>CM019148.1:181375953-181406990 GCA_009733165.1 Naja naja
TCGGCCATGAAGAAAATCAACAAGGCCACAAGCCATCCTGATGTGGAAAAGTCCACAACAACTCAGTGTGAGCAAATAGATTCTGAGTCAGACTGTAGTGGTGGAGGAAGGATTTATAGACTCAGAATGGAGCAGAAAAAGAAAGACCTGGGAAGAAAGAGGCAAGATTCTACAGCAGAGGTTGTGGGGAAGCCACCCCCGCACTGAATCAAGTTCCTAGTACCATCTGCCTCGTGTGAAAAAACGGGACACCTAGCAGAGTATGCAAAATCATCCAGAACTCCACCACCGAAGGAAGTTTCCTGACAAAGAATTCAAGCCCAACAACCTCAGTGAGAAAATGGGGCGCACAGAAGCAAAGGGGAAGAATTGAACTCATTCAGACAGTAACTATTGGTCATTCTTCTTCTATCAAAAACAGAAAAGTGCATGTCAAGGTACTAATTGAAGGAAGGCCTTGCCAAATGGAAGTGGACTCAGGCTCCTATTTATCTATGGTATCAAGGGACACTATTCAGACTACTCCCAAACATTCAGAAGAAGCATTTCAAAGCAAGCACTGACTCTTAAAGACTACCAAGGGAACAAGATTCCAGTAGTTGGAACAAGAGAATTCAACATGAAGTTCAAAGGCCACACCAAACGCTTGCCCCTGACCATCGTGGACAAGGATCGCCCAAGCTTGCTGGGACTTGAGTGGTTCAATCCACTAGGCATCAGGTGACTGGCATCAATCACGTGAGCAACACTGAGTAGGAAGAGGCCTTGAAGTCTGAGTTTCCAGAGGTCTTCAGCGAAGGATTGGACAAGTATATGGGCACCCCTATCACTTTCAATCTAGATCCCAAGGTGCCACCAATTCGCTTAAAGCCCAGAAGGGTCCCATTTGCCTTAAAGGAAAAATTGATGCACAATTAGATAAACTAATAGCTCAAGGAGTTTAGAGCCCACTGACCACTCCAGGTGGGAGACACCCATAGTCACACCAGTCAAGACTGATGGGTCAGTGAGAATCTGTGGAGACTATTAGGGGACATTGAACCATGCGCTTCAACAGAGCGCATATCCAGTTCCAGTGGTGCATCGTTTACTACATTCACTTGGCAGGGGTACAGTCTTTGCAAAATGGGATCTGGCCCCAGCATATCAACAATTAACAGTTGATGATGCCACTGCAGAGGCCCAAACCATTGTGACTCATAGAGGTGCTTTCAAATGTAAAAGGTTACAGTTTGGAGTAAGCGTGGCACCAGGCATCTTCCAAAGCCTATGGAAAGGATGCTCCAAGGACTGCCAGGGGTAGTACCTTACTTTGATGATGTGTTAATCTCTGCTGAAAATGACACTCAGTTACAAGAGAGACTCAGAGAAGTCCTACCAGATTCAAAAACGCGGGTTAAAAGTCAAGGAAGAAAAATGCACTCTTAGAACTGACAAGGTTGAGTTCTTGGGCTATATGATTGACAAGCATGGTATCCACCCACAGATGCCAGGTTCAGGCAATCAAAGAAGCCCTAGACCAAAAGTAAACAGATTTGCAAGTCTTCCTGGATTCATTAACTTTATCACATGTTCCTACCTCAGAAGGCAACCATTGCAGAACCACTGCACAGATTATTAGACAAAAAGTCTGTGTGGGTCTGGGGCAGAAAAGAACAATCTGCATTTAACAATATTAAAAGACTAATCACGTCTGATGCTGTACAGATACAGTTCTCTGAGAATTTGCCTGTTGTACTGACTTGTGATGCATCCCCTTTTGGAGTGGGGGTTTTGAGCCACAGGCTTCCCAGCGGGAGGGAAGCTCCTATTGCATTCTACTCTCACACCTTGACCAAAGGAGAGAGGAACTACAGCCAACTGGACAAGGAAGCCTTGGCAATTGTTGCAGCTGTCAAGAAATTCCATGAGTATTTATATGGGAGAACATTTACCATTGTCACAGATCACACACCTCTGTTAGGCATTGTGGCAGGAGACAAACCTATGCCCACTATCCTGTCACCAAGAATGCTGAGGTGGACTGAATTTCTTGCTGCTTATTCATACAAACTGATCCACAGACCTGGTAAAGACATTGGGCATGCAGATGCTTTGAGTCGCTGCCCACTTCCTTCACACATTGAGGACCCTGTTCCTGAGACTTACACCTTTTTTCTAGAAACTGTTGCCAAGCTTCCAGTACACGCTGCTGAAATTGCCAGAGAGACTGCCAAAGACACTTTATTGGTTCCTATTATAGGCTGGATTAAGAAAGGTTGGCCTCTTCAAGATCTACCTCAACTCGCCCAACCTTTTAAATCCAGGCAAACTGAATTATCTGTATCAAGAGGATGTATTTTGTGGGGTAACAGGGTGGTTATTCCTGCAAAACTACAAAAAGAGGTTTTGGAAATGTTACATAAGGGTCATCCGGGAATTGTCAGAATGAAGGGATTGGCCAGGAGTTATGTATGGTGGCCAGGTATTGACAAAATGGTTGAAAACTGGGTTGCATCTTGTCCCAACTGTCAGGTAATCAGGCCTGCTCCACCTCTCACCCCCACACCGGAATGGGAATGTCCTAGGGGCCCATGGTCCAGGATTCACATTGATTTTGCTGGCCCTACCAGAGGGCACACTTTCCTTATTATAGTAGATGCATATTCCAAATGGCTAGAGGTTATCCCTATGGCATCCACCACAACTGAAGCTGTCATCAAACAGCTTAAAAAGCTTTTTGTAACTCATGGGTTACCTGATGTGCTTGTTTCTGACAATGGCCCTCAATTTACATCCAACCTTTTGAATCATATCTAGCATAACAGGGTATCAGACATGCCCTGACAGCCCCTGGGCATCCTTCGGCTAACGGCCAGGCTGAACGTATGGTACAATTTACCAAGGAAAAACTTCAGCAATTGGGTCCGGGGATATCACTGAGAGAGTTGAAAAACTTCTCAGTGTTCAGCATATCACTCCCAAACCCTCAACTAATTTGTCCCCAGCTGAATTGTTGATGGGTAGGAAACTCAGGTCTCCCCTTGATCGCCTTCATCCCACTTACGCACCCAACGCACCCTAGATTCCACTAGCAAAATTTGCACATTCACTGTGGGTGATTCTGTTTATGCTAAGAACCTTATGGGTGAACCATTATGGATCCCTGCTGAGATAACCCAAATCACAGGCCCCAGGTCTTACAGGGTACAAACGGAGGATGGTGTCCTCTGGAGCAGGCACATTGATCAGTTAAGATCCAGATTGCCTCAGGAGCACGCTTTTGCTCCTCTCTGGTTCCCATACCTACTGCCTCTTCTAGGGGGAAGGGGAGGATCATGAGTGTAATGAACAAGCAAGAATCAACCCCATGTGTAAGAGCTAACACGACAGGAACCATCCCAAAACCTGTCACAATACCAATAACCATTTTCACAAATGGAAGATTGCACATCATTACCTGATTTAGGTGCTGACATTGGGTTGGAGATGGATTGGGAGGAGAGACCAGGTTGTAGTAACCAAACAGGTTCTACCATTACTACAAAGTCCTAGTAAGGAAATGTCAGCAGACACATTTCCTCCCTCACAAGGTGAGAACCTTAAAACATCTGAACCACGTAGGTCTCAACGTACATGTAAGAGCCCCACCTATTTAAAAGAATACATTAGATAGGCTGGGGTTTGAGTATAGACTGAACCTAGTGGGGAGGGGTGTTATGTATGCAGGTTTAAAGTCATTGGTTTAGTTTGAACTGTTCTTGTAAAATGTAAGAAATGATTGGTTTAAAAAGTGTGGGAAAAACCCTGCACTCTGATTGGCTGGCAACTGCGGCTGCTGGCTATAAGTAGCAGCCACAGCCCAGCCAAAGTGGGTTCGTTCTGAGCTGTAGTCACTAATAAACAAAGAGCTTGAAGCACTCCACATCTGTCTCTTCATGCAAACTTAACACAAACAAAACCAAGCTTAGGCTACATAAAAGTTTTTCTGATGCCCCCTTTGGGCCTGGTGCGCTAAGCACGTGTTTAGTCTGCTTAATGGTTAACACACCACTGCCCATGGATGTTATTGAGAATTTTCCTTTTTGAAAATAATGAAGCTAAAACTCTAGGTATAAAAAGGAGCTTACTGAGAAAATGAAAAAAGGGGGAAATGAAGTAAAAGCCAAACACAATAAAATCAATATAGCCCCCTTAGCTAAGCTAGTTACTTATTAATTGTTTGAATAAGCTCTTGAACAACAGCACACTGTTCAAAGTTCATTGGAAAGGGACACTCTGGGCCTCCCATTTGGCTTTCCTTCCTCTCACCCTCTCTCCTTTGAGCACTATCTTCAGCTACATAAGTGGAAGATAAATAAAAGTCACCCCCTTTGGGGAGACTGACTACTGCTTTTTTCTTTGAATAACCAAAGAATCAGAAATTATCTTGTGGTGGAACCTAATTTCCTTACAATCCTTAGTAATGTCACCGTGTCATTTTCATCAGCCGCATCAAAAACTTGGGATTTTTTTGTTAAAAAAACCCTACCTAATGTAGGAAGATGGAAGAAAAAATCAGCTCAGTTAGATCCTGTTGAGGCTAATAAGTTTCCATCAGGGATATGGATGTTTTTCTGAAGAAGAAAAAAAAATACCCAGCATGTTAAAGGAGCAGGATGGAAGCTAGAAAGTGACTGTTGCACAGGGAGCTCCTATTGAGTTAAAATCTTCTGTATTCATATTCAAATATATGAATTGCATCATTGTGCTAGCAGAAACTGCTGAGAGTCCTAATAAAATTTAATCCATTATCTCTCTAGAAGAGTATTGTGAAAGGGTAAAGTACAAGTTAACTGAAAGAAGGTAAATACTTTTTCTGAAAAGGGGAAAGAGGGATTCAGAGAGCTACCAACTGATTAACATCAATATCTAGGAACCTTGGAAATGTCTTCCATATCTTGGAAACAGTGCAGCAATTGAAGTCAGCATAAGTTTGTTAAGAGCAACAACTGCCAAATAAACATTATTACTTCTCACTGTTTCATATTTAGCAGACTGTTGTCATGTTATTGACAAAATATATCTGATCATAAGACAATTATTAGCTACAGAGTCCTGCAGGCATTCTGGATAGTTAAGTGTGGGCCAACTAACTTAACTCTGATATGGGTCCAAAGCAGCTAGAAAACTAATGTAAAACTGTTCTTCAAAATGAAGGATGGGTCTGGTGCATGAGGCAAATTTGTTGATGGCACAAAACTGATTAGAGTAGTTTTTCTAGAATATAAGAAAAATACAAAAAAAATCTTGGTAAGATGGCGGCATGGACTAAGAACAATAACATAAAAGATGCTGTCAGGAAATTTCTCCTCAGTTCCAGGTTGCTTCTCTTCTTGGTTAGTTCCATCCATTGCTTCTTGTCTTACCTTCTGGTGCTTGGGAAAATAGGTTGATCCCTCTTTTTTGTGACAACCCCTCAAATATTGGAACACTATGATCATGTCACCCCTAGTCATTCTTTTCACTAGACTAGACATACCTAATTCCTGCAAATGTTCTTCGTATATTCTAATCTACATCTCTCTAATCATTTTTGTTACTCTTCTATGCACTCTAGTGTCAACATCTTTTTAATATCATGGTGACCAAGACTGGATGCAGTATTCTAAGTATGGTCTACCAAGACCTTATAAAGTGGTACTAATCTGTTCTTGATTTTATCCCTCTGTTAATGCAGCCTATGATTGCATTCACTTTTTTTAGTGGCTGTAGCATACTGTTGGCTTATATTTAAGTGATTATCCACTAGGACTCCAAATCCCTCTTGCAGTTACTGCTATTGAGCTACATTTCACCTAATCTATACTTGTAGGTTTGGTTTTTCTTGCATAAGTGTGTAAAACCTTATTTGTCTACATTGAATGTAATTTTGTTACATAGAGCCTGTGCTCAAGTCTGTCAAGATCCATCTGGATCTTAAGCCTATCTTCTGGATGTTGGCTATTCCTGCCAGCTTGCTGTCATCTGCAAAGTTGATAAGCTCCCCTTCTTTTCCCTCAGCCAAATCATTAATGAAGATATTGAAGAGTGCTGGGGCTAAATTAGAACCTTGGAGTACCCCACTGCTTACTTCCCTCCATGTAGATGTAGTTCCATTAAGAACTTTATGTTGAGTGTAGTTTGTTAGCCAGTTATAAATCCATTTGATGATAATGTTGTCTATCCCACATTTTTCTAGCTTACCAAGAAGTAGGTTGTGGTGTATTTTGTCAAATGCCCTGCTGAAATTGAAGTATACTATGTCCACAGCATTTCATTGGTCCATTAATTTAGTCACTTTGTCTAAGAACGAAATAAGATTTGTTTGGCATGATCTGTTTTTGACAAACTCATGTTGACTTCTGATTATAACTTTGCATGCTTCTAGGTGTTCCCATCTGTTGCTTTATTATCTTTTCCAGGATCTTCCCAGTAATTGCTGTCAGACTGACCAGTCTGTAGTTTCCTGAGTCTGTTTTTTTTACCCTGTTTTGAAGATGGGTACCATATCAGCTCTTTTCCAGTCCTCGGGTAATAGTCAACACACACCCATAAACTCTGAACCTCTATCAAAAAGTGATAAAGACCAAATAAAATGGATTATTTATTTAATTGGACATGGATTATGACCCATGTGATTTGGAATTGTGAAGATCTTGCATTTGTATAATAAGTGTGCACAATTGGCAAAATATTTACTGTACAGTGTTTCTTTCTATCTGAGGCTCAGAGAGGAGATGTGCAAACTATAGTGGGTACGCTAGAGTGATATGCTGAACACTGAGAAGTTTTTCAACTCTCTCAGTAATATCCCCTGGACCCAATTGCTGAAGTTTTTCCTTGGTAAATCATACCATACATTCAGCCCGGCCGTTAGCCGAAGGATGCCCAGGGGCTGTCAGGGCATGTCTGATACCCTGTTGTGCTAGATATGATTCAAAAAGGTTGGATGTAAATTGAGGGCCATTGTCAGAAACAAGCACATCAGGTAACCCGTGAGTTACAAAAGCTTTTAAGCTGTTTGATGACAGCTTCAGTTGTGGTGGATGCCATAGGGATAACCTCTAGCCATTTGGAATATGCATCAACTATAATAAGGAAAGTGTGCCCTCTGGTAGGGCCAGCAAAATCAATGTGAATCCTGGACCATGGGCCCCTAGGACATTCCCATTCCGGTGTGGGGGTGAGAGGTGGAGCAGGCCTGATTACCTGACAGTTGGGACAAGATGCAACCCAGTTTTCAACCATTTTGTCAATACCTGGCCACCATACATAACTCCTGGCCAATCCCTTCATTCTGACAATTCCCGGATGACCCTTATGTAACATTTCCAAAACCTCTTTTTGTAGTTTTGCAGGAATAACCACCCTGTTACCCCACAAAATACATCCTCTTGATACAGATAATTCAGTTTGCCTGGATTTAAAAGGTTGGGCGAGTTGAGGTAGATCTTGAAGAGGCCAACCTTTCTTAATCCAGCCTATAATAGGAACCAATAAAGTGTCTTTGGCAGTCTCTCTGGCAATTTCAGCAGCGTGTACTGGAAGCTTGGCAACAGTTTCTAGAAAAAAGGTGTAAGTCTCAGGAACAGGGTCCTCAATGTGTGAAGGAAGTGGGCAGCGACTCAAAGCATCTGCATGCCCAATGTCTTTACCAGGTCTGTGGATCAGTTTGTATGAATAAGCAGCAAGAAATTCGGTCCATCTCAGCATTCTTGGTGACAGGATCGTGGGCGGTTTGTCCCCTGCCACAATGCCTAAAAGAGGTTTGTGATCTGTGACAACAGTAAATGTTCTCCCATATAAATACTCATGGAATTTTTTGACAGCTGCAACAATTGCCAAGGCTTCCTTGTCCAGTTGGCTGTAGTTCCTCTCTGCTTTAGTCAAGGTATGAGAGTAAAATGCAATAGGAGCTTCCCTCCCGCTGGGAAGCATGTGGCTCAATACCCCCCCATTCCAAAAGGGGAGGCATCACAAGTCAGAACAACAAGAAAGTTCTCAGGGAACTGTATCAGCACGGCATCAGACGTGATTAGTCTTTTGATATTGTTAAATGCAGCTTGTTCCTTCCTCCCCCAGACCCAAGCAGATTTTTTGTCCAGCAACCTATGTAGGGGCTCTGCAATGGTTGCCTTCTGAGGTAGAAACATATGATAGAAGTTAATGAGTCCCAAGAATGCTTGCAAATCTGTTTTGCATTTTGGCCTGGGGGCTTCTTTGATTGCCTGAACCTTTGCTTCTGTGGGGTGGATGCCATGTTTATCAATCATGTAACCCAAGAATTCCACTTTATCTGTTCTAAGTGTGCATTTTCTTCTTTGACTTTTAACCCCGCTTTTTGAATCTAGTTAAGACTTCCCTGAGTCTCTCGTGTAACTGAGTGTCATTTCAGCAGAAATTAAAACGTCATCAAAATAGGGCACCACCCCTGGCAACCCTTGTAACATTCTTTCCATAAGGCTTTGGAAGATGCCTGGTGCCACGCTTACTCCAAATTGCAATCTTTTGCATTTGAAGGCACCTCTATGGGTCACAATGGTTTGGGCTTCAGCAGTGGCATCATCAACTGTTAATTGTTGATATGCCTGTGCCAGGTCCAACTTGGCAAAAACTGTGCCCGCTCCAAGATAGTGTAATAAATGATGCAGTACTGGAACTGGATAGGCGCTCTGTTGTAGCGCATGGTTCAATGTCCCCTTGTAGTCTCCGCAGATTCTCACAGACCCATCAGCCTTGACTGGTGTGACTCTGGGTGTCTCCCACCTGGAGTGATCAGTGGGCTCTAAAACCCCTTGGGCTATTAGTTTATCTAATTGTGCATCAATTTTTTCCTTTAAGGCAAATGGGACCCTTCTGGGTTTTAAATGGATTGGTTGTACCTTGGGATCTAGGTTAATGGAGATAGGGGTCCCCAAGTACTTGCCTAATCCGTCGCTGAAGACCTCTGGAAACTCAGACTTCAAGGCCTCTTCCTACTCAGTGTTGCTCACGTGATTGATGCCAGTCACCTCAATGCCCAGCGGGTTGAACCATTCAAGGCCCAGCAGACTTGGGCGGTCCTTTTCCACAATGGTCAGTGGTAGGCGTTTGGTGTGGCCCTTGAATTTCACATTGAATTCTCTTGTTCCAACTACTGGAATCTTGTTCCCTTGGTAGTCTTTAAGAGTCAATGCTTGCTTCTTGAAGTGCTTCTTCTGGATGTTGGGAAGAAGTCTGTGAATAGTATCCCATGACACATTTGGCAAGGCCTTCCTTCAATAAGTACCTTGACATGCACTTTTCTGCTTCTTAAAGGTGATGAATGACCAATAGTTACTGTTTGATGAGTTTCATTCTTCCCATTTGCTTCTGTGCTGCACCCCATTTTCTCACTGAGATTGTTGGGCCTGAATTCTTTGTCTTTGCTTGTAGCAAACTTTCTTCTGTTGGGTGGAGTTCTGGATGATTTGCATACTCTTGCTAGGTGTCCTCTTTTATCAAGGAGGCAAATGGTGTCTAAAAACTTGCATTCAGTGCGGGGTGGCTTCCCCACAACCTCTGCAGTAGAAATCTTGCCTCTTTCTTCCCAGGTCTTTCTTTTTCTGCTCCATTCTGAGTCTGTAAATTCCTTTCTCCACCTCACTACAGTCTGACTCAGAATCTATTTGCTCAAAATGAGTTGTTGTGGATTTTTCCACATCAGGATGGCTTGTGGCCTTGTTGATTTTCTTCATGGCTGCTGCTGAGGACTTGGTAGCTTCTGCTGAAGAGGCCTCTTCTATTGCTTCCTTCAGTGTGATCTTAGGTTTCAGTAATAACTTGCTGTGAAGCACCTTGTCTTTAAGGCCCAGAACAAATCGATTGCGCATGGCCTCTTCTAAATTGTTAAATTCGCATGCACCCCCAATGTCTCTTAAACTTGCCACAAAGTTATTCACGTTTTCACTTTCCCCTTGATCACAACGGTAAAACTTGTGTCTCTTAATGAGGCACGATACTTGTGGCACGTAATGGGCTCTTAACAGTTTTTCTAAGTCAGGCCATTCCATTACCTTCACGTCTGCAGCTCCCACCAATGCCTTTGCCATCTTGAAAACTGCCGGACCGCAGTCTATGAGAAAGACCGCCCTCTTCCGCTTCTCGGAAATGTCGGCAAGATCGTTTCCCTCCAGATACATTTGGAAACGATCTGCATACGACTCCCAGTCTTCTGCCATTGGATCGAACGGGGCTGGGGGGGTGTTCAGCGCAGCCATCTCACTCTCCTTCTGTTCCGTGTTGCCGTCTTCTTCAGGGGAATCCCACCTTTGTCGCCAGTGTTAAGTTTGCATGAAGAGACAGACGCGGAGTGCTTCAAGCTCTTTGTTTATTAGTGACTACAGCTCAGAACGGACCCAATTTGGCTGGGCTGCGGCTGCTATTTATAGCCAGCAGCCGCAGTTGCCAGCCAATCAGAGTGCAGGGTTTTCCTGCACTTTTTAAACCAATCATTTCCAACATTTTACAAGAACAGTTCAAACTAAACCAATGACTTCAAACCTGCATACATAACAGAAAGAAAGAAAGAAAATGAATTTCAACCAGTTTTCTTACAATGGGACATCTGCTTTCAGAGCAGATGAACATAAATACTTAACAGTGTGGAATTACTTCATATGTTCCTGGGTTCAGTTAATTTAGTTACAGAATTATGGGACAATGTGGTAGAGAGTTTCTCTGAGTTAATTCTTAGAGAATTAAATACCCACTACAAATGCATTGTTGTTTTATCCCATATTAAATTTTGTCTTTTTCATTTAAGTTATCTTTACAGTGATGCTTTCATTGTCCAACGGTTGCTAGTGAACACAACATTTTTCCATGTGGGAGAAACACAAATTTGAATTTATATTATAGATAGCAACATAATATTGCATATAAGCTACATATACCATAAAATGAGAGATGGTTCAAAATCAAAAACTTTTCTATTTGTGTGTTTTAAAAAGCAATCAGAAAAATAAAAAATAACCATTTCCCTTTTTTTCTTTATTTATACATTTTTATAAGTACATATTTTACATGATGATTGGCTACATTTAGAGTGAGCATGGTATTTATTTAGCATCAATTTAAATCCAACAGCATTTTCCACTAGTGAAAACTAATAAGGGAAATACTTGTATCCTTGTTTGTCTGAGACATAGGAAGTGCAGCAGGGAGTGTGAGGGGTGCTAGGGGCAAGAACAGTCATGAAAAAGCCTCTAACACATAAGTGTGAGCAGCTGTTTACATCAGCCAAGGGAGCTTTGTAAACAGGATGCGCTTTGTTCTCTATCCAGAGTGCAAAACTGCTTGACCTGAGGTGATACCTTTTCTAAAGGAAAAAAGAAGAAAAAGGACCCACTTTCTTACTTTTATTTTAAAGAATGCTGATAATAATATAAACTTTAGCCTTGCTAAAGGATTGGAAGCTTTGAGCTCTCTAATTTCAACTTCACTTCTGGCAAAGAACGCTAAAGTGCAGTTTAACAGTCAAGTTGTGGATTCTTTACCCACTGAACAAAACTTTGGAGATTGCTTAAATGTTTTCTTTTTCTGTTCTTTGTTCCAAAGAACTCCCAGAAACAACCATAATAGAGGAAATACTGGATTATCCTGTGAGTTTTTCCAACTCCCATAACTGCCTGGATTGTGTTTATCAAGTGTGGATGGCTGTTAAGCTCTCACCAGGAATGAGGAAGAAATATAAACTTTGCATTTTGTATTTCCTGTGGTTCTATGCTTCTCAGCAATATGGATTAAATATCTGTGTCTGTCCATAAGCAGTCATCAAAGAAATTTCAGAGTAGAAGTTAACAGAATTGCTGAACTGAACGATTTACCAATGTTCAGCTTTTTAAAAAATTAATAGGCAATCAATAGGGACCACCTTCATATTGAAGATTCAATATTGATATCTATAATTCCCCCATGGTTGTTTAATGTATATATGGATATATGCATAAGGAATGCTTGCAATGAGAATAGAGATATGTTGGTTGGGGACATAAATGGATGTGGACATTTGTATGCCAATGATGCTCTGCTGTTGGCCAAAAAACAATGATTTGTAGCAAATGTTAGATTTATTGTGCAAAGGAGCATGGATTTAAAAATGAATGCATTATGGAACAAAATGTGAATGATATATTATAGGAAAACACTGGGATTATAATTAGAATAACTATATTTAATTTTCAAACCTTGATAAAATGTTTACTAAAGATAGGGAAAAGGAAATGAATGGAGGAATGTTAAGATATGGAAAGACCATGAGAAAGGCATTGGATATTATATGATTAGTTATAAGGAAGAAATTCTTGTTGCAGAAATAAAAATAACTTGGGTTGAAGTCTTTGTTGTATGGAAGTAAGCAGAGACTCAAATCTAGTTCTCCCAAATCCTGGTCCAACACATTGATCAGAACCCTGTATAGTACTTGAGAGAGACAGATTGCTGAAGAATTGCAGAATATCTTATAATTATCAGTAAAAGCCATAATTAGGGAAATATGTCATTTCAAATGAAGAAAGGGGACAAACCCAGGCAATTGCATTGCTTTCTACATCTAAGAATTCATCATTAAGGAAACTTTAATTCTCCATTTTTTTGGTCCAGTGTTTGGCATTCGAATTAGGGATATATCTTACATGCAGGCTAAAAGACAACTCCAGACAATGATACCATGATATACGTTTACACTTACCCCATGTTTTCACTGAACAAATGATCTGCTCTGATGTTCTTTCTTCAAAAGACACCTTATCTTACTATCTACAATAATGCAAAAAAGAACAACAAAGAAACAAAATCTTAGAAAGAATTGTAACCTCTCAGTTATTAGCATAAGTTATTTGACTCTTTTGATAAGCAAAGTATGTTTTTTCACTTTTTTCACTTGGCTGCAACTTCAGTGTTATTCCTTTTTTCACTATTATTTTAATCTAATGCTACAAAAAAGATAAAAACTCTGGCTTAGCAAAAGTCATATTTAATTGCCTTATGTTACAAGTGAGAAATCCCTAGTTCTGACCGAAGGCAGAGACCTGGGGGGGACTGTAAACACTAAAGGGTCATCCACAATATCCTGTTTACCTGCTTTGCAACTTCTAGTTTCATCAGCATTCAAATGAACCAACTCCCTGGTTTGTTTACTGAACTTTGATTTGGTTTAAATTGTGACTAACAATTCACCAGGTAGATGGCTAATTATGTAATCACTCTCAAACAGTTTACAGGAGCCCCAGGGAGCCATAGGAGCTCAGTAGGCAAATGCCTTTGAAAGATAGCCACTCTGCGCTTTCCATTTCCATTGGCAATGGAGAGCTCCCCATATTGACAGGAGTCTTGCAAGGCAACTAATGGAGGACCAAGGAGTTTGTCCAAAGAGCCTCTAGAATTCACAAACTGCTCCCCACCAATGTTAAGATCCAATATCTTTTCAGAAGACAGCATCCCAATCCAGCAAAAGCCAGGAATGTCCATTTCTTCTGAAACCAGAAAATAATTTGGAAAGAAAACTTGCAGAGAAACTTGTATGCGTATCTTCCTATTAGAGGTGCAGTGGTCAAAATATGCAGTCCCATTGCTTCATTTCTATTTATGAGAAAGAGACTGTTAAGTCTCTCTACATTCATGCTTGCTCTTGAATTATCAGGGTAAAAAACCCTAACTCTGCCTTCCAAAAGAAATGTAGGAATTGAATAAAATGCTATGTTTGTGCTAGAGCTAATCATTACATTCCCTTCACAGAAAAACTGTACACTGTTATTTACAACCATTTATGGAACACTTCATGATTTCAAAATATCTTCGTACTTCAAAAATAAACCAAGTATCTTTTAAAAACTTTCTGAACGTTGTGAGCGTGAAATTAGCTGTTACAAATTTGCATCTAGAAATATACTTTTAGTGGTATGATCTTAGTTCATTGAGGGCCGGATCAGCATAGTGGTTGTCCTCTGGGGGTTGGAGGAGAGGGAGGGACATGGCTGGGGTGGTCGCAGCTGATTGAGGGTGGCCTGGGGGCATGGCCAGCTTCACATTGCTCACGTGGGTGGTGCCTATGGGATCTGGGTGGGGCTAGGGAGGGAATGTCCTGCAGTATGAGGTTCGGCAAGGTAGGGGGCAGGGCAGCTACAGCCAGAAACCGTAGGCTACTGCGTGCTTCCCGCCCTTTGAGTATGGGCAGTGGTGAATGGTTTCCGGGTGTTGCCGCAGCCTGCTGGCCCCTCAGCTGATCAGCTAGAAAGGCTGCGGGGCCAAGGTGCATCAGGTGTACAAGAGCAGCCCTTCACCAGCAGGCACAGCATGAAGATGGGAAAGGCACAGCACTTCCCCATCCGCTATTAGACGCAACACACATGTTATGGCCTGCCAGCAGCCAGTGGAGCTGGCAGCAGATTCAGACAATGAGGAGGTTGGGGAGGAACATGAGCCAGTCCTGGAGTCTGGGGAAGGGCTGACATGGTTGGGGTAGTGAGGATGGAGTGCCTGATAGCAGCAGCAGTGGTAGTGGCAGTGGCTGCATCTCTGATCTGTGAGGAGGAGGACGTGCGGTGGCGGCTGTTCTGTATGTCCTTATATGGTCAATGAGTAGAGTCTGATAGCAGACTCCACCCATTGGTTCATCCACCGGTGGGAAAATAGAAGCTCATCATTGGTTGAAGCTTTGGACAGCACTGACTTTAAAAGCCGACGCCTGCCGCAGCTGAGCAGCTTTTTGCTGTAGAGCTGAGATAAAGAGTTTAACCTGAACTGTTGTGTCCTGCCTCTCCTTACCATGCGGTCCCCCAAAATAGCGGCAGCCGAGGGTTGAGCAATTGATAAGGCAATGCTGGCATACTGCCTCCTGTGTGCAGGCCGGAATAGCGTGAGCCATGCCAAAGTGACGCAGGCCAGCCCCTTACAATTACAACAGCCGCAGGGGCCAGATTTGACCATATTGTGGGCTGAATCTGGCCCTCGGGCCTTGAGTTTAACACCCTGATTTGGAATGTTTAAACTTACTTAAAATGTTTAGAATCAATGTACCAATCACATCTAGGATAGCGCTGTTATAGTGTACGGTAACCACTTTGTTTTTGCTTCTGAGGAGTGAATGTTGGTAAAAAGAAACTTGAATGAACAAACCTGGAGCCAGCAGATATCTAGAGCCAAGTTAAGCCTTTTGACTCATCTACGGGTAGTCCTCCACTTATGACCAAAATTGAGCCTAGAATTTATGTTGCTAAGTGGAACATTTGTTAAGTGAGTTTTGCCCCAGTTTACAACTTTACTTGCCACATTTGTTAAGTGAATCACTGCAGTTGTTAAATTAGTAACATGGTGGTTAAGTGAGTCTGGCTTCCCCATTGACTTTGCTTATCAGAAGTTTGCAAAAGATGATCATATGATTTTCCAGAATCTTCCCAGGTATTAGTCTGTAGTTTCCTGGGTCTCTCTTTTTTCCCTTTCTTGGGAGAAGATGGGAACCACATCAGCCCTTTTCCAATCTTCTTTGTGCTTGTCCTTTTTGTCTTTCAATTTGTCAGAGAGATCTTTGTGCAGCCATGATGGTTTCTTCTTGAATTTCTTTTCTTTTCAGTAGTATTGCGCTGGACTGGGCTCGTATTATCTCGTTATTCAGAGTTTCCCATGCTTTTTGACTTGTTTTCCCCTTTAAGATGTTTTACAGGTGGTACCTATCCCCGAGAAGGATCACAAAAATGTTTAAGGACAAATCGGATAAGTGTTGGAAATGTCACCAGATACCCGGATTCCTATTACCACATGTGGTGGACTTGTGCTGATGCCAAAAGATATTGGACTAAAATCCACACGTGGTTGGAAAAAATGACACAACAACATATAGACTTGAAACCGGATATATTTTTACTGGGAATTGTACCAGAGACATTCAAGCAAAGAATTGAAATATTTGATTGTTAATGTAGGACAGCTGCTAGAATTGTATTTGCTAAAAATTGGAAAAATGATAAAATACCTCTCAGGAGGAGGAAGAGTGATTAAGAAAATTGGATTGTGCCAAAATGAGCAGATTAACATTTGAAATTAGGGATCAAGAAGAAAAGCAGTTCTATAAGAAATGGAATATGTTTTACCAATGGTTAGATAAAAAAGTTTGGTAATATATGGATATAATGGAGATAAATAGAATTGTTGAAAAGAAATACAATATAGAAACTATAACATGGTAGAGAATTAATAATAATGATTATAGCTTTCTTTCTTTTGTAATAGAGAGTATTGATGATGAGGAGATGGCACTGAGATTTGTGACCAACCGACACACTTGAAATTGTTATTGGTTTATGTTTTGTATGTTTGTCTGTCTTGTTTGTTTTCTGGAAAATAATAAAACTTTTATAAAAAAAAAGAAGTTTGCAAAAGATGATCAGATGATCTCGAGACACTGCAACCGTCATAAATATGAACCAGTTGTCAAGCATCCAAATGTAAACCACATGACCATAGGGATTCTGCAGCAGTCATAAGTGTGAAAAATGCTCATAAGTCACTTTTTTCAGTGATGTAACTTCGAACGATCACAGAATGAACTGTCGGACATCAAAAGGGCTACCTGTATTTGAATAGGAGAATCTGCATGTATTTACAATTCTCCACTACAATGTATGGAATTTAAAAGGGTTTAACTTTGATGTGATTATATTAACAGATAAAGACTTTATATTCATGTTTGTTTAAAATAAATAACTTGGCATTTTCTTAGATGGATCTCAGATGGCCAGCTCTTATCCTGACTTTCCTCTGGATTGCAATGTCTAAATAATAATAAATATTTAAAACATACGACTCAAAATAGGGACTATTTTCTTTTCTTTTTTTTTAAACTCTGGAAGCAATATTTCTAACTGTAAAAAGAACATGAAGCTTGGTCAAAACTCAAGATGTGGTCTCTGTAACATGATGTGTGAAGGTAGACACTGATCAAATTGCTTCAGTTCCAAAAATGATTTCTAACAAAAAAGTCAACCAATGACTCTTGCTTTTTGCAAACTTAAATAGGGTCTTAGAATTATGATCTGTGTCCCTAAATGCAAAAGTCCACATTCACTCATTTTCTTTGGTATCATCCAAATATAAACATTTTGAGTGATTGACTCATACCTTCAATCTTCTTACCTGCTGAAATTCAGCAACTCTGCATCTGAAGACTGCAAGCTTGCATGCAATATACATTGCATTCAGAAAGTATTCGGACCCCCTTCACTTTTATCAATTTTGTTATGCTGCAAACTGATTCTACAGTTGTTGAAATTCTTTTTTCTCTCATTAATCTACACTAATGACAAGGCGAAAACAGAATTTTAGAAATGTCTGTAAATGTATTAAAAAGGAAGAACTGAAATATCACATTGGCATAAGTATTCAGACCTTTCACTCAGTAATTTGTTGGCAGCAATTACAGCCTCGAGTCTTTTTGAGTATGACGCGACAAGCTTTGCACACCTGGATTGGGGAATTTTCTAGCATTCTTCCTTGCAAATCCTCTCAAGCTCAGTCAGATTTGATGGTCACCGTAGGTGGACAGCCATTTCCAGGTCCCTCCGGAGATGTTCTCTGGGGTTCAAGTCAGGGCTCTGGTTGGGCCACTCCAGAAAATTCACAGAATTGTCCCTGAGCCATTCCTGTGTTGTCTTGGCTGTGTGCTTAGGATCATTGGCATGTTGCAAAGTGAACCTTCGGCCCAGTCTGAAGTCCTGAGCACTGTGAAACAGGTTTTCATTGAGGATATCCTTGTACTTTGCTCCATTCAGCTTTCCTTCAATCCTGATTAGTCTCCCAGTCCCTGCTGCTGAAAAACTCACCAACAGCATGATGCTGTCACCACCATATTTCACTGTTGGAATGGTATTGGTCAGGTGATGAGCTATATCTGGTTTCCTCCATATATAATGTTTAGAATTGAGGCCAAACAGTTCAATCTTGGTTTCATCAGACCAAAGAATCTTGTTCCTCACAGTCTGAGAATCCTTCAGGTGCTTTTTTGCAAACTCCAACAGGGCTTTCATGTGTTTTGCACTGAGAAGAGGCTATCATCTAGCCAATCAGCCATAAAGCCCAGATTGGTGGCGGGCTGCAGTGATGATTGTCCTTCTGGAACTCTGAATGTAGAAAAGAATAGAGTTGGAAGCGATCTTGGAGGTCTTATAGTCAAATCCCCGGCGGAAGCAGGAGAACCTGCACCATCTCAGGCAAGTGACTGTCCAGTCTCTTCTTAAAAACTTTCAGTGATGGAGCGCCCACAATTTCTGGAGGCAAGCTGTTCTATTGGTTAATTTTTCTCACTCTTAGGAAGTTTCTCCTTAATTGCAGGTTGCAGTATTCCAGATGTGGTTGCCTATGGCAACTCGAGAGCAGGCCAGAGATGCTTTGCCAGTTGGCATTGGTCTTACTAGAGTTTTATAAAGCTGTACTAATATTTCATGTGATCTTGATTCTATGCCTCTGTTTATACAACCCAGGATTGTATTAGCATTTTTGGCTGCTGCTGCACACTGCTGGCTCATATTTAAGTGATCGCCCACTAGGACTCCAAGGTCCCTCTCACAGTTACTGTTTTTGAGCCAGATCTCACCTAATCTGTACTTATACCTTTGATTTTTCTTGCCTAAATGTAAAGCTTTGCTTTTATCCACATTAAAATTCATTTTGTTGGATAGGGCCCATTGTTCAAGTTTGTCAAGATCTTTTTGGATCCTGAGTTTGTCTTCTGGGGTGTTGGCTATTCCTGCCAGTTTAGTATTATTTGCAGATTTGATGAGTTCCCCTTCTATTTGCTCATCTAAGTCATTTATAAATATATTGGCCTAAGGTACTGGGCCTAAGACAGAGCCTTGTGATACCCAACTATTTATTTCTCTCTGTGTGGATGTACCATTAAGGACTACTCTTAGAGCACAGTTTGTCAACCAGCTACAAATCCATCTGATGTCTTTTCTACATTTTTCTAACTTACCGAGAAGTAGATTGTGGTCTACTTTGTCAAATGCCTTACTGAAATCTAAGTATACTATGTCCACAGCATTTCGCTGGTCTACTAATTTAGTGAATTTATCAAAGAATGAAATAAGATTGGTTTATCATGATCTGTTTTTAACAAACCTGTGTTGACTACTATTTATAACTATACTTGATTCTAGTTGTTTGCAGATCTGGTTTTTAAAAATTATTATTATCTTTCCCAGAATCTTCCCAGGTATTAGTCTGTAGTTTCCTGGGTCTCTCTTTTTTCCCTTTCTTGAAGATGGGAACCACATCAGCCCTTTTCCAATCTTCTTTGTGCTTGTCCTTTTTGTCCTTCAATTTGTCAGAGAGATCTTTGTGCAGCCATGATGGTTTCTTCTTGAATTTCTTTTCTTTTCAGTAGTATTGCGCTGGACTGGGCTCATATTATCTCGTTATTCAGAGTTTCCCATGCTTTTTGACTTGTTTTCCCCTTTAGGATTTCCATCGATGGAATCTTTCCTATGCTCTCTAGGAGTTTGTTCAAAATAGCTCTTTTAAAGTTTAAGGCACTGGTTGGATTATTTTCTATTGCTTGTGTTTGCATTATATTGAATTCCAGTATGATATGGTCACTTTCATCCAAAGTTCCAGCAACCTCACCTCCCTCTATTAGTAAGAATTAGGTCCAGTATAGCTTTACTTCTAATTCCCTCCTTTACCTTTTAGATGATAAAATTGTCAGCTAGGTTGGTTAGGAATCTGTTTGATATTCCACTCGCCGCAGAGTTGGTCTCCCAGTTAATATCTGGATAGTTAATGTTAAGTTTGCATGAAGAGACAGACGCGGAGTGCTTCAAGCTCTTTTGTTTATTAATGACTACAGCTCAGAACGGACCCGACTGGCTTTGCTGCGGCTGCTACTTATAGCCGGCAGCCACAGCTGACAGCCAATCAGAGTGCAGGGTTTTCCTGCAGTTTCATTTCCAACACTTTACAAGAACAATTCAAACTTAACTAATGATTTCAAACCTGCATACATAACACCCCTCCCCACTAGGTTCAGTCCATACTCAAACCCCAATCTATCTAATGTATTCTTTTAAATAGGTGGGGCTCTTACGTGTAATGCTGAGACCTACATGGTTCAGATGTTTTAAGGTTCTCACCTTGTGAGAGAGGAAATGTGTCTGCTGACATTTCCTTACTTGGACTTCTAGTAATGGTAGAACCTGTTTGGTTACTACAACCTGGTCTCTCCTCCCAATCCATCTCCAACCCAATGTCAGCACCTAAGTCAGGTAGTGATGTGCAATCTTCCATTTGTGAAAATGGTTGTTGGTACTGTGACAGGTTTTGGGATGGTTCCTGTTGTGTTAGCTCATTACACATGGGGTTGATTCTTGCTTGCTGATTACTCATAAACCTCCCTTCCCCTAGAAGAGGCAGTAGGTATGGGAACCAGAGAGGAGCAAGGCGATGCTCCTGAGGTAATCTGGATCTTAACTGATCAATGTGCCTGCTCCAGAGGACACCATCCTCTGTTTGTACCCTGTAAGACCTGGGGCCTGTGATTTGGGTTATCTCAGCAGGAATCCATAATGGTTCACCCACAAGGTTCTTAGCATAAACAGAATCACCCACAGTGAATGTGCGAATTTTGCTAGTGGAATCTAGTGGTGCTGGGTGGGTAATGGGATGAAGGCGTCAAGGGAGACCTGAGTTTCCTACCCATCAACAATTCAGCTGGGGTTAAATTAGTTGAGGGGTTGGGAGTGATATGCTGGACACTGAGTAGTTTTTCAACTTTCTCAGTGATGTCCCCTGGACCCAATTGCTGAAGTTTTTCCTTGGTAAATCGTACCATATCAGCCCGCCATTAGCAAGGATGCCCAGGGCTGTCAGGGCATGTCTGATACCCTGCTGTGCTAGATATGATTCAAAAGGTTGGATGTAAATTGAGGACCATTGTCAGAAACAAGCACATCAGGTAACCCATGAGTTACAAAGCTTTTAAGCTGTTTGATGACAGCTTCAGTTGTGGTGGATGCCATAGGGATAACCTCTAGCCATTTGGAATATGCATCTACTATAATAAGGAAGGTGTGCCCTCTGGTAGGGCCAGCAAAATCAATGTGAATCCTGGACCATGGGCCCCTAGGACATTCCCATTCCTGTGGGGGGCGAGAGGTGGAGCAGGCCTGACTACCTGACAGTTGGGACAAGATGCAACCCAGTTTTCAACCATTTTGTCAATACCTGGCCACCATACATAACTCCTGGCCAATCCCTTCATTCTGACAATTCCCGGATGACCCTCATGTAACATTTCCAAAACCTCCTTTGTAGTTTTGCAGGAATAACCACCCTGTTACCCCACAAAATACATCCTCTTAATACAGATAATTCAGTTTGCCTGGATTTAAAAGGTTGGGCAAGTTGAGGTAGATCTTGAAGTGGCCAACCTTTCTTAATCCAGCCTATAACAGGAGCCAATAAAGTGTCTTTGGCAGTCTCTCTGGCAATTTCAGCAGCATGTACTGGAAGCTTGGCAACAGTTTCTAGAAAAAGGTGTGAGTCTCAGGAACAGGGTCCTCAATGTGTGAAGGAAGTGGGCAGCGACTCAAAGCATCTGCATGCCCAATGTCTTTACCAGGTCTGTGGATCAGTTTGTATGAATAAGCAGCAAGAAATTCAGTCCATCTCAGCATTCTTGGTGACAGGATCGTGCTTGGTTTGTCCCCTGCCACAATGCCTAAAAGAGGTTTGTGATCTGTGACAACAGTAAATGTTCTCCCATATAGATACTCATGGAATTTCTTGACAGCTGCTACAATTGCCAAGGCTTCCTTGTCCAGTTGGCTGTAGTTCCTCTCTGCTTTAGTCAAGGTGCGAGAGTAAAATGCAATAGGGGCATTCCCTCCCTGGGAAGCATGTGGCTCAACACCCCCTACTCCAAAAGGGGAGGCATCACAAGTCAGAACAACAGGCAAGTTCTCAGAGAACTGTATCAGTACAGAATCAGACGTGATTTGTCTCTTGATATTGTTAAATGCAGCTTGTTCCTTCCTGCCCCAGACCCATGTAGATTTCTTGTCTAGCAACCTATGTAGGGGTTCTGCAATAGTTGCCTTCTGAGGTAGAAACATATGATAGAAGTTAATGAGTCCCAAGAATGCTTGTAAGTCTGTTTTGCATTTTGGCCTGGGGCTTCTTTGATTGCCTGAACTTTGGCCTCTGTGGGGTGGATGCCATGTTTATCGATCATGTAACCCAAGAATTCCACTTTATCTGTTCTAAGTGTGCATTTTTCTTCTTTGACTTTTAACCCTGCTTTTTGAATCTGATCAAGACTTCTCTGAGTCTCTCTGTAACTGAGTGTCATTTTCAGCAGAAATTAAAACGTCATCAAAATAGGGCACCACCCCTGGCAACCCTTGTAACATTCTTTCCATAAGGCTTTGGAAGATGCCAGGTGCTACGCTTACTCCAAATTGCAACCTTTTGCATTTGAAAGCACCTCTATGGGTCACAATGGTTTGGGCTTCTGCAGTGCACTACTGGAACTGGATAGGCGCTCTGTTGTAGTGCATGGTTCAATGTCCCTTTGTAGTCTCCACAGATTCTTACAGTCCCATCAGCCTTGACTGGTGTGACTATGGGTGTCTCCCATCTGGAGTGGTCAGTGGGCTCTAAAACCCCTTGGGCTATTAGTTTATCTAATTGTGCATCAATTTTTTCCTTTAATGCAAATGGAACCCTTCTGGGTTTTAAACGGATTGGTTGTACCTTGGGATCTAGGTTAAAGGAGATAGGGGTCCCCAAGTACTTGCCTAATCCGTCGCTGAAGACCTCTGGAAACTCAGACTTCAAGGCCTCTTCCCACTCAGTGTTGCTCACGTGATTGATGCCAGTCACCTCGATGCCCAGCGGGTTGAACCATTCAAGGCCCAGCAGACTTGGGCAGTCCTTGTCCACGATGGTCAGTGGTAGGCGTGGTGTGGACCTTGAATTTCACATTGAATTCTCTTGTTCCAACTACTGGAATCTTGTTCCCTTGGTAGTCTTTAAGAGTCAATGCTTGCTTCTTGAAGTGATTCTTTGGATGTTAGGAAGTAGTCTGTGAATAGTGTCCCATGACACCATAGAAAGGTATGAGCCTGAGTCCACTTCCATTTGAGAAGGCCTTCCTTCAATAAGTACCTTGACATGCACCTTTCTGCTTTTAATGGGGAAGAATGACCAATAGTTACTGTTTGATGAGTTTCATTCTTCCCATTTGCTTCTGTGCTGCGCCCGCTTTCTCACTGAGGTTGTTAGGCTTGAATTTTTGTCTTGCTTGCAGCAAACTTCCTTCTGTTGGGTGGAGTTCTGGATGATTTGCAGACTCTAGGTGTCCTCTTTATCACAACAGAGGCAAATGGTGTCTAAAAACTTGCATTCAGTGCGGGATGGCTTCCCCACAACCTCTGCAGTAGAAATCTTGCCTCTTTCTTCCCAGGTCTTTCTTTTTCCGCTCCATTCTGAGTCTGTAAATTCCTTCCTCCACCTCACTACAGTCTGACTCAGAATCTATTTGCTCACAATGAGTTGTTGTGGACTTTTCCACATCATGATGGCTTGTGGCCTTGTTAATCTTTTTCATGGCTGCTGCTGAGGACTTGGTAGCTTCTGCTGAAGAGGCTTCTTCTATTGCTTCTTTCAGCGTGATCTTAGGTTTCATTAATAATTTGCTCTGCAGCACCTTGTCTTTAAGGCCTAGAATGAAACGATCGCGCATGGCCTCCTCTAAACTGTTGAATTCGCATGCACCCCAATGTCTCTTGCCATGAAGTCGTTTATGCTTTCGTTTTCCCCCTGATCGCGACGGTAAAACTCGTGTTCTTAATGAAGGCACGCCATCTTGACTGCTGTGGCACGTAAATGGAAGATCTTCCTCAGTCTTCTGCCGTCGGATCGAATGGGGCTGGGGGTGTTCAGCGCAGCCATCTCACTCTTCTTCTGTTCCGTGTTGCCTTCTCTTCAGGGGAATCCCACCTTCGTCACCAGTGTTAAGTTTGCATGAAGAGACAGACGCTGAGTGCTTCAAGCTCTTTTGTTTATTAGTGACTACAGCTCAGAACGGACCGACGCTTTGCTTTGGCTGCTACTTATAGCCGAAAGATAAGCCAATCAGAGTGCAGGGTTTTCCGACTTTCTAAACCAATCATTTCCAACACTTTACAAGAACAATTCAAACTTAACCAATGATTTCAAACCTGCATACATAACAGTTAAAGTCTCCCATTATTACTGTGTTATGCTTCCTGCATACATTTGTTAACTGGTTGGCAAAGAGTTCGTCTATTTCTTCTGATTGGTTGGGTAGCCTGTAATATGTCAATGTCAGTTTTTTCCTTTATATTGACCCATATACATTCTGGAGAGGTTTTATCTTTGAACATGTGCATTTCCATATATATGTAGTGATCTCTCACATATAATGCAACTCCACCTCCTCTTTTCTGTCACATCTCCACATAGGATCTCTGGAGCTAAGTCAGAATGACCATTGGGTTCTTGGTCACCTCTCTTATTAAGGCTCTTCTCCCCAGATTGCTCAATTTGACTGGGTGACCAGCTCTTGGTTGTGCCAAACTTCTTCCATTTGAGAATTATGGAGGTCATAGTGCTCTTAGGAACCTTTAGTGCAGCAGTAATTTTATTGTAGCCTTCCCCAGATCTTGCCTTGCAATAAACCTGTCCCTGAGCTCAAAGGCAGTTCCTTTGACCTTGTGGTTTTTGCTTTACAGTACAGTATGCATTGTCAGCTGCAACTTCTATGGAGAGGTGTGTGCTTTTCCAAATCATGTCCAATCAACTTAATTTACCACAGGTTGATTCCAATCAAGATGTAGAAACATGTCAGCGATCCAGAGAAATGGGAGGCACTGGAGCTAAATTTCAAGTGTTGTTGCAAAGGGTCCAAATACTTATACCAATGTGATATTTTAGTTTTTTCTTTTTAATAAATTTACAGATGTTTCTAAAATTCTATTTTCACTTTGTCACTTTGTCACTATGGGATTAATGAGAAAAAAATGAATTTCAACCACTGTTAAATCAGGCTGCAGCATAACAAATTGACAAAAGTGAAAGGGGTCTGAATACTTTCTGAATGCACTGTATATGTGTGTTCTCAAAGATTTATACAACTTTTTAACATTGATTATTATAGGGCTTGTTATATCTCTCTGCAGGTATATTCAAAATTCAATTCATATATTGATTCATACTTACATTACAATGGGCCTGCTTAGAGTTTCTGTGCATATGGTCGCACATACGCCTTAGTCTATCCCTCCCTTTGAATAGTCAGACAATAATACACAGATACAGGACAATATGTTAGTTCCACTAGTTCTAGCAGTGATAGTTAAAAGATGATTGGTTTGGTTGGTAATGGCTGGAATGCAGCTGAGTTGGGTTTAATAGATAACATGGCTTTCACAATTCCTGGATGATTTCAACTTCTAAATTTTTCAAGTACTCTAAAACCCTTAACATTTTGTTTCTAAATTATTTGTTTAGTTGAACTACTCAGATTTAATGTAGCAGTAGCATCATCACCTTGTTGATTGAGATATTGGGTGAACTGCTTTTATTTAAATACAGTAGTGCAGGGGTGGGATTCTACCGGTTCTGTCCACTTCTTCTGTAGAACCGGTTGCTCAGAAAAGCAGCAACCAGAAAGCATACATAGAACCGGTGCTCAGCTGTCCAGGCAACTAGATCACAATGATATACACGCGTGCGCAGCGTAGAATGTAAAATCACTGAACCAGTAGTTACACCGGTTGGATCCCACCTCTGCAGTAGTGTATATAGTTTGATCAATGATTAGAGGCTAAGCAAGAAGAATTCAGCGGGAAACAGTGCCTTTTGATCAAATAGTACATTACTATTTGATCAAATAGTACATTATACAGTACATTTTGGGTTTTATAGAGCAATCTATCTCCTATTCAGGTTGACAGCAGAAGCCAAATTGATTTTACCCAGCCTTTTCCAACCTTTTTATCCTGGAAGAATCTTGAAATAATGTTCAGGTCTTGGGGAATTTTCCCCTTCAGGCATATAATAACTATTACATATACAGTTCACAGTGTACTAGCATGATCGATAAGTTGTTTTTTTATGACTATCTAATATTGTCCTCTTTTAAGGAAAGAATGTTATTTTTCTGTGGATGTGTTTGTTTTGGCCCACATTAAACTCCTCTTTTGTTGGATTTCTCCTCCCTTGCAAAGGACATCTACTATAATGTGTTGGTAGGGGAAACCTTCTTAAAAAGATTTTTCTTATTTTTATCTTATCCCAGTAGGCCTAAAAGTCTTATCACAAATATCTATTCTATAAGATGCTAATGAGGAATGGTATCTGCATACATATGTTTCCTGCTTATTTAAAATTAAAATGACTTTTTAGTCCCCAGCTTCCTTTAAAAAAGTTACATTTAGCTTACATTTCTTGAAATTAACCTTTTGTTTTCCTTCATGCATTTTAAAACTCATGGCCAACATAATTATTTTTTGTCAAATAATAGGTCTAGACAAAAACAATATTGATTTTTTCACTCATATTCTCTTGTTGCCTTAGCAACCTCTCTTTGAATTCCAGTTGAGAAATGTTTCAAATGAATGAATTTATTTTATTTATATTTCACCTATTTTTCATGAACTCAAGATGTTTTATAAGGAGATCCCTCTTTGTTCAGTATTTACTTATCTATTTATAACAATCCTGTGAGGTAGTCTACACTGGGACAAAACAACTGTCCCAGAGTCAGGTGGATTTGTAACTGGCTGACAAACTATATTCCAAAATTAGTCCTTAACGGTATTACATCTACATGGAAGGTAACGGAAGATTTTTTTTAGCACAGGAGCATTTCCCCTCCAGAGGGACTGATCTACTGCTGCAATGTCCCAGGAAATCAGCCCTCTGCTGCTTCCTCTGGCGCAGTCAAGCTCAGCCTGACACTGGAGTCTACCAAGGCAACAGGGGGCAGCTGGCCCACCTGGGCAACCCCAGCCTCCACCGAATTAGCAGGTGCCACCTGTCTGGGCTTACCATCCCCAGCATGGCTGGGTCCAAGCCCAGTGGACCCCTGCCCCTGCCGCCCCGGCCTGCAGCCCCCCCCACTAGTTCAGAGCTACCTTTGATGGAGACCCGAACAACCTGGCATTTTATTTGAACCGGGTGTGGGCCCACATTGATCAGTATGAGGTTGACTACGCCAGTGACCAAGCAATTGTCCGGGCTATAACTGACAATCTGACAGGGGAGGCTGCAGAGTGGGTGACCCAACTACAAGATGAGAATGCACCTGATAGCAGTATTCCAGTGTTTGAGGGGCTGCCACAAAGACCAGACGGTCAACTTTTTGTTCAAAGCACCAGAAGGCAAGCAAGAAACAATGGATGGAAACTACTGAAAGAGAAGAAACTGGAATTAAGGAGAAACTTTCCAAGAGTGAGAACAATTAACCAGTGGAACAGTTTGTCTTCAGAAGTTGTGGGTGCTTCATCACTGGATGTTTTTAAGAAGAGACTGGACAGCCACTTGTCTGAAATGGTATAGGGCCTTTTGCTTGAGCAAGGGGTTGGACTAGGAGACCTCCAAGGTCCCTTCTAGCTCTATTTTGATTCTCATCCAGTCAGCCTCGGTATTGATTCCTGGCAACTGCCTGGACTAGTTCCTGAAGTTTTCTTGGTTTTTCTGAATTAGTTTACCCTTGCTTGCTTCCTACAGCTGAGAAAGAGTGACTGATCACTACACCAACCTGGCTCTCTCTAAGAATAGAAAGATTAGTAATTAAATATTATTTCTTGCAATCAAAAGTACAGTTTAAAAATACTATTTTAAATATCAAAAGAAATATTCTTTTATTATATAATAAAAACATCAGATAATAAAAGCATCTGGTTTTCAAAATGTAACTAAAATTTTGTCATAAAAGTATGCTTTAATAACATAAACTTTTTAAAATGGCTTTGAGGGCAGTTTTTATATAACATTTTATTGTACAGTTCACCACCCAATATCTTCTGAATAAGCAGTGCAAAAGTGCTGTAAACTAATAAAAAAGAGTGCAAGGCATAAACCAGGATATCCCAAATACAACTGTGTGCTGAGTTCATACAATGCTAAGCCAAAAGTCAACAAAACCCATGGCTTAATGTGTGGATGGAGCAGTTTCTCTGTTCTCCAGCAGTCAGAAGGATTGTTCCAAATGCCATTGGGTGGGGTGCAACCAAAGTTTTTGCTTGTTTTTGGAGGGCAAAGGTTAAGACAGGGAGATTTAGACAGTTCCTTATACCAGTGGTCGCCAACCAGTGGACCGAGGACCACTGGTGGTCTGTGAGAAAATTTTGGTGGTATGCAGAGAAATGTCACCCTCAAAGCACCCCCCAAAGCAATGAATCCAGGCTGCACGGGAATACAAGGCTGCGCTGCCCATGGCCCATGGGAACCATGGGAGCATAGCCCTTGAATTGCAACAACATGAGGTAGTAAGGAGGCCACCAGCTGCTTCTTTCCTTCTTTCTTCTTCTGCTTTTGGCTGCATGTAAGGAAAGCAGCAAAAGTCTTTCTTTCTCTCCCCAAACTCTGCCAGAAATGAGTCTTTGGGACCCTGCAAGGCATCCTGCTCCAACAGGCTGTGCTGGCATGACAAGTCTCACAAAAACTCATTTCTGAGGAGTTTGGGAGAGAAAGAAGACTTTGCTGCTTCCTGCATGAAGCCAAAAGTCTCTCTCTCTCCCCTGAGAACAGAGCTGGAGACAGTATCCTGCGATCCCAAATAAAGAATGATCGATCGGTAGGAAAACAGGGTGGGGAATTTTCCTGCAGTCTTTTTTTGGGATTTTCCCAGGGTCTCTGGTCTGCGGGATTTAAAATTATGAGTTTGGTGGTCCCTGAGGTCCAAAAGGTTGGTGACCCCTGCTTTATACCACTTTAATGCTTGGCTAAAGATGCTGATTCTTCCAATTTTAGGTGTATCCTGGACATCAAGTCTGACCATTAGAAGGCAATCTCCAGAAAGCTGATATAATACAGTGGATCAAAGAGCTGAGCTATGAACTGCTTCAAATCAAATTTTTCCTATGGACATAATAGGTTATCTTAGACAGGATATTTGGTTCAGGTTCTCAGCTTAAATATGTGTATAAACCTATTGTTATAAATGTTATGACAGTAAAATTAATGTGAAGTGAGTTGAACATGTGAAAATGTTACAGAAAATGTGACTGTTACTTCTCTTTACCACTAATGAAATGGGGCAAAACATTCAATCCCCATACGAAACCTCTCCTGAAATGACCATATTATATTGCATCCTACTGTAAACTCTGCCACAACTGATTTTTTTATCTAAATTGGATACATTATAATGATAATTGTGGAGTAGGTTTTATTAGATGCTGTATTTTATTTATTATTTATAAATCATATTTATATAGCTGCTATCTCACAATCAAGTGACTCTGGGTGGCAAAGAACAAAGTTAAGAACTAAGTAGATTTTCCAAGGCAGAGAGAGAATTTTTCAGCAGGCTGATACTTTTCCCAATGTTCTTTGCAATATTTAGTTTCAGAAACAATACATTTTGAGGATTCTAACTTTATATTTATATAGTTCCAGAAAAACATATAATCTGCTGATATTAGTTGGGGAACAAAATTTAAATTCAACAAAATAAAATGAGAAAGTAATTAATTATAGCTCAATGGAAACATAAGTGCTTGGCAGCAAGGTCCCTCAGTCCTTTTGCAAGATCTCCATTGGATGGGTTCTCAGGAAGGAGCTGAAAAACTCCTTGAAAGATGTAGGAAAGAGCAACAAAGATGATAAGGGGTCTGGAGGCTAAACCGCATAATCAATGGTTAAGGGAACTAGGTATGTCTATTCTAATGAAGAGTAGGACTAGGGCTGACATGATATCAGTCTCCCAATACAGTAGAACCTCTGGTCACGAATGCTCTGACCTCGACCAAATCAGGTACTGACCAAAAAATGCACAATTTTTTTTCCCGTGGCCAATTTCCCTTTCCGCACCATTTTGTTTTTGTAGGTGCCAAATTTCCAAAATTAGGTTCAGGTCACGACCATTCAGGTTAGACCAAAGTTATGGAACAAATTATGGTCGTGACCAGAGGTTCTACTGTACTTGAGATACTGTCACAGAAAAGAAAGGGTTGACCTATTCTCCAAAGCATGTGAGGGCGGGAGAAGAAATAATGGCTAGAAGATCATCAAAGAGAGAGCCAACATAATATTAAGGAGAAATTTCTTGCCAATGGAACAGCTTCCATGCAGAAGCTGTGGGAGGTTTTCAAGAAGAGATTGGACAGCCATTTGTCTGGAATGATATAAAGGCAATGCCTTGGGTAGGGGTTAGACTAGAAAATCTTCAAGTTCCCTTCCAGGCCTTTGATTCCAAGTCTTCTGATTGACATCATAGAAGCAATGTTGCCAGGCAGAGCATACAGGAGAGGGCTAGATGGATCAATAGTCTAGGCTAGGAGAATCAGCTCCAATTCAGCTTATTGAAGGTCCAACAATGCTGAAATATCAACTACAACAAATGTCATGCAGAGTTTCTCTTCCAGCTCTCAACAGTGCCTCTTGCACAACATCTCAGAACTCTGCATAATTTCTAGATGTCATACTGTGCTATTAAGAAGAAAAAATCTCTTTAATGGGATTACCATGTGATGGAGAAGACAGAGATGTCAGATAAAATAGTGATTACACAAACATTGCCTCTTTCACAATATTTCCTGTGGTTTTCCTGAGGCATAAAGTTTCCGATTCTCAATTAAAATTTCTCTATGGTAACAAAATACTGTAATGAGTTAAATAAACAGAAGGCAAAGATAATGCAATTTCAAAATGTATGTTACGTTACCAATGAATCTTTGTTTTTATTTAGTTTAGTATGTTACCAATGAATTTTTCCTTTAAAGCAGACTTGCTTCTCAGCAACTTTTAATGAAATTGAAATCATGTAACTGAGCATA
>CM019148.1:181407990-181731311 GCA_009733165.1 Naja naja
AGTCTAGAATCCTTCAGGTGCTTTTTGCAAACTCCAACAGGGCTTTCATGTGTTTTGCAGAGAAGAGGCTATCATCTAGCCAATCAGCCATAAAGCCCAGATTGGTGGCGGGTTGCAGTGATGATTGTCCTTCTGGAACTCTGAATGTAGAAAAGAATAGAGTTGGGCGATCTTGGAGGTCTTATAGTCAAATCCCGGCGGAGCAGGAGAACCTGCACCATCTCAGGCAAGTGACTGTCCAGTCTCTTCTTAAAAACTTTCAGTGATGGAGCGCCCACAATTTCTGGAGGCAAGCTGTTCTATTGGTTAATTTTTCTCACTCTTAGGAAGTTTCTCCTTAATTGCAGGTTGCAGTATTCAGATGTGGTTGCCTATGGCAACTCGAGAGCAGGCTAGAGATGCTTTGCCAGTTGGCATTGGTCTTACTAGAGTTTTATAAAGCTGTACTAATATTTCATGTGATCTTGATTCTATGCCTCTGTTTATACAACCCAGGATTGTATTAGCATTTTTGGCTGCTGCTGCACACTGCTGGCTCATATTTAAGTGATCGCCCTAGGACTCCAAGGTCCCTCTCACAGTTACTGTTTTTGAGCCAGATCTCACCTAATCTGTACTTATACCTTAGATTTTTCTTGCCTAAATGTAAAACTTTGCTTTTATCCACATTAAAATTCATTTTGTTGGATAGGCCCATTGTTCAAGTTTGTCAAGATCTTTTTGGATCCTGAGTTTGTCTTCTGGGGTGTTGGCTATTCCTGCCAGTTTAGTATTATTTGCAGATTTGATGAGTTCCCCTTCTATTTGCTCATCTAAGTCATTTATAAATATATTGGCCTAAGGTACTGGGCCTAAGACAGAGCCTTGTGATACCCAACTATTTATTTCTCTCTGTGTGGATGTACCATTAAGGACTACTCTTAGAGCACAGTTTGTCAACCAGCTACAAATCCATTTGATGTTGTCTTTTCTACATTTTTCTAACTTACCGAGAAGTAGATTGTGGTCTACTTTGTCAAATGCCTTACTGAAATCTAAGTATACTATGTCCACAGCATTTCGCTGGTCTACTAATTTAGTGAATTTATCAAAGAATGAAATAAGATTGGTTTATCATGATCTGTTTTTAACAAACCTGTGTTGACTACTATTTATAACTATACTTGATTCTAGTTGTTTGCAGATCTGGTTTTTAAAAATTATTATTATCTTTCCCAGAATCTTCCCAGGTATTAGTCTGTAGTTTCCTGGGTCTCTTTTCCCTTTCTTGAAGATGGGAACCACATCAGCTGGAATATATTGAATTCCAGTATGATATGGTCACTTTCATCCAAAGTTCCAGCAACCTCACCTCCCTCTATTAGTAAGAATTAGGTCCAGTATAGCTTTACTTCTAATTCCCTCCTTTACCTTTTGGATGATAAAATTGTCAGCTAGGTTGGTTAGGAATCTGTTTGATATTCCACTCGCTGCAGAGTTGGTCTTCCAGTTAATATCTGGATAGTTAAAGTCTCCCATTATTACTGTGTTATGCTTCCTGCATACATTTGTTAACTGGTTGGCAAAGAGTTCGTCTATTTCTTCTGATTGGTTGGGTAGCCTGTAATATGTCAATGTCAGTTTTTTCCTTTATATTGACCCATATACATTCTGGAGAGGTTTTATCTTTGAACATGTGCATTTCCATATATATGTAGTGATCTCTCACATATGATGCAACTCCACCTCCTCTTTTCTGTCACATCTCCACATAGGATCTCTGGAGCTAAGTCAGAATGACCATTGGGTTCTTGGTCACCTCTCTTATTAAGGCTCTTCTCCCCAGATTGCTCAATTTGACTGGGTGACCAGCTCTTGGTTGTGCCAAACTTCTTCCATTTGAGAATTATGGAGGTCATAGTGCTCTTAGGAACCTTTAATGCAGCAGTAATTTTATTGTAGCCTTCCCCAGATCTTGCCTTGCAATAAACCTGTCCGTGAGCTCAAAGGCAGTTCCTTTGACCTTGTGGTTTTTGCTTTACAGTACAGTATGCATTGTCAGCTGCAACTTCTATGGAGAGGTGTGTGCTTTTCCAAATCATGTCCAATCAACTTAATTTACCACAGGTCGATTCCAATCAAGATGTAGAAACATGTCAGCGATCCAGAGAAATGGGAGGCACTGGAGCTAAATTTCAAGTGTTGTTGCAAAGGGTCCAAATACTTATACCAATGTGATATGTTAGTTTTTTCTTTTTAATAAATTTACAGATGTTTCTAAAATTCTATTTTCACTTTGTCACTTTGTCACTACGGGTTTAATGAGAAAAAAATGAATTTCAACCACTGTTAAATCAGGCTGCAGCATAACAAATTGACAAAAGTGAAAGGAGTCTGAATACTTTCTGAATGCACTATATATGTGTGTTCTCAGAGATTTATACAACTTTTTAACATTGATTATTATAGGGCTTGTTATAGCTCTCTGCAGGTATATTCAAAATTCAATTCATATATTGATTCATACTTACATTACAATGGGCCTGCTTAGAGTTTCTGTGCATATGATCGTGCACATACGTCTTAATCTATCCCTCCCTTTGAATAGTCAGACAATAATACACAGATACAGGACAATATGTTAGTTCCACTAGTTCTAGCAGTGATAGTTAAAAGATGATTGGTTTGGTTGGTAATGGCTGGAATGCAGCTGAGTTGGGTTTAATAGATAACATGGCTTTCACAATTCCTGGATGATTTCAACTTCTAAATTTTTCAAGTACTACTCTAAAACCCTTAACATTTTGTTTCTAAATTATTTGTTTAGTTGAACTACTCAGATTTAATGTAGCAGTAGCATCATCACCTTGTTGATTGAGATATTGGGTGAACTGCTTTTATTTAAATACAGTAGTGCAGGGGTGGGATTCTACCGGTTCTGTCCACTTCTGTAGAACCGGTTGCTCAGAAAAGCAGCAACCAGAAAGCATACATAGAACCGGTGCTCAGCTGTCCAGGCAACTAGATCACGATGATATACACGCGTGTGCAGCGTAAAATGTAAAATCACCGAACCGTACATTACTATTTGATCAAATAGTACATTATACAGTACATTTTTGGTTTTATAGAGCAATCTATCTCCTATTCAGGTTGACAGCAGAAGCCAAATTGATTTTACCTAGCCTTTTCCAACCTTTTTATCCTGGAAGAATCTTGAAATAATGTTCAGGTCTTGGGGAATTTTCCCCTTCAGGCATATAACTATTACATATACAGTTCACAGTGCACTATCATGATCGATAAGTTGTTTTTATGACTATCTAATATTGTCCTCTTTTAAGGAAAGAATGTTATTTTTCTGTGGATGTGTTTGTTTTGGCCCACATTAAACTCCTCTTTTGTTGGATTTCTCCTCCCTTGCAAAGGACATCTACTATAATGTAAGCCGGGTAGGGGAAACCTTCTTAAAAAGATTTCCTTCTTATTTTTTTATCTTATCCCAGTAGGCCTAAAAGTCTTATCACAAATATCTATTCTATAAGATGCTAATGAGGAATGGTATCTGCATACATACGTTTCCTGCCTATTTAAAATTAAAAATGACTTTTTAGTCCCCCAGCTTCCTTTAAAAAAAGTTACATTTAGCTTACATTTCTTGAAATTAACCTTTTTGTTTTCCCTTCATGCATTTTAAAAACTCATGGCCAACATAATTATTTTTTGTCAAATAATAGGTCTAGACAAAAAAAATATTGATTTTTTCACTCATATTCTCTTGTTGCCTTAGCAACCTCTCTTTGAATTCCAGTTGAGAAATGTTTCAAATGAATGAATTTATTTTATTTATATTTCACCTATTTTTCATGAACTCAAGATGTTTTATAAGGAGATCCCTCTTTGTTCAGTATTTACTTATCTATTTATAACAATCCTGTGAGGTAGTCTACACTGGGACAAAACAACTGTCCCAGAGTCAGGTGGATTTGTAACTGGCTGACAAACTATATTCCAAAATTAGTCCTTAACGGTATTACATCTACATGGAAGGTAACGGAAGATTTTTTTTAGTGCAGGAGCATTTCCCCTCCAGAGGGACCGATCTACTGCTGCAATGTCCCAGGAAACCAGCCCTCTGCTGCTTCCTCTGGCGCAGTCAAGCTCAGCCTGACACTGGAGTCTACCAAGGCAACAGGGGGCAGCTGGCCCACCTGGGCAACCCCAGCCTCCACCGAATTGGCAGGTGCCACCTGTCTGGGCTTACCATCCCCAGCATGGCTGGGTCCAAGCCCAGTGGACCCCTGCCCCTGCCGCCCCGGCCTGCAGCCCCCCCCCACTAGTTCAGAGCTACCTTTGATGGAGACCCGAACAACCTGGCATTTTATTTGAACCGGGTGTGGGCCCACATTGATCAGTATGAGGTTGACTACCCCAGTGACCAAGCAATTGTCCGGGCTATAACTGACAATCTGACAGGGGAGGCAGCAGAGTGGGTGACCCAACTACAAGATGAGAATGCACCTGATAGCAGTATTCCAGTGTTTGAGGGGCTGCCACAAAGACCAGACGGTCAACTTTTTGTTCAAAGCACCAGAAGGCAAGCAAGAAACAATGGATGGAAACTACTGAAAGAGAAGAAACTGGAATTAAGGAGAAACTTTCCAAGAGTGAGAACAATTAACCAGTGGAACAGTTTGTCTTCAGAAGTTGTGGGTGCTTCATCACTGGAGGTTTTTAAGAAGAGGCTGGACAGCCACTTGTCTGAAATGGTATAGGGCCTTTTGCCTGAGCAAGGGGTTGGACTAGAAGACCTCCAAGGTCCCTTCTAGCTCTATTTTGATTCTCATCCAGTCAGCCTCGGTATTGATTCCTGGCAACTGCCTGGACTAGTTCCTGAAGTTTTCTTGGTTTTTCTGAATTAGTTTACCCTTGCTTGCTTCCTACAGCTGAGAAAGAGTGACTGACCATTACACCAACCTGGCTCTCTCTAAGAATAGAAAGATTAGTAATTAAATATTATTTCTTGCAATCAAAAGTACAGTTTAAAAATACTATTTTAAATATCAAAAGAAATATTCTTTTATTATATAATAAAAACATCAGATAATAAAAGCATCTGGTTTTCAAAATGTAACTAAAATTTTGTCATAAAAGTATGCTTTAATAACATAAACTTTTAAAATGGCTTTGAGGGCAGTTTTATATAACATTTTATTGTACAGTTCACCACCCAATATCTTCTGAATAAGCAGTGCAAAAGTGCTGTAAACTAATAAAAAGAGTGCAAGGCATAAACCAGGATATCCCAAATACAACTGTGTGCTGAGTTCATACAATGCTAAGCCAAAAGTCAACAAAACCCATGGCTTAATGTGTGGATGGAGCAGTTTCTCTGTTCTCCAGCAGTCAGAAGGATTGTTCCAAATGCCATTGGGTGGGGTGCAACCAAAGTTTTTGCTTGTTTTTGGAGGGCAAAGGTTAAGACAGGGAGATTTAGACAGTTCCTTATACCAGTGGTCGCCAACCAGTGGACCGAGGACCACTGGTGGTCTGTGAGAAAATTTTGGTGGTATGCAGAGAAATGTCACCCTCAAAGCACCCCACAAAGCAATGAATCCAGGCTGCACGGGAATACAAGGCTGCGCTGCCCACATGGCCCATGGGAACACATAGCTTGCGTCCCTTGCATTGCGAACAACATGAGGTAGTAAGGGGAGGCGGGGGAACGCCCCACCATGCACCTCACCTAGCCACCGGCTGCTTCTTTCCACTTCTTTCTTCTTCTGCTTTTGGCTGCATGTAAGGAAAGCAGCAAAAGTCTTTCTTTCTCTCCCCCAAACTCTGCCAGAAATGAGTCTTTGGGACCCTGCAAGGCATCCTGCTCCAACAGGCTGTGCTGGCATGACAAGTCTCACAAAAACTCATTTCTGGCGGAGTTTGGGGGAGAGAAAGACTTTGCTGCCTTGCATGAAGCCAAAGTCTCTCTCTCTCCCCCTGAGAACAGAGCTGGAGACAGTATCCTGCGATCCCAAATAAAGAATGATCGATCGGTAGGAAAACAGGGTGGGGAATTTTCCTGCAGTCTTTTTGGGATTTTCCCAGGGTCTCTGGTCTTGCGGATTTAAAATTATGAGTTTGGTGGTCCCTGAGGTCCAAAAGGTTGGTGACCCCTGCTTTATACCACTTTAATGCTTGGCTAAAGATGCTGATTCTTCCAATTTTAGGTGTATCCTGGACATCAAGTCTGACCATTAGAAGGCAATCTCCAGAAAGCTGATATAATACAGTGGATCAAAGAGCTGAGCTATGAACTGCTTCAAATCAAATTTTTCCTATGGACATAATAGGTTATCTTAGACAGGATATTTGGTTCAGGTTCTCAGCTTAAATATGTGTATAAACCTATTGTTATAAATGTTATGACAGTAAAATTAATGTGAAGTGAGTTGAACATGTGAAAATGTTACAGAAAATGTGACTGTTACTTCTCTTTTACCACTAATGAAATGGGGCAAAACATTCAATCCCCATACGAAACCTCTCCCTGAAATGACCATATTATATTGCATCCTACTGTAAACTCTGCCACAACTGATTCTTTATCTAAATTGGATACATTATAATGATAATTGTGGAGTAGGTTTTATTAGATGCTGTATTTTATTTATTATTTATAAATCATATTTATATAGCTGCTATCTCACAATCAAGTGACTCTGGGTGGCAAAGAACAAAGTTAAGAACTAAGTAGATTTTCCAAGGCAGAGAGAGAATTTTTCAGCAGGCTGATACTTTTCCCAATGTTCTTTGCAATATTTAGTTTCAGAAACAATACATTTCTTTTGAGGATTCTAACTTTATATTTATATGCTAGTTCCAGAAAAAACATATAATCTGCTGATATTAGTTGGGGAACAAAATTTAAATTCAACAAAACAAAATGAGAAAGTAATTAATTATAGCTCAATGGAAACATAAGTGCTTGGCAGCAAGGTCCCTCAGTCCTTTTGCAAGATCTCCATTGGATGGGTTCTCAGGAAGGAGCTGAAAAACTCCCTTGAAAGATGTAGGAAAGAGCAACAAAGATGATAAGGGGTCTGGAGGCTAAACCGCATAATCAATGGTTAAGGGAACTAGGTATGTCTATTCTAATGAAGAGTAGGACTAGGGCTGACATGATATCAGTCTCCCAATACAGTAGAACCTCTGGTCACGAATGCTCTGACCTCGACCAAATCAGGTACTGACCAAAAAATGCACAATTTTTTTTCCCCGTGGCCAATTTCCCTTTTTGTTTTTGTAGGTGCCAAATTTCCAAAATTAGGTTCGGGTCACGACCAATTCAGGTTGCGACCAAAGTTATGGAACAAATTATGGTCGTGACCAGAGGTTCTACTCTACTTGAGATACTGTCACAGAAAAGAAAGGGTTGACCTATTCTCCAAAGCATGTGAGGGCGGGAGAAGAAATAATGGCTAGAAGATTTTATTTATTTATTTATATTTGAACTTGTATGCCGCCCCATCTCCGAAGACTCGGGGCGGCTCACAGCTAAAAACACAGAACAATAAATATTTAAAAAGACATTAAACTGACAAGCCCAAATATGAACATAACAATACAATAAAATATATTAAAAACCCATCCCCCTCCCAAGGAGGGTCACAGCCCGTTTGGTCAAACAACCAAGTTTTTAATTCAGCGGCGGAAGGTGGAGATCAGGGGCCAGACGGAGCTCCAGAGGCAGTTGATTCCAGAGGTCGGGGCCGCAACAGAGAGGCTCGTCGTCGGGAAGTACCAACCGGCATTGGACCGCCGATGGCACCCGAGTCCTTGCCTATGAGCCCGCACAGGGCGGAGCTAGCTATTGGAAGAAGACGCTCCCTCAGATATTGGGACCCATGCCGTGTAGGACTTTGAATGTTAAAACTAAAACCTTGAATCTCACCCGAGGCAATCGGCAACCAATGCAGGCCACGCAGGAGGGGGGTAACATGGGAGAACCGGTAACTCCCATCACCACCAGCGGCCGCATTCTGCACCAACTGCAATCTCGGATGGTATGCAAGGGCAGTCCTAGATAGAGAGCGTTGCAGTAGTCGAGTCTCGAGGTGACAAGGGCATGAGTAACCGTCGTAGGGCGTCTCGATCCAGAAAAGGGCGAAGTTGTCGAACAAGACGGAGCTGGGCAAAGGCCCCTGGCGGGCCCCACCTGCTCCTCCAACCGGGCCGTACATCCAGGAGGACCCCCAGATTCCGTGCCCTATCCACAGGGGTAACACCTCCCCTATGGCCAAGGATAAACAATCCTGGCTGGGCCGAGACGCCGACACGCAAAGCCACTCAGTCTTGGCCGGGTTGAGTCGGAGCATGTTCCTACTCATCCAGGTCCACCGCATCCAAGCACCGGGACATCAGGGAAAGGGCATCGCTGATCTGGCCAGGGGTGGAAAAGTACAGCTGAGTGTCATCAGCGTACTGATGGAATTTCACCCCAAAGCCCGGATGATCTCACCCAGCGGTTTCATGTAGATATTAAATAAGAGAGGGGAAAGGACCGACCCCTGCGGGACTCCACAAGAGAGAGCCCTCGGGGTCGACCGAACCCCTCCCACTAACACCGATTCTGAACGCCCGAGAGGTAGGAGGAGAACCACTGAAGAACGTGCCCCCACTCCCAACCCCGAGGCGACGCAAAAGGATACCATGGTCGATGGTATCGAAAGCCGCCGAGAGGTCAATAGGACCAGGACAGAGGAAAAACCCCTGTCCCGGGCCTCCAGAATCATCCATCAGCGCGACCAATGCCGTCTCGTGCTGTAACTGGGTCGGAAGCCCGATTGGTGCGGATCCAGGTAGTCCGCTTCATCCAGGAAAAGCGGAACCTGCTGAGCCACCACACTCTCAACAACCTTAAAAAGGCGAAGGTTGGAGACAGGGAAAGTTGTCTAACCGGTCGGGTCCAAGGCAGGCTTCTTCAGGAGGGGCCTCACCACCGCCTCCTTCAAGGCGGAGGAAAGACACCCTCCCTCAATGAAGCGTTGACAACTGCCCGAGCCAACGCAGGTGGCCTCCCTGGCGGCATAAGTCAGCCAGGAGGGACACGGGTCCAACAAACATGTGGTGGAACTCAGTCGCGCATAATCCTGTCCACTTCATCCTCGGAAACAGGATCAAACCCATCCCAGATAACCATGGCCAGACTACCCACAACTCGTTCCTCCGACCACTGCAAATCAGAGGACAACCCGTCCGAATGCGGCGATCTTATCCGCCAGATGTTGACCAAACTCCTCAGCCCTGCCCGCTTGGGGTCCGGCCCCCTCAGCAAGCGAAGGAGGGAACGGGTAACCCGAAACAGGGCGGCCGGGCGGTTATCTGCGGACGCTATGAGAGTGGAGAGATAAGACCTTCTCGCCTCTCCCATAGCTACCAGGTAAGTCCTAATGTAGGCTCTTAGCTGGGCACGTCAGGATGAGCGGGTAGACGGGTAGATCATCAAAGAGAGAGCCAACCTAATATTAAGGAGAAATTTCTTGCCAATGGAACAGCTTCCATGCAGAAGCTGTGGGAGGTTTTCAAGAAGAGATTGGACAGCCATTTGTCTGGAATGATATAAAGGCAATGCCTTGGGTAGGGGTTAGACTAGAAAATCTTCAAGTTCCCTTCCAGGCCTTTGATTCTAAGTCTTCTGATTGAGATCATAGAAGCAATGTTGCCAGGCAGAGCATACAGGAGAGGGCTAGATGGATCAATAGTCTAGGCTAGGAGAATCAGCTCCAATTCAGCTTATTGAAGGTCCAACAATGCTGAAATATCAACTACAACAAATGTCACGCAGAGTTTCTCTTCCAGCTCTCAACAGTGCCTCTTGCACAACATCTCAGAACTCTGCATAATTTCTAGATGTCATACTGTGCTATTAAGAAGGAAAAAAATCTCTCTAATGGGATTATCATGTGGTGGAGAAGACAGAGATGTCAGCTAAATAGTGATTACACAAACATTGCCTCTTTCACTATATTTCCTGTGGTTTTCCTGAGGCATGTAGTTTCCTATTCTCAATTAAAATTTCTCTATGGTAACAAAATACTGTAATGAGTTAAATAAACAGAAGGCAAAGATAATGCAATTTCAAAATGTATGTTACGTTACCAATGAATCTTTGTTTTTATTTAGTTTAGTATGTTACCAATGAATTTTTCCTTTTAAAGCAGACTTGCTTCTCAGCAACTTTTAATGAAATTGAAATCATGTAACTGAGCATAGAACCATCGGGATGGAAGGGTACTTGGACAATTTTCTATTCCAACCTCCTGCTCAAGGCAGGAGACTTTTTAATATCATGGCCAAATGGTTGTCCGGTTTTCTTTTGAAAACCTGCAATGATGGAGCACTAATAACTCAGGGGTGGGATTCCAATTTTTTAAAAACTGGTTCTGTGGGTGTGGCTTAGTTGGTGGGCATGGCTTGGTGGTCATGTGACTGGCTGGGCATGTCCAACTCAACATCACTCACATCGAGGCACGCATCTCCTCACCTGGCCTCTTGCGACTGTGGGGAAGCTGCAACAGTCGTAAGTGTGAAAAATGGTATAGGTCACTGATTGGATCGCTTCTTTACATTGTGAACTGGAATAGACCGGATATAGCCCTGTCGGTCAACTTATTAGCCAGACATGTACAGAACCCTAAAAGATTTCCAGTGCCATTGTAACTTTGAATGGTCACTCCACACAAGCAAAGTACCAGCAAAGGAAGGAAAAACACTCCAGAGATGTTCCTGAGACAGGAAGTCTAGTCCTGCCAAGAATGTAATAAGGGTTAACGGAGAGGCAGTTTCTGTAAGCAACACCAGAATGTTTCCTTCCTGCCTTCCTTACAGGATTAGGCCAGTAATTTCTTCTAACAACCGGTTCTCCAAACTGCTTAGAATGTTAACAACAGGTTCTAGCGAATAGGTGCAAACCGGTAGAATCCCACCCCTGCACCCCAGCCCCCCAAGGTCAAACAAAATCCTGATTACAGCCCGCGATGGGATCAAGTTTGACACCCCTGCTCTAGCCTATCAGAAGAGAAGGATGAGGATGAGAAACATGACAACTGTCTTCCAGTACTCAAGGGGCTGTCATAGAGCAGAGGGGGTTGGTTATTCTCCAAAGCACCAAAGGCAAAAAGTAATGGCTGCAAGCTTGTGAAAAAGAAATACAACCTAGAAATCAGGAGTAAGAAATTTTCTGACAGGACAATTAATCAACGGAATAGCTTGTCTCGGGGAGTTATGGCAGGGGTGGGATTCTACCAGCTCGCAATGGCACTAAAAAAAGTGACTTATGACTGTTTTTCACACTTACGACTGTTGCAGCATCCCCACAGTCATGAGAGGCCAGGCGAGGAGATGCGTGCCTTGATGTGAGTGATGTTGAGTTGGCCACGCCCAGCCAGTCACATGACCACCAAGCCACGCCCATCAACTAAGCCACACCCACAGAACCGGTTGTTAAAAAATTTGAATCCCACTCCTGCTGGGGTGGGTGAGGCCTGGTTGTCATAGCCAACTAGGTGGGTGGAGCCAGGGTGGGCAAGGGCCGGAGCAGCATGGGCCAGGCCCTCAACGTCTCCAGCATGGCCCCTTGGGTCAACTCTGGGTCCACCACGAACCAAATTCAGCCTGAAAACCACATGTTTGACACCCCTGGGCTAGAGCATACCAAGCTCCTTCAATTGTTGAAAACTTTATCATCTTTCTTGCTCTTCTCTGTATACTTTCCAGGTCTCAAAATCTTTTTTGTATCACATTGACCAGAACTGTACACAGTATTCCAAGTATAGCCTGACTAATGCAGTATAAAGTGGTATTGTCACTTCTCATGCTCCTGATGCAGCCCAGGACCAACATCAACATCACTCACATCTGCTGGTCTCATGACTGTGCTGGTTCATATTAAGTAGTGGTCCACTATAACCCTTTCTCAGTTATTACTGTTCAGCCCTGTACCAGTTATTTTATACCTATGCATTTGGTTTTTCCTGCCTAAAACTTTTCTCATCATTGAACTGCATGTTTTGGATAAATCCTAATGCTCAAGTCTTTCAAGAACCTTCTGAATTTTTAGTCTATCTCCAAAGTGTTAACAATTTCCCCCAGCTTGGTGTCATCTGCAAATTTAATGAGCTCCCCTTCTCATTTACCTCATTTATGAAGATATTGAAGGACACTAGGCTTAAGACAGAGCTACTCCACTGCATGCTTTCCTCCATGTAGATGTAGTTCCCTTAAGAACTACACACTGGGTGTGATTTGTCTGCCAATTGCATATCCAACTGGTTTAGTTTGAAAGAATCCTGTCTAATATGAAGAATCCAATCATGAAGTATTTAAATTCTACTCCTTTTCATTCCTGTTATCTTCTGAAACTAGATTTTTAGCAAACTATGCAGAAATCATCACTGGATCTTCTAGAGCAGGGGTGTCAAACCTGGTTTCACTGAGGGCCAGATCAGCATTGTGGTTGTCCTCCTGGGGTGGGAGGGGTGGAGGGACATGGCCGGGTGGTCGCAGCTGACTGGGATAGCCGGGGGCATGGCCAGCTTGACATCGCTCATGTGGGTAGTGCCTATGGGGTTGGGCTGGGTTAGGGAGGGAATGTCCCGCAGTATGAGGTGAGGCAAGAAAGGGAGGCAGGGCAGCTACAGCCAGAAACCATAGGCCACTGCGTGCTTCCCGCCCTTTGAATGAGGGTGGTGGTGAATGGTTTCTGGCAGTAGCCTTAGCCTGACTGCCCCTCAGCTGGCCAGCTAGAAAAGCTGCAGTGCCAAGGTGCATTGGGTGCACCACAGCGGAGCTTCGCCAGCAGGCCCAGCACGGAGAGGGGGAAGGCGCAGCCCTTCCCTGCCCGCTACCAGACCCAACACATGGCACCTGGCTGGGCTTCCCCGAAATGCAGTGGGTGGCGGGGTAGAAAGCGGCACCCATCCCAAGCCTGGAGGAAGAGGGCCTTTCTGTGGGAAGTGGGCCTTTGAGTCCTCCTAGCATTGCCTCTGCAACCCTGTGATTGACAAGGTGGCAGGTGGTGTGGGAGCCAGGCAGACACTACTGTTGTGGGCATGCTGACAGGAAAGGGAGAGCAGAGGAGGGAGAGAGTGCACAACCCCCTGAAGCCCATCTGACCCTTGTTCTCCAGCCAGGCCGAGTGTGGCTGCTCCAGCCACAGCCTCAGGGCTCCCTGGTGGCTGCCCCCTCACCATGCCCACCATACCAGCCTTCCACCTGGGTGGCCGGCCTGCCTCTCCAGCTGCTTCCCCATGATTCTCGCCCCCTGGCCTGCTCTGTGCTCACTTCAGCCACAGCCTTGGGGCTCCCTGGTGGCCATCCCAATCATGCCAGCCTTCTACCTGGCCAGCCTGCTCCTCTGGCCACTGCCCAACAATTCGTGTGCCCCCCAGCCTGGTCCATGCCCACTCCAACCACAACCTCAGGGCTCCCCGGTGGCTGCCCCTATCATGCCAGCCCTCCACCTGGCTGGCCCACCTCTCTGGCCTCTGACCAAAGATTCTCATGCTCCCCGGCCTGCTCCACACCCACTCCAGCCACAGCCTCGAGGCTCCTCAGTGGCCACAGTGTGCCCCACCTCTCCCTCTCCCCAAGCGGGGGGCTGCTGGGCACAGAGCAGATAGGGGAACTTGGGAATTGTGGGGCAGTGGCAGGAGAAGCGGGCCAGTCACCCAGGTGGAGGCCTGGCATGGTGTGGGTGGTGAGGAGGGGGTGGTCATGGGGCTGCTGCTTCCTGTGGAGAGTGGGTGGCTAATGGCGGTGACAGTGACTGTGGCTGTGTTTCCAATCTGTGAGGAGGAGGCAATGGTGGTGGCGGCTGAGGGACAAGTGATGGATGAGACAACACTGGCCCACTGCCTCCTGTGCACACATGCACATGCTGGGATAAGATAGGCTGGGCATGGGTGTGCATGTGCCTGCCTCCTCCTGCACGCACATGTGCATGCCAGGATAGTGTGGGTCTGGCTGAGGCAATGCGGGCCATCTCCTTACAATTTCTAGTATGGCCACAGGGGCCGGATCCAACCACGGCCGAGGGCATTGAGTTTGACACCCCTGTTCGAGAGAATGTTTTAAAATTACTTGGATAAATCTCTCGCTCCCGTTCTTATTACTGTATTTATTTATATTCTCTTTTTATTGAGAAGCAAAGGAAAGAGGAAATGTTTTCAAATGACAAGCATGAAAGAGAACAGTGGATGAAACAAAATTAAATAATTTCCCTGAGGAAAGAGTGAGATTATTACTAAAGAAAACTATGTAAATAGTAGGTCACTTATATTAGTCCAGAATATTGACTGGCATCAATGCAGACCTAGTTTAATCAATGGAACAAATTGTTCTCCCAGTCACCCACATGAGCAAATAAGACTGCCCACTGTGAGCAAGAGTGGAGAATGTATTCTACTGTGTGAGAGTTTTGTTGGCAGATGATCATATTGGGCAAGGCAACATCAGGAGAACATCTTAAATATGCTCAGGGTGGTTTCTAGAACAAACAAGGGTTCTAAAGAACGAAGAGAACATTTTTTAAAGATGAATCTGGTTGTCCACCTCAAGCCTAAGAATTCTTAACTAAACAAAAAGGAATGATTTCCGTTACTGGTTAGGAGATAACCACTGAAAGACAGTTAAATATTTAGATTATTCATCAACCTAAACATACCACCAAAATGCAGGTCGTGGCTACTCTGAAGCCTCACTGGTACAAAGGGGTAATTAATCATAGTTTATACTGGGAAGAACCCCAAAGCAGACACCAAAACCCTCCTGAAATAGGAAAAAGGAAAAACTAATGCCAACCCACAACATTCTTCTTCTAATTATTGCTTTTGATACAAAGTAATAGTTAACATGATAGATTATCTCTGGAAAAGTTGTGTTGATGTAAGATGGGTGTGAATATCAAAATATGACATTGACCTGAAATCTAAATATATCAAGAATGCAGTTCTAAACATACTTTTCTAAAATCAATGGGACTTGTGTGTAAAACATGTCTGTAGCTAATATTACAGTGTCTAATAGTAAAGTGTAACAGGGTTAGCAAAGAAAATGTTGGGAATCTTTTTTTCTTTCCAATGCTGTCTTCCTCAGTAGAATACCTCTAATTTGGCAACTGCTCTTTGTCCCACCATCTCTTTGTTTGCCCAGCCCATTTACATCCTAATGATTTTTAGCTTTGGTATACAAATCTAATAACATAATAGATGAGCAGATTAATAAAGTTGGAAGGTACTTTAGAGGTCTTAGTCCTTTTTTATTGTTTTCAATATTCCTCATAAGCCTTAGCTCACTCTGAGCTAGACTGTTCCATAATTCTTCTTCAATTATGTTTCCTACCTCCCATTTCCTATACATAGAATAGAATTCTTTATTGGACAAGTGTGATAGGACACAAAAGGAATTTGTCTCTGATGCATAAGCTCTCAAGTCTACATATAAGCAACAAGTGATAAATCATAATCATAAAATACAATCATTATTTATTTATTTATTTATTTGAACTTATATGCCGCCCCATCTCCGAAGACTCAGGCTGCTTACAACTAAAACAGGAACAATAAATACTTAAAAAACGATTAAATTAGATTATAAGTCCAAACATTATAAAACCTTAAAACCATCCCTCCCCCAAGGGGGTCACAGCCCGGGTTGGTCAAACAACCAGGTCTTTAACTCACGGCGAAGGTGTGGAGGTCAGGGGCCAGGCGGAGCTCCAGAGGCAGTTGATTCCAGAGGTCAGGGGCTGTGACAGAAAAGGCTCGTCGTCGGGGAACCGCCAGCCGGCATTGGCCCGCCGATGGGACCCTGAGGAGTCCTTGCCTATGGGCTCGCACAGGGCGACCGGTATTTGATATTGAGGACCCATGTCGTGAAGGACTTTGTATGTTAACACCAAAACCTTGAATCTCACCGGAGCGCAACCGCAACCAATGCAGGCCGCGCAGGAGGGGGGTCGTATGGGAGAACTGGGTAACTCCCATCACCACCCGCGCCGCCGCATTCTGCACCATTCTGCATTCTGCACCAGCTGCAATCTCCGGATGGTATGCAAGGGCAGTCCCAAATAGAGAGCGTTGCAGTAGTCGAGCCTGGAGGTAACAAGGGCATGAGTGACCGTGCAGGGCGTCCCGGTCCAGAAAAGGGCAAGTTGTCGAACAAGGCGGAGCTGGGCAAAGGCCCCTGGCAACGGCCCCCACCTGATCCTCCAACCAGAGCCGCACATCCAGGAGGACCCCCAGATTCCGCCTATCCACAGGGGATAACACCTCCCCTCATGGCCAAAGATGGATAATCTAGACTGGGCCGGGCGCCGATATGCACAGCCACTCAGTCTTGGCCGGGTTGAGTCGAAGCATGTTCCCGCTCATCCAGTTCCGTACCGCATCCAAACACCGAGTCATCAGGGAGAGGGCATCACTGATCTGGTCTGGGGTGGAAATGTACAGCTGAGTATCATCAGCGTACTGATGGAATTTCACCCCAAAACCACGGATGATCTCACCCAGCGGCTTCATGTAGATGTTAAATAAATCATAAATCATAAGTGACAATACTCAGTGGTAATCATAGGGTAAATAAAAGCAAATAAACCATAAGATACAAAAAACATACATGTCCTTTTTTCAATCAGAGGAATTGAGTTTGTTAGTGATTGGAACCTGAGGGTTCAGTGATGGAGACAAGCAGATTGTTTTCAGCTGACTTAGGAATAGATGAAGGCCATTGAAATGATGCTGGGGATAAACCAGGACTTAGAAGCAAGTAGAAGTTAGTGTGTTTTGAATACCCCATCTTTTCCTCAGCATTGGAGTTTAATGGTGTTGGGTATTATTATTTATTCCTTTTATCTTTTATTCCTTTTATATATCCATTCATGCTTCCACTTTCTCAGCACCAAACAAATAAAAATTGACAGACAGAAAAAAACCTTCCCCAAAGGAAAAAGAATCCCATGGAGAGAGGAATGGAAAGGGGAAATAGAACTGGGAACTTATACAAATAGGCCTTGAGGCCATGAACTGCGATTTGAGTGAATAAATTGCCATAATGGAGGCAGTGGTAGTAAGAGTTTAAACTATGCCTATTAAAGCTACTAGTTATGTTCCTACCATGATGAATCATTACACCTTAGTGCATGTGTATAGGATTTAACTGAGATTTAAGGGAGAAGTTATTGTTCCTGTAGCCCCTTCCTCACGGGTCCCAATTATGTTTCGACACTGCAAGAGAAGCTAAAGTCGTCAGTTCTCCTAAAACTCGAACCTCTTCGGACACTGGAAAATTTCCGTGACTGGCTGATCCCGTAGGGACCAAATATGACCGGCTGGCTGCATTCGCTAAGCTGCAGTAAGAACTGCAGCAGCCCCCGCTCTCACTCCCCAGAGACCCTTTAAAATTTAGCCCTGTTCAAAACTTTCGGAAGAGAGATCTTTGTTTGCCCTTGTAATGCAACTCCCGGGCCGTGACGCTATCACTACGCCTGGGCCACTTGGAAAGGCGTTGCCGTCGGAAAGGCGTGTCTCCGGCGAGGCCCTCCTCCTCCTCCTGTTCTCCCCTGTAATGCCTCGCGGGGGTCCCTGTGGCTAGGAACTCTATATAAATCCAATGTGACCCAGGGATCTGCCCTTCTCGCAGCCTGTAAGGGTTGAGCCAGACAGGAGAAGCGAGGACTGAAAGGAGGTAAGAGAATTTGCATCCCACTTTATCAACCCGACAAAATTGGTTTTTGCCTCCAGTTTCAAACATGATCCGTTTATTTTCCCGACAGCTTTCCAAGATGCCGGACAGCCGATCAAAGCGAGCGATTCTTTTGGTATTGACCCTTTGTGCAGGGGCAGGGGTCTGGGGTTCTGAACCCCGCGGGGGAAAAAGCAAAAGGCAAACGCAGCATATCGTTCAGCCCTCTCTGCCGGTCGGCCAGAACAAACGTGAGTAATTCTGGGATGAGCAGTAGCGGCTTTTCAGGGGAGAGGAAACGGTCGGATCCTGGACGCTTTGATAAAACCGAAATCAAACTTAAGGAGCATACCGAAAATTGCAACTTTGGATGGTTGTGAAGGCGGAGGGAGGAGTAAATTTTACTATATGAATGTGTTAATAGCTCTTTCTTGAGTCTACTCAGGTCCTCAGATTGAGATGAGGAAAATTTTTCAGAAAACAAAACCGATGATGGGGAATAGTATTTTTGAACTTAACTTTAGGTAGGGATTTAGCAATGCCTGTCCAAGTGTCTTACTTACAGAGCGTTACAGCAATTTAGGACAACCTTTTAATGGTGCCAGAGTTACTTACTTCTCTTGTGATCTCATGTCTCCAGTTAGCTTTGCAACCTATCCACGATTGCAGTTTGATAATCCATAATGGACTCTTGGATGTGAAGACACGCTGGACAGCTAGAACATTTCTGGTGCACAAAATGGTTAAATCATGAAACTGCTTTGTCCAGGAATTTTGCAGATTAATTAAACTGAACCCTGTTGTTGAGAGGGGAATCCTCTTGGTTATTACATTTATATCCAATTTTTCTGCCAAGGAATTCAAGCTTGAGTTTCCCTTGAGACTCAAGCCTAGTTAAGGTTTATTGTTGGAGTATATATATTGCATTGAGCCCAGAGATAATTATGTCTGAATGCTGAATGCCTCTTGATTAGATTGGGCACCCTACTCTTGGGGACGTCTGGTTAAAAAAAAGGTTTGCCGCTTCCCAAGCTTTGCCAGTTTGCTCTGGCTGGGGTGGAAATTCTTAATTTTTATTTTTCTCATTGACACCAGTGAGAAGCAAAACTATCTCATCAGATTTGGCAAATTTGTGAAGATGTTGCGAGAACTTTTTTTGTTTTTGTTTTTTAATCCAGTTGGAGATGGACTCTTAGTGGTTAAATTCCATATTTTAGGGCCTGCTGGTGGAAACCTTATTTGTATATATGTTGATTTTTATAAGTTTCCTGGTCTTTTATATTCTTCATTGCTGAGAAAAGGGATTCTTGTCCTGGCCTATTTCTCTTTCATACACATCTGCTCGTTGAGGGTAAATTAATTTTCCTGAAATCCAGACATTTCTCAAGAAGGGTGTAGTTAGCATTGCATTTTTTCACTGCAGTTATACCAGCTAAAGAGACAAATGAGAAAATCTAGAAAGGATAGATTTCTATTTGTTCTCTTTTCTTACAGAAGGACTGGAAGCAAAAATTTCTATATTAATTATATTGACTTGAAAGTAAAAAGGGGAAGTCCATATTTTCATAGTGTAAAAACAGACTTTAAAATCAAGGTGTATGAATTAATTTAGAAAAGTTATAGAACATACTTTTTCATTTTAAAATTGAGAAAAGAGATGCTGAGATAACACTTTAAAATTGTTTAGAAAGTATGATTTTCCTTTAAAGCAGTCATCTCAGGAAATGATAAGAGTAAATGTAAGTTGGGAAAAATACTTGGAAATTAAAAAAAAAAGAGTAGTTCTACTTGGCAAGAATAAACCTGCTTAGGGAAGAGAGCCAAAGTTTCTTTCAAATCTTTTGGGGTCTTTCCATAGGCTTTCATGAAACATTGGATTAAGCCTCCCAGTTGAGCAATCTTTTCCAGCTGTTAACATGCTGCTCCAGAATGTGAACTCTCTAGTGGTTTTATCCTGTACATTTAAAACATGGTTAAACAAGAGACGGATGGAACTGTTTTGAGTTTAACTCCAGTCTTGAGTTGCCTGCATCTAATATCAAATTACACAGAGGTTTCAAGATGTACAAGGAATGTCTGGCCAGGACTTAATGTCTATTCCATGCATGTTAGGGGCTGACACTGCTCTCTTCTCCACATTCTTTCTCCTTACCAGGAGAGTCATACTTGGTCTGGGTGATAGGATGTAATTAAACCATGCTGTTTCTTTCTCAGAGGGATGCTATGACAATGGACAACATTATCAGATAAACCAGCAGTGGGAGCGCATTTATTTGGGGAATACTCTAGTCTGTACTTGCTATGGTGGCAGTCGAGGATTCAACTGTGAAAGCAAACCTGAGCGTAAGTGGAATGCATCTTTTTTTTTTAATTACATTTATATGCCGCCCTTCTCCGAAGACTCAGGGCGGCTTACAATTTTTGGAGCACAACCCAATGTGCTCAGCAATAGCCTTCATTCCATTGTATATGCCTGCTTATTACTAAGCGGCATTTTTACAAGGTCAGCTAATTGCCCCCAACAATCTTGGGTCCTCAATTTTACCTACCCTGAGAGGATGGAAGGCTGAGTCAACCTTGAGCCTGGTGGGATTCGAGCCTACAATAATTGTAGGCATCTGGATCTTAAGAGCAGGCATTTAACAGCCTGAGCTACCAAGGCTCTGACAAACTTCTGGCCAAGAACATCTTTTTTTCTAAAATAAAAAGTAGATATTTACATGTATAGAAATATCCTGGTTTTTTAGCTCTTGGAAAAGGCAGCATCCACATTTAACATTTCTTCTTCTGAGACAATTACTGTTACTGGAGACTGGAGACTAAAACATATGAAGAACAATTACAGGAATTGGGCATGGCTAGTCTGGTGAAGAGAAGGACCAGGGGAGACATGATAGCAGTCTTCCAATATTTGAGGGGCTGCCACAGAGAGGAAGGGGTCAAGCTATTTTCCAAGGCACCAGAAAGCCAGACAAGGAATAATGGATGGAAACTGAACAAGGAGAGATTTAACTTGGAAATAAGGAGAAACTTTCTGATGTGAGAACAACCAACCCATGGAACAGAAGTTGTGGGAGCTTCATCACTTGAGACTTTCAAGAAGAGATTGGACTGTCATTTGTCAGAAATGGTGTAGGGTCTCCTGCTTAGGTGGGGGGTTGGACTAGATGACCTACAAGATCCCTTCCAACTCTGATTATCTGTAGATCTGTATTTTTTTACAGTTCAGTCTCCAAGCCTGTCAATTTCTGACTGTCCCTATCTACTGCAGATTTGGAATATTCTGAACAAACCTTGCATTATTTAATGCAACAGATTATTCCTGCTGTAGTTTTCACACTAATTAGACTCAAGAACTGCTAGTATGGATTAATCTGTCAGTAAGTTTTTGTGGTTACAACCAGGAGCCCTCAAATATTGTAGAAAAAATCCTGGGGGATATTCTGTGACCCACAGATAATTTATATCAAGCTTCTCTAGTGCTCTTGTTTTTAATCAGGTGAATTCAGAGGGAATTGAATTGCTTGACGCATCCTTATCATTGTATAGACAGATATTGACAGTGTAGAGGTGGAGCAGATTAGGAAACCAAAGTCATTAAGGCTAACTTTATGATAAGATTATAAAAACAATCTTGTACGTCTAAATGCACCCCTCCCCACATACACACACCCTTCATGAGAACTAGAGAGAGTCTTGTCAGAGGTGCTTTCTTGCCTTCCAATCTGGACTCAGAGTTCTTTTAGCTGACTTTTAGTAGCTTCTCTTTTTCCTGTTCTTTAAGGTCATTCTACCCATTACAGCTAAATAGCAATAGGTAAGCTGTCTTTTAAGAAAGCTTTGTCCCTGGACTCCTTGCTTTACGTAACTTTAAAAGGAACCTTCAGAGGCCATCTACTCTGAAGAGGATTCATTGGCCCCCTAAGCTCTTCTGTTTGGCTTTTTGAAAAGGTTTGACTTTTTTTTAAAATTACATTTATATGCCGCCCTTCTCCGGAGACTCAGGGCGGCTAACAATTTTTGGGATACAACCCAATGAGCTCAGCAATAGCCTTCATTCCATTGTATATGCCTGCTTTATTACCAAGCGGCATTTTTACAAAGTCAGCTTATTGCCCCCAACAATCTTGGGTCCTCAATTTACCTACCCCGAGAGGATGGAAGGCTGAGTCAACCTTGAGCCTGGTGGGATTCGAGCCTGCACTAATTGCAGGCAGCTGGAACTTAAGAGCTAGGCATTTAGCAGCCTGCACCACCAAGGACTTGGCCTTGTCAGAAAGAAGTCACAGTGCTAATGCTCTGCAGATAACAATGTACGGAAGGACACCACCCCCAAGTAAGATAGAACAGTGATGGTGAACCTTTTCAGCACCGAGTGCCCAAACCGGAACGTGCGTGCATGCGTGTGCATGCGCACATGTCAGAGTGCTGGAAACCTGAAGATCAGCTGGCCAGTGCACACATGCCTGTTTTTTGGACATTTTGGGGGCCATTTTCCAGGCTGTTTTTGGCCTGCAAATGGCCCAAAAAATTGCCTGGTGTTTTTGGCCATTTTGGGCCCATTTTCATGCTGTATTTTTCAGGCTGTTTTTTGGGCCATTTTCAGGCCATTTTTCGGGCTGTTTTCTGACACTCCGGCTCCCATGAAGACCAGCTGGGCAGCGCACATGTGCACGCCAGAAACCAGAAGAGCAGCTGGCAACGGCGCACATGCCCAATGAGAGGGCTCTGCGTGCCCCCTCTGGCACACGTGCCATAGGTTCACCATCACAGAAGATAGGATGTTACAGAAAATGCTGTAATAAAACTAGAGGAGAAAAAAAAAGCTGGCAGGTCAGATTTGCTATGGAGAACATTTTGAAGCAAAGGAAAAAGTATCCTTTCAAAAATTGTCAAGACCAAGAAATTTTTTTACTCATGCTACCAAAAGAAGCTATTAAACAGATTAAATTTATTAATTATTTATAAATTCTCATGTCCCCGTGATAAAAAAGTAATGCCGTATTGGAGATATGACAGAATAATAAAACTATATATAATTACAGAGTAAGATAATGCTTGGAAATTACAACAGATTACAAACATTTTGCATGTCACCACCGAAACATTGTGATAATAGGAAGCTGTCCAAATAAATGTAATATATTCCTGCTCCCTTGTGCTTAGAGGCAGGCTGTGCTACTCTTACCTTTCCCCACTTTCTGGAGTCTGCATCCTGCAAACTGCTGCCTATAGTTAGTCCTTCATGCCATCTCCCCCTCCATTGGCATCATCTCTCACATTCTTTCTATAACATTGTGTTTAGCAGAATTGCACCTCAGTACAGTACTTAATTGTCCTGCAAGAGATGTATAATATCATCTAAATATCTGAGGTTATCGGTGTCAAAACATGAAGGATGGTAATTTAGAAGTGAAATCCCAAGATTTACCTTTTGTATGTATTCATGTGTACATATTATACATATGAATAAAGGATAGATCTTGGATGATGACATTGCAATTGTCAACTTGTCTGCTTTGAACCCCTGCCTTAGATGTGCCAGTCTTGTCAGCAGGAACTGAGCCACTGTAGCATTCTGCCTTGAATTCCCAATCTTCATGGCTGTCTCATTAAGGAGACCAAGTTTGTTTGGACCATATACCTGAGCTTGTGCCCAGACTAGAATAGGTTCAGAGAGTCTGTTTCTTCCAGGAATGTCTGACCTGTATCACACCAACTGCCCAAATAGTTCCTAAGGGGATATTAGCAACAGATTGGTTGCTTTTAAGAACTCAACATCTCCTTTAGGTTTCTTGAAGCCGTACTATCACGTCTTTTAACATAGCTGGCATTTATTGCTTCCCCATTAAATTGAAACTAATCCCATAGAACCAGATTAATCAGACATCAGATAACAGACTTGCATAGCAATAGGTAATGTTATCTATTAACTTACTTTGCAAATATATCACGCAGTGTCTCTGTAGGTTCCAGTACGGTCTTATAAAAGCATTTTTCCCCCTGATGAAAATAGTTTTCCTGATGGCTGCCTGAGATTGCAGTGGCAGCAGCAGAAAATAGTTTTTATTCCTTTACTGCTACATAGTTTGCTTATCTTGTCTTCTTGATAATGTGCTCTGTCAAAATGTGCTGTTACCAGTCTTGCTTTCCTTATATGTAGGCAAATAAGGAAACTTCATTGAGAAATTGTTTAACCATGACAGTAGGATAATGACAGCTGCCTCCAGTTTCAGTTCATTTTGACAGACTTGAAGCTTAAGACTTGTGTGACAGTCCTTTGGATAACAAGGCATTTACTTGGTTTCTATAATCTAATCTAGTAAGGGATTAAATATTTGACCAAATATTTGAATTTTGGTTTTCCAAATGTCTGTTCTGTACCTCTTGGTCAAATGCATTTTTCTTTATTGTTTTCTCCATTTTTTTAAAGTACTTTCATACAAATTGCCTGGAAACACCTTCTACTGTTAATGTGGATTTTTTAGCTTTCTTTCTTCTTTCATTGGTCCAAGCACCTCTCCTATTCTTTGTCTTTAGCTACATCACTACCATCCCAAAAGCCTTCTGCTTGTCACTACCAAAACAACAGCAGTCAATGCCACAATTATTTCTTTTTGTGTATGCCTCTATGAATGAGGTAGGGAAAGGAGATTAGAAGCTGCAAGCTGTAAGTTTATCTGTATTGATTCTTTTTCTTCTTCCTATACAGCGGAAGAAACCTGTTTTGATAAATACACTGGGACTACTTATCGAGTAGGGGAAACCTATGAACGCCCAAAGGATTCCATGATCTGGGACTGTACTTGTATTGGGGCTGGGCGTGGAAGAATCAGTTGCACTATTGCAAGTATGTATTAAATCTTTCAGTGAGATGTTTAGATGATGTCTGCCAAGATTATGTGTTAACCATATACTGACATTGCTGGAATCTAGTGGTTTTCATAGTAAGAAGAAGCAAGTACCACATATAATGTTGCATAATTGTAAGGAATTTGTCTGTGACAAAGTTGGGGGAGAGAGAGAGAGAGAGAGAACTGTAAAATGAGACCACTGATATTTGCTGTATGTTGACATGAATAAGTGTGTAGGTTGTACCTGAGATTCTCTCCTGCATGAAGAAAAGGAGAATGGAAGAAGACTTGAAATAAACAGGATTAAAGGAAGTGCTGGATTTCCCCCTCCAAACCTCATGACTAGAAGCTGGCTTCAGTTCTCAACTCTGATATATTGTACATAAACTGGAGCCTGTATCTATGTAGCTGCCAGGGCCTTTGAGGAGCTGCTCCATGAATGTTTTTTCTTGAAAGATTATTTTTGATTACTACATGTCAGAACTTTGACTACATTGTAAAGTAAGGATGAAGTGTTCTGCAGATGACTCCAAATATCTAAACGCAATTTCTAGCAGTCCTAATTAGTATAGTCAGTATGAGACATGAAGAGAATTGCAGTTCAACATTTAACTTCTCTTCTTATAGTTTTATAATCCAGATGTTTCTAACATCCAGTCAGGGTTCCAAGTAACATACCCAGTACAATCAAAACTCCTCAAATTATAGATTTATTAGGCATGTCATATTGGCACATCTGGGGAAACCCGACTTTAACCCCCCCTCAGGTTTTCTCCCTAGTTAAAAGTAGTATTTATTTCCCCTACCCATGTAGTTCATCACATGATCCAATCAGGCCACAGTCCAAGGGTCGCCTGGTCACAGATCCTATTTCCTTGTACCTGGAGGGAAAGTTCTTGGTTCTCAAAAGAAATAATTTTATTATGGCTACAATCCTCTAGTTATCTCTTCCTCCCCCCTCCTGTTCCCACTGCTCGACTCACTTCGCTGTGGCAGCCCTGAAAATGCTGGAGAGGGGGGCTAATGGTTCCAGGGCTGACACATTCCTAATTAATTAGGGAGACTTATGATATGACAGGAAAGTGGCATGACCCCCACTTTCCAGACATAAACTGTTTCAGCTCCTTCCCTCAAAACGACTCTATAGAGCACTGCACACCAAAACAACTAGACACAAGGACAGTTTTTCCCTGAAGGCCATCACTCTGCTAAACAAATAATTCCCTCAACACTGTCCAACTATTTACAAAGTCTGCACTACTTACTATTAATTTTCTCATCACTCCTTATCACCCATCCCCTCCGACTTGTGACTGTATGACTGTAACTTTGTCGCTTGTATCCTTACGATTTATATCGACTGTTTCCTAGTATGATTTGACTGCTTATTGTACTCTATGACTATTATCAAGTGTTGTACCATATGATTCTTGACTCTTGACTCTTTTCTTTTATGTATACTGAGAGCATTTGCACCAAGACAAATTCCTTGTGTGTCCAATCACACTTGGCCAATAAAGAATTCTAATTCTAATGTTATAGTTATTAGACTATAGAGACTTTCATATTGGAAAATAAACTTGCTGCTTTTCATAGCTGACCACATTATGAAGGATTGTCCAGCGCTGAAATGGATGAAGGGATCTAAGGCTTTATTATAATAATAACTGGGAGTCTTAGAGTTGCTGAACCAATAGACAACATTGAAGTAGATACATTAATGATATAACTTGGAAAAACAGCTTCCTATGCTTTGTTTTTCAGATAGATGTCATGAAGGTGGCCAGTCCTACAAGATTGGTGATACCTGGCGCAGGCCTCATGAGACAGGAGGCTACATGTTAGAATGTGTGTGTCTTGGAAATGGAAAGGGTGAATGGACTTGCAAACCAGTTGGTATGATTTTGTTTTCTTTTATGAATTTCAGAGATCAAAAGTATTTCAGTTGCAAGTAGAGCTGTTCACAATAATTACTATCAGCAAACTTTTGATTCTTTGTGATAACATTTTTAAATTTTTGTCTCAGTTGATACATATAAATACTCAACAGGCATACATGAGCAAGTTTTACCTGGACTTTTGATCTGCAGGTAGTGTTTCTGAATATCCCTCTATAGACAATAAACAAATTCACCCAGAATATAAGTATGCCATAGAGAAGATGCCTCGGTTAATATATTCCCTGCTGTCCAGTCTCTAGAATTTTTGATAAAGAAGGGCATACTTGGTTAAGAGATTCATGCTCCAAAGTTTGATGTGTTTTATTGACATAACAGAAAATTATCCAGATCATTTCAAAATATAATCCTACATATAGTTATATACTCAAATATAGCTGTACCTTCAAAAGGAGCATAAAATAAAGTAAAGCTATCAGCAATACCAGTGTTGCAAACACTTAGAAATCTCTATTTCATTGAATTGCCAGCTTTCTGCGTGCTGTTTTTTTTATCCAAATGCAAAAATTATGGAAGCATTTTCTTTCCTTCCTAATTAAGAAATTTAATTCTTTCCTTGATGAAATTGTAATGAAAACAATGCAGTGAGTTTATTTTTTCTTTTTTACCTTTGGGAATTAATTTCCCTTAGCTGAGCGGTGCTATGATAATACAGCTGGGACATCATACGTTGTTGGAGAAGTTTGGGAAAAGCCATATCAGGGTTGGATGATGGTGGATTGCACGTGCCTTGGAGAAGGCAGTGGGAGGATTACTTGCACTTCCAGAAGTAAGTATGGGCTTGTGGCAGAGCAGCTCAGGATGAATGATGCTCATGGGTATTTTTCATTTTCCCCATTATTTTGAGGAAGGGCCCAAAGTCTGGAATGTTCTGTACAAACTGTTTCGCTGATTGTATTCACACTATCCATGAAGCTATAGTAAATTATTAACATAGTAAATTAGCAATTTGATTGCTGCTACCTCCTCTATTCAAGTATTGTGGCTAAAATATTGCCTGTCAGTATTTTCCTTAAATCAAGGATACTGGCCTTTCTCATTTCTTCAATATGATAAATCCACAAAGGACATGACAGCTGCGCAAAGACATCACCAGGGAGGAAGTCCAATTGTGACAAAACAATGGGGGCGGATTGGGTTGCAAAAAGAAGCTAAGCATATAATGTAATGATTTGGGGACATACTAATGAAAAAGTAAGTTTTAAAGAAATTCTGCTTTGAATTACCTGGAAATAATAATTGCATCTTAACAATTTACAGTAATCTGAGAGATCAACAGTCTCCTAATAATCTTCTAAACTGTATGTGGTATAATCGTATCATTTCACTTTCCATTACAAGATGTAGATGTTACCCTCCAAAAAGCAAATAAAATATTGCTGTACCTGATTAATGTTTTGTACGGGCACAACTGCTAAATTCAGAATAAAATATACATACATACATACATACATACATACATACATACATAGGATTGAGTTATATCAACTGACTCAAGTGTATGTTAAAAGAAAGTACTGTACTATTATTTCCAGTGGATCTTATCCCTAAATAAATAAGTACCCACAGATTCTGCATAAGTGATATTTATATACTTTCAAGAAGATACATTTTATTTCAGTCTTTGACCTGTCTTAGCCTTGCTGTTTCTTGTTGATATTTTTTTCTCTTATGTATGTCTATAAAATCATAGAATATCTTGTTTTCTCTATCCTGAACTTTGTGCTAGGAATAGTACCTTAGATTGTCTAGCAGTCACAAAAATATGAAAATTATTTAAAAAGCTAAATATTTTTATTTTGGAGAACATAGAGATATGCCTTTGAATTTTAGAGAGGTCAATCAATCCTCTTCAATTCCAGGCTAACATTTATTGTACCTACTGGATATTGGTAGAAAGTACAGTAAGTCTTGGTGCTATCCTGAAGAGCTAGCTTACATCCCAAGATAAATTTATGAAAGTTTATTTCTTCAGACTATCTTTGAAGACATTGAGAAGGTTCCACTAAACAATGTGCAAGTACTTAGGAATAAAGAGTATGAAACTTTAATTCCATAGTTAAGTTACCATTAATTAACAAATAAACTTACTTAGTTACTCTTTCTCAGGAGTCCTTCTTTCTACATTATTCAGGTGAATCTCCCAGCTTTTTTGAGTGGTATATGACTGCGTGGTAATGGAAAAACTGGAAATTTTTCCTTTGGTGAATTTTCTTAAATTCTAATCCATTATAAGATTGACATGTTAAAGATGAAAGAACCTAAAATGAATCTTTGAAACGTTCTTTCTTCTATGATGATGTTAGCTTGTGATGAAAAATTACTGCAACTTGGATCCAGTTGTATGCAAGATAATCACTGACATGCATAGCAAGTATTTAAAAGAAGAGTCATTGGTTAAGTATAAGCCATGCTTAAGCTGTTTTAGAACACACATGGTCTTTTAGAACTTTTTTTGTGATGGATTTTGAGATGATATTTAGCTTTTAATTGAGGATAACAACTTTGCTTAACATAAACAGTCAATTATGTAAAGTAAATCCTCAGTTTGAAAATAAAATTTAAAACCATTAAAGCAATACTTTTATTTAGTCTGGACTGGCAACTTGTGGAGGAAAATGTGTGTCTTAGTGTCAAATGGGAAAGATACAAGGATGGATGTTTTCAACTGCCAGGAAAAGCATGATCAAATGAATCACATTGACAGTATGTTATAATACAGTATATGTCCCAGAAATCCTTTGCTGGATTCAATAGGAATTCTTATTTCTTTTCTTAATATTAATCATTTGTACTGTTTGAAACTAAAATACTTGGCTTTGTACAACATTACTATTTATTCAAAATACAAACATTTTATAGAGTTATCCCAGCACACACATTGAATGATTCATTACCTGTAACCGGAAAATCATTGTATAGAGTAAGCCATCATTTATTAATGATGTGCATTTGGGCAGATTGCATGTCTGTGTGCAGCACTTTCTCTTGAATTTTGTAATAGTGTTGATCAGTACCATAATTTCTTAACATAGCGTGAATTGTTTAGGATCATGTAGATTTGAAACAGACTCTGAAACTTTCCTCAATGTTTTGGATTGTTTTATCATATCTCTCAGGTATCTTCTATTCGTTTAGTTTCCGTTTTCCCAAAGTTTGTAATATTTCTTTGTACTCCCAGATTAACACTCAGTTTCTAAATATATCTAGTTGGGACTAAGAACTTTGAGCTTAATACTGTTCAGAGTAAATGTGTTTAAGTTTGCTTTAGAAAGATTACCACAACATTATTTGCATTTTGCGTTTAGTTTTATTGAAGTATATAATTACTGAAATGGTGGATATCCCCTTGTAAGTATGGTCATCTCTTAACCATCCAGCTGGTTCCCAGCTTTGACTATTTAAAAAAAATATGTCCATTCATATAGCTGAAGCCACAGAACAATTTCCTGGCAAACTCACATATTCCCAACAATCTGACTTCATGTCTTAAACATTTTCCTCATGTTCATTTTTTGAAACTCAGCAGCTAAATGATTGGAATGACATAGCAATTTTTTTCCCAGAATTGTGTTATAACAAATGTGTGGGTGTGTTCCCTGTTGGCTTTTTTTTTTGCTGATGTTGTTCTTCCTTCTTCTTTGGGTGCTTTTTACCATATGATTTAGATCAAGAGTCATTTCAGGTTCCCAGATAAATGAAGTTCTTTCATCCCCCTGCTGTGGCTCCCTGTCCGATGATCCCACCACTGGACCCCCATACCTCACCCTCCCCTTCCACTCACTCCTTGCCTGCTCTGAGAAGGGAAGGGCGATGGCGGTGGATGGAGACTCACTCCATATTCTAGAGCAGGAGCAAAGTGCCCCTCTACTTGCTTCTTCTTCCGGTCCTTCTTGGTTCTGTGACTTTCTCTCTGCCCTGAGACACTGGCTGGGCTGGCTGCAGTCGATGCTCCATGTCATAATGGGCTCCAGGAGGAGGAGGAGGGGACGCCGTCTTCCCCATTGTGAAGCACACTAAATTTAAGTGTGCTGCGCAAGGCGCTGCAAGAGCAGCAAGCAGCTATGGAGGCAGCGAGAAGAATATGGTGAGATGCGTGACTTTCTCTCCACCCTGCGATACCAGCAGAGCCGGTTGTGGCTGACGCCGCTCCTCTCAGTGCCTCCATGGCCACTCGTTGCTCTTGCAGTGCCTTGCACAGCACACTTAAACTTAGCGCTCTTCACAGTGGGGGAGACGTGTCCCCTCCTCCTGGAGCCTATTACGATGTGGAGCATTGGCTGCAGCTGGCCCAGCCAGTGTCTCGGGGCAGAGAAAAGTCATGCGTCTCCCCCAGTGGCTGAGGTGTGCACCAACAAAGGCCAGAAAAAGAGGCAAGTAGAGGGGCGCTTCGTTCCTGGTCTGGAATACGGAGTGAGTCTCCATCGACTGCCATCGCCCTTCTCAGGGCAAGCGAGGAGTGAATGGGAGGGGAGGGTGAGGGGTGGAGCCAGCCAGTGGTGGGATCATCTGACAGGGAGCCACAGGAGAGGGCCCAAAGAGCTGCATGCAGCCTAGGGTGTGAATGACAATGAATATGACCTAATGATCCAGAAGCAGGTGCACCTGATGCACAAGGTAAACTTGTGCAGAGCCCTTCCTAGACATGACTGCCACTTGCCCTTTGAGCGGGTCCAGAAGGACCTAAAATTGACCCAAAGAATATGAGCCTTAGGGGAAGGCACCAAACAGTCAGTAATATCTGGTATCAAACACTGCACAGAAACATCATGTGATTTGTTTGATTTGGCTCAATTATTGTGTCATGTTATTTATACATGCACCCCCAGCATCCTTTTTGTGGCCTCAGAGTTTCTCTGGAATGACTGGAATCAAAATTTGCAGACGTTTTAGTATTGGGGAGTAGTTTGAGAGTTTTAAGAGTTTCAGTAAAAATTCTGACCTGTCTTTCCTTAGATGCCAGATTAGAAAAGGTCTGTTTCTCACACAAATGTGGTGAAAAAAATCCATTTTTAATTAAAGCAGTTAAATATCCCAATGGTAGTTTTGAATGAGACTAGATGGAAATATTGACTACATTCAAAAATTCAGTATCAGTCCAAGAGGATAAACTTCATCAATGGGTGCAGATTGTTGATGTGTGGACTCTTTTTCTATAGATAGATGCAATGATCAAGACACCAAGACATCTTATCGAATTGGAGAAACCTGGAGCAAGAAGGATAACAGAGGAAACCTATTTCAATGCATCTGCACAGGGAATGGCAGAGGGGAATGGAAATGTGAAAGGCATTCCTCTTTGCAAGCCACAGGCGTAGGTAAGCAATATATCTGGATAAAGTTGGATGTTTATTCTTTCTTTATTTGTCTTTATAAAAATTACCCTGGGAAATCATACATTAAAATTCAAAGTATTCAAACTGTTAGAATCTGAAGATAATAAAACTAACTACAAAGCCAATATAATTAAAAAACATTCTTGCCAACTAATGAAGTCTGGCAAAAAATCCCTGCATCTAAAGTTGCAAGGCCTCTTCCTATTTGGCAGAGTTGACTTGATTTAGTCCTTTGGAATGATGAGAGCATAACCAAAGACTCAAAGTACAGATTCAGTTATCCACAGAATGGAATGTGCTAGTTCAATAACAGGGGAGGCATTTTGGCAACAATGTGGAATCTGTTTTAATGAACTACAAAATAGATAAGTGATAAATATAATCCAGTAGAACAGTTTAATGGGCTCTTCAGTGAAAAAGAATGTTCATAAATCTAAATGTATTTTAAATCCAAAGGTTTCCCTCTGATTTTTAAAAAATTTCCCTTCCCAGAAATCAGCTACAGAGAAAAAGGCTTTTTCTTAATATAAATGTAGGTTATAGGAAAGCAGATTCCAGTGAAATGTTCTGAAAAATATCCTAACTATAAAAGTAATTTGGCAGTGGAACCAGTTACTGATGGAGACCCAGAACACCTTCCTTCCTTTGCTACCTGTGTATAGGCAGAGACTGGATCTTCCAGGGGATATGTAAAATTGGACTCTTTCACTGTGCAGTGGGTTGGAAGATATGCTAACTGGTGCTTACCTTCTGATAATCTTAGAACAAACTGATAAAAAGTATTGTTGCATTCCCAGCAGAAATTCAGTTTTGCTAGGATGTTGAGAGGACAGTTTGGTTGATAATTTTGGTTCTAGTCAAAATGGTAAAACAGTATTAATGTTGGAAATTTCAAAGTTCCACATTAATTTAACTACAACAGATTACACGACTCATAGGAGAGTATTTTGTCTGTCCATTCATCCATAGTATTAAATAGCTGCCCATTTCAAATTCATAACTGGGTGGCTGCAGTGATTAAAACCAGGGTAAAAGTAATTGTAACCAGTCTTATTCAAGTATATATATATATAATTTCTTACAGTTGCAAAACATTGTTTTTTTTTTATATTCAGGCACTGCATCTGCAACCATCACAGATGTACGAACTGCAGTCTACCAACCACAGCCCCAACCTGCTCCTCATGGTCATTGTGTAACTGACAGTGGTATGATGTATATTTTGGGAATGCAGTGGCTTAAAGCACAGGGAAGCCAGCATATGCTTTGTACTTGTCTGGGCAATGGAATCAGCTGCCAAGAAACAGGTAGGACATAGTTTTAAATATTTATTGGCATATAAAAGATGTTTCAGTCATTAGCCTATGATAATGCATGTTCCTAACTGATTGGCATAAACTGGGCTAAAGGTCACTACTGTGAAAAACAAGTGATTATCATCATTTATACAAGGTCATGTGATCAGTCTGGCAGTCTGGCCTTCATACAGTTATGCCTATGAAAGCATGATCTCCAGATCAATGGATTTGATGTGAAGATAGTTTAGTGTGGTTGGTTTTGGGATACTGTTATCTTCCTCCCTCCAAAACCAACCAGAACTGTGACTTTTTCTTATATACAAACCCCCTCTACAGCTACACCCACCCACATACACACACACAGAGTGAAATCTTGAAAATTATTTGGACTACAACATACTTTAAAAAAAATTATACATTTTTATTTAACATACATAAGTATTCAATGAATAGTGTATTGTTTGGGTCATTTTACACACACACACACACACACACATTATTCTTTACTTGTATATAATATTTTCCCCACTTCTAATTTCTACTTTTATTATCTAACCATTGGTAAAACAAGTCCCAAGTTAAAAAATATTCTGTCTTCTTTATCCTTTATGTTTAAAACAGACCTTCAGGTAGTCAAGAAAGTAACATATTTGGGAATTTACTTAACAGTTAGATGTGTAACAATCAAAGAATATAATTATACAAGGTTAGCACAACAAATAAAAGTGGATTTGGAGAAATGGAAAAATCTGCAGTTATCAGTGGTAGGAAGAATGGCAAGTATAAAAATGAATATACTGCTGAAGTTATTGTTTTTGTTTCAAATGATTCCTATAAAGCTAGAGAAAAATATTTCGATGAACTAAATGCAGTAATGTTGAAGTTTATATGGCAAGGAAAAAGAGCAAGAATAAGACTGAAAATGTTGCAAGAATCCAAAAACAATGGGGGCTTTGGTCTGCCAATTGGGAGCCTTACTATCAGGCCTCAGCATTAACCTGGGTGAAAGAATGGATAAATCTTAGAAATAGAAGAATGTTACTGTTGGAGGGACATAATCTTCAATTGGGATGGCATGCCTTTCTGTGGAATGATAAAAATAAAATACATAGATATTTTCAAAAACATTATGTAAGGAATGTTCTACTCCTAATATGGGAAAAAGTTAAAGCAAAAAAATACACGAAAATGCCAGTCTGGCTTTCTACAATGGAAGCTCTGATACATCCAAATGTGGTAAATTTGCAAAAAAGATCTAATGTATAAAGATATTTTAAATGAGAAAGAGGAATTTAAAACTAAACAGGAATTGCAGAATCAAGGGGTGGACCCATGGTGGCCACATCTGCAAATATAATCAAGATATGAAAAAGATGTAAAGATATATGGTTTCTATAAAGAGCCAACAATACTCGGTCAGATAATATTAGGTGTAGATGAAAAGCTAATAAAGAAAATATATAGTTATTTATTAGTCAATTATAAATTTCAGTTAGGTCTTCTCTTTACTTTTATACTAACTCTCTTAAATATTGCATCTCTTTCCCATTATCTGTCTCCTTGCAAAATAGCTCATCATTGTTTACACTTTGGAGAGTTGATTTTAAAAACTTTTAGTTGGGGACAAGTCTCTAGCATAGAAATTAGAAGAAATCTCACCCAGATCCAGTACACTGTTCATGATCAGCTAATTAGTGTTTCTTCTTTTTTGGTTGTCCCAGTTTGAGTCAACCATAATGGCCATCTCCATTACTTGGAAGGGTGCTCTAGGATTCAGGAGGGAGGCTGCTGCCTTCCCGTGATCAACGAGAGGTCCCTTCTTTCTTCATCACCCCTCCAGGGTGACTTTAGCCCCATAGAGCTTCCAAACAAGGGAGGATCAGCCGGGATTCACAGAGCCCCACTAGCTACGGCTGTCTTTGCTGCAATGCCAAACCGGAAGTTCTGGATTACAACAATTTCCACTGGATTTTATTATTTGTGTAATGAAATTATCATACAAATGATGTAAATTGATGCAAGTAATATAATTTGCATCATTTGTGTAATGACATCATTCAATCTGTGTCAGTTACTGAAATGACATACATACTTAAAGTTTTCAAAGACAGGAACTATGATCCCACTTGTTTGAAAAACTGAAGTTTCCCTATAAGATGTATTTTTATATAAATGCTAAATATTAAATATTTTTCTGAAACCAAATAATGCCAAATTCTTGTATAATTATAATGGTATTCTATGTTTTAAAGCTGTGACCCAAACCTATGGTGGCAATACCAATGGAGAGCCTTGTGTTTTCCCATTCACATTTAATGGAAGGACTTTCTATTCATGCACTTCCGAAGGACGTCATGATGGGAATCTCTGGTGTAGTACAACCTCCAACTTTGACCAGGATAAGAGCTACTCCCTTTGTACAGAGCAAAATGGTAAACTTTTTATGAAAAAAAATCTCTTGGGGAAAAATAGGTTGCAGATTTTAGCACCCATTGGGAAAGTGTGGTCATGGAAGTACAGAATTAATTATAATTTAGCATTCTTTCACTGAGTATGATTAACATACCTTTTTAAAAGGGCTGGGCTGAGAATAGGAGAGGTGATCTGCACTGGATAAAGGATACGAGGAAAGTCTTGAGAACTAGGAAAGTGTAAGAGGGAATACAGAAGTCAAACATAAGTCTATCAGAAAGACTGATACGAAATAGGTTTAGCATAAGAAAGCTAGGTTTATATCATGAGGCTACCACAGCTTAACTAGATAGCAGTGGATAGTATTTCTCTACAGATGTCTTATCAGATAAAATGAAAAGCAGTAATAGTATACTAGATTGCAAGCTTTCCCTAGATGTCTTGAAAGGATGTATTTGACTATTGCCTGAGGCAGAATATTTATTTTAGTTATTTCTTTCTTTGTAAAATGTCATTATCCACTGTTCCTCTTCTGCTGCTGTCCATCTTTATTCTGAGCATGCCCACTTTTGGAGTATGGCTTTTAACATACCATAAATACTCAGTTTGGCCTTCCATATAAAAGTAGTTTTCTGCTCCTATTCTAAGTGATTGCTCCTTATGTTTAAGTCTTTCCAAAAGTCTGAAATTATCTTTGTTTTTTGTTCCATGCTGAAGTGAAACTGGGCAACAATGGGTTTGAATCAGTTTTGCAATTAGTTTTTAGCTAAGGAATCTTGTCATTAGGAATAACTGAGGCTAATCAGTGTTAGGTGTTTGCTAACAGTTGTTTTCTTATTATCCCATTAACTAATCCAATAAAATGTATATAGTATGCAGACATGTTCAGAGATAATAAGTTTGTGCCATTTTGCTCACTTGGGTGTCCTATGTTTGTGAGAAGGAAGTGAATTAAATAGAAATAAAGCTAGCAGTCTGTATCTTTGGTTTTCTGCCTGTCATTTCTTTTTTTCAAGATAGAAGCCCAATCTCTATATTAGGCTAGAAGGAAAGAGGTCTTTTGAATTTGATGTCTGCAATGCTCTGATGTCACGCCAAGCCAAGCTGGAATTCTCAGCCAGGTTGCCATATATGGCAGCCCTAAGAACTAGGAAGGGGCTACTGTGGCTTTTTACCCTGAGAGATCTGGAGGAACACATGCCTTAAAACTGGGATTTATTTGTATAGTTTAATAATTCAATATTATTTTATTAAAAAAGAAATTGCCAAATAATTTTAAGATTTTTACGATTACCCATTATATAAAAGAAACATACCAAAAGCTTTGACTATTTGCCTTATTTAATTTTTGATCTTAGAGGGTGGGGACAATATAATTCTGTTATTGCCATATACATGGCAGTTCTTGCAGAGAACTGGGTGTATAATCTGAAAATACAGTTAAATTCTGCCTCATGATTTCTCAAAAAAAATTGTCCCAGAGGTTTCTATTTTTTAATAAGATTTTCAGAGAGTTGTGATTTTTGAGCTTATTGGAGGTTATTGTTGTTTACTATTATTGTTATTAGATGTTCATTTTGCCTTTTATATATTTTGGTAAAGTGAAATATGACTAGATATGTGGTGAACATATCTAATAATTCTGCTTCTGTATATAATTTGATCTCCTACTACAACCATCCTGTGAGAAGTAGGTTTGGCTCAGAAAGGAGGACTGGCCCAAAGTCACCCAGCTGGCTTTCCTGCCTAAGAACCCATTGTCTTTTGGTTCTAGGCCAGTACTGTCACTATGACACCATCATTCCGAAGCTCCCTTTTGCTGTCCACACTTTCTAGATAGTAGATTTCTTCAGTTCTGAAATTCAGTCTGAGATTGATTTAGACTTGGTAGAACAAAGCTAGTTTGAATTTTTGGCAGAGAGCTACTGTATAGACTAGCTATTGACTTGCAGGTGCTTTCATGCATTTTGGAACCAAGACAGAAGAGTGAGAGGCTAAGTCTCCCAAAGTGGATAGAGCAAAGCATTCAGCCCTTTTTCTCCAAGGTGAGAAGGAATGAGCAGAAATAAAATGGATGTTTTAAGCCTTATAGACACTTAAAACCCATTTCAACCCTTAACTTTCCTGAAGGCCCTCTAACCCAAATGGGGCCTGTTTGTGACCACTTAAGAATGCAGTCCTTGACATGCAAAGGTTGGTGCAGCTCTTGAGCTGATGGAAGTTGCAAGCTGACCTGACTCGGATATGTTTCTTAAGTGGTTTGGAACTTGTTTATACAGATGTTTCCAGCTTACATTTATAGTCAAAAACCTGGAAAGATATTCATTTTTATTGGATAGTTGATCAGTTTAAAAAAACCTGTCTTTTCCTCATTTTATCTTCTCAGTAGTCCACATAAAAATGACAAAGATTGCCATTCTTTGTTGTTTCTTTTTCTCATTTCTCAATTTCTTAATTCATAACATTTATTGTATTTTCTTTAAATGGTGATTTCCCATTTGTCAAAAGAAAAAAAGAAAAGAAAAACGACTTCCTAATGGAAGAAAAATGGTTGCAATAAAGTTTTCAGAAATAATTTTTGTGGGTGTGGTATACTGGACAACAGATAGTAAAGTAATTGGCTACAGTATTTATTTGAATAACAATTGCTTTCTTGCAGTGTTGGTTCAGACACGTGGTGGAAATTCCAACGGTGCCCTGTGTCACTTTCCTTTCCTTTATAATAATCGGAATTACACTGACTGTACTTCTGAAGGACGAAGGGATAACATGAAGTGGTGTGGAACTACCTCAAACTATGATGTTGATCAAAAGTTTGGATTTTGTCCCATGGCAGGTATATTGCACATATGTATATATGTATATTGCACATATAATTTTAATGTATTTTAAATTTGTTTGGGCTTGTAATTGGTTTTAATCTTTTTAATTATTTATTGTTGTCCTGTTTTAGCTGTGAGCCACCCCGAGTCTTCGGAGATGGGGCGGCATACAAGTCCCAATAATAAATAATAAATAAATAAATATGTATGTATGTTAGGACCCAATGTTATTCCTTAATTCTTGGGAATTATGAAAAATATGATTTGATATAAATATTCATTCACCTTATGTATATAGTTAGTTGTTGCATATAAAGATTAGCCTCAGAAAAACTGATTTTGCAATTTTATTATGAGATTAAAATTTGTGAAAATCTATTTAACACATTGAGAATACAGGGTTCAAATGGAGATTCATATTTGAAGTGCTCAGAAGAAAATGAATACTATTAGCACTGATATAAAATAAGTATAGAAGAAATAAAATTCCTAAGAGTCAGTCTTGTTATTTTCATGAACAGGAAGCATGTAATAATCAAAATAAGCCTAATTTGTTTTTTATACATTTACTAGCTCATGAAGAAATTTGTACGACAAATGATGGTGTTATGTATCGTGTTGGAGATCAGTGGGACAAACAGCATGATATGGGCCATATGATGAGATGCACTTGTGTGGGAAATGGACGTGGAGAATGGACCTGCATTGCATATTCCCAGCTCAGAGGTATTTTTGGTTTGGTTTGTTATTCATAATGTGATATAGCTAGTTAAGAATTAGTACAGTAGGTAATATGGGTTGTTTTAATTGTATTGTTTTTATTGTAATTTTAATTGTTTTCTAATGTTTTTAGCAATTTTAGACTTGTTTCCTGTTTAATATTTTTTTATTGTAAATATATCTTTTTATATGTTCGCCGCCCTGAGTCCTTAGGGAGAAGGGCGGCATACAAGTCTAAATTAATAATAATAATAATAATAATAATAATAATAATAATAATAATAATATGCTAGAATTGGGAAAGTCTTGGTTTTCCAGATGGTTACTTATAGCTCAAGTAGCATGGTCAATAGTGAGGAAAGCTAAGAGCTGTTTCCGAAGGGGCACAGATTATCCCTCCTGAATTAGAGTACATTTGGGAAAGAAGACTATGGTATAGGATCAGTTTCATTTAACTATTAAACTTGTTTCATATACAGCCAACAATGAGTAATCATTCACAGAATTTTGTTTTCTAGGACCTATAGCAAGAAAAAATATATGAGGAATATACTATAATTTTAGTAATGTGAAAAGGTCAGTTCCTTGAAACCTCAGAGAATCATAAGCAAAGCCTTTGTGACAACATACCATATACAAATCTTATTTATTGAGTGTAAATCTCAGACTAGGTTCACATGTCATGGAAATTATGCACAAACAGAGCCAAAACCAATTAAAGGACATAACAAGATACAGTATGTGAATAGAATCATTGTTGTTTGTAGCCTGTGATTCTTGGAGTAACTAGTCATTACAATTCTGAGGAAGAAAGAACATATTAGTGACTCAAGATCTATTAAAAGATTATAAAGAATACAAAAAATTATAAAAATGCACATCATAATTTATTTTTTAAATACTTTATATGACATTCTTGCTTTTTTTTTGCTGGAAGCTTTTTGAATATGGAAAAAACAAACTATTTCATTCATGAGAGATATTGGTAAACTGAGTGGAGAACAATATGCAGCTGTGCAAAGTTACAGCCATTATTTGTTCAAAGTAATCAGTGATACAGATATGTTCTCTCTTGAAATAGATCAGTGTATAGTTGATGGGATCACGTATGATGTTAATCAGACTTTTCACAAACGTCACGAAGAAGGACACATGCTGAACTGTACATGTTTTGGCCAAGGTCGGGGGAGATGGAAATGTGATCCTATTGGTAAGTTTGTTTCCTTTCATGCTTGTGTTTGTGTCGGAAGCACCAAAGCTCTTCAGGGTTGAAAGGGTTAGCTGATGATATCACTGTTGCCCAGAGGAATGCCCAGTGAAGGCGCCTTTCATATCTCCATTAATGTGCCCACTGAAGTGGTATCTATATGTCTACTTTGCTATTGCACACTTTATAACTTCTAGGTTGGCAGGAACTGGAGTGAACAACAGAAGCTCACTGTGTCATGTAGCAGGCCTTGGGTCTTGAACTCGAGTTCGTTGATCATCAACTCAGCATCCTAACCATGCTTAGCATCCTCACCTTTCATGCTTAGAGCAATATACAGTAAGGGGTTACCACCATGACTATGCCAGTAATTTTAGGCTGCTGCAAACTATCAGTAACAGTAAGAATTGGTCTACAAAGGAACCTCTATCACTTAATGCTTATCTACATCCTTACCAGCACCTCCAACCTCTTGCTTCTATTCTAATGAATAATCGAATCGAATAGAATTCTTTATTGGCCAAGTGTGATTGAACACACAAGGAATTTGTCTTGGTGTAAATGCTCTCGGTGCACATAAAAGAAAAGATATATTTGTCAAGAATCATCACATAGAACACTTAATAATAGTCATAGGGTACAATAAGCAATCAAATCAATCAATCAAATCATACTAGGAAATTCTTTCCTGTGTTTTTCTCTCATTCTCTTTCCCGTGTTTTTCTCTCATTTGTATACTTCAGAATACAACCAAATTATTGCTTTTTCCCTAGTTGGTTGTTAACCCAACCTTCATGTAATCCAAGTTAGATAGCTCTATGTCTCAGTTTGAAAATCCTAGAATTAGAGAACTAAGGCAGAGCTCTAATTAATACTATCTTACCTGAAACAAAGTAAGCATGTTTTATGGGGCTTCTGCCTAGTTTTGCTAAACTCATGAAAAGAATCTGGGGTGGGTTGATCTAGGCTTCCACAGAAGAGGAGAAGGAGGGCAAGTGACAACCTGTGCATCAAAACAGAAATTGCACATTTCATTATGACATTTGATGCAAATATATAAGGAGAGGGCTTCAGCTGTGACTTCAGGGTGCATATTGTCAATTTCATAGCTGGTGACAAGTACCTCTATAAGCACTCTTGACTTAAAACTTTTTTTCCTAAGAATTTATTATTAATATTTAGTGTATTATAAGAACCTGACAGAAGAGAAGTAAAAGATATACACATAATTCATATAATTATACACAAAACCTCTATGGGGATATGGCAGTGGCCTCATAACTGGATGTCCAGTTCCCCTACCCAGGCAATCATCTCTGGCTTTGCGTCATTCAGATCTTTTATAGAACCAGGGAATGCATGTTGTGGGCAATCTTGCACAATATGTATAATACTTTGCATATTAATACCACTTTCTCTGGTGGAGTTGGACATTGACCATTTGGGTGTGGGTACAATATTCAGCAACAAACCAAGTCAAGGCTGTTGTCCATGGGGTGTTAGGATTAGCACTCCAAGATGTTCCAGCCAGTCTGTTCAGTAAATTTTTGTGGCTTTTCAGTTTTGCACCTGCTTTTCCCAGGTGTTTCAGAAAATTAATGATCTGTCCAGTGTACTTTGTAAAGTTATTACATTGTAAAATAACAATTCTGGAAGTTCACTGAAGGTTGGTAATTTGCATACCTAATGCTGAGGTGGAATGTGACTATCTGTTTTTGTTAGGTTTGCTTGGAAGCACATTTTTTGTAGTAGTCATTGAACTTCTGGAGATTTTGAGAAAGGACATCCTCTGCATCAGTGAAGTTGGTTCCTTGGGTTGTGAGATTGATGGCATCAACACAGATGCATTTCTGAGAAACATAGAACATAGAATAATAGGGTTGGAAGGGACCTTGGAGGTCTTCTAGTCCAACCCCCTGCCATAGCAGAGATCCTATACCATTCCAGACTTTCTTTGGGCTTGATGGGATGAATACACATGATCATAGAAAGAATAATGGAACAAACTTATAGAGTTGGAAAGGATGCCAGAAGCCCTCCAGTCCAACCCTCCACCCAAGCAGGGGACCCTATACCTGTGATGGTGAACCTTTGCCATGTGGGCTGAAAGTGGCACGCAGAGCCTTCTCTCCGGGCATGCCAGCCATTGCCCGTTTCTCTTCTGGAACCAACTGGTTTTTGTGTGCACTGGAGCGCCAGAAACCAAAAGAGCAGCTCCCAGTGTGTGCACGCACGCCAGCCACCAGGTCTTCTGGTATCTAATGTGCATATACGTGCACGAAGACCAACTGGCCATTGCATGCATGTGCGTTAGTTGCTCTTCCAATTTCCGGTGTGCATGCATATGCATGTGCGTTTTGGCACTCAGCGCCTTTTTGGTGCGCGCGTGGTCCCGTTTCGGCACTCGGTTCTGAAAAGGTTAACCACCGCTGCCCTATACTATTTCAGACAAATGGTTGTCCAGTCTCTTCTTAAAAACAATTTCATGCAGGTCAAGTGTAAAAAGCGCAGGCCATAGCACTGATCCTTGTGGTAGTCCATTATTCAACTTATAATATCTGCTTCTATTAAATTCTGTAAAAATGTGAAATTACCCATTAGTCAACATGCTGTCAATCAAGGCAATGGTATTACAACAAGGTATAACCTTTATTAGTTAGAGAAGCCCTTCTCCCCAGATAGTATTGTAGGCTGCCAAGAGGTCAAGAAAAACAGATATTTTTCATTTTCCTATGGAATCCATTATCCAGGTAGGAAGTTAGTGCAAGGACTTGATTGCTACAATCATGTTTGGGGCAAAATCCAGTTTGTTCTACTTGGATTACAGATTCAATTGCTAGGGCTATTCTGCTTGACACAAGTCTTTATAAAAGTTTGTAGGTGACACAGAGAAGAGCAATTGGCTTGTAATTTTGAGGAAGATTTGAATCCTTCCCTGGTTTCAAAATGTCAAAATATAATTTTAGGCTGAAAATTAAGATTAAACATGTCTGAATGTTCTCCTTGAAGCTGTTTATCTTTTTTGGGGGGGGTTTCTCTGTGATTTAAAAAGATCCAGATTTCATTAGGTTAGCTAATGCAAGAAACTTTAAATAGGTCAGTGTTTAACTACACAGTCAATTTGCTTCACACTGAACAAGTACAACTCCAGTTAGAACCATACCAAGTGAGTCTGCGTAAGGCATTGTTTAGACTTAAAACATATGTAAACAATTATTTTTCCATCTTGTGCAGGCAGGACTGACACAAATTAGGATAAATTTTTTCTCCTTATCAAAGACTGTAACAGTGTAAAGGCAGCAGAGAGAAAAAGAGGATGTTACTATATGGAGAATGAAAATGATATGTCTGTTCCTGGAAGGTGTTGTTTTAGCCATTGCTTCTGCAAAGTATGAGTCTGTTCCTTGGCAAAGCTTATTGCCTCCCTGTTAGAGGAGCAAAAGAAATAGTTTCTCTTAATTACAGGAAGGAATATCAAGAAGGTCCATAAATCCAGGCTTTTTGCAGCCTGTTCCTCCCTCTTTCCCAGTACCTCAAAGCTGTTCAACTGCCTGTTGAACTGATAAAAGTCTTTGGAATGCAGTGCCTTCTTTCTCTCCCAGCTGCTGTCAAGGTCTGACTGAGGGTGGGGAATTGCAAGCAACTTTTGCTCTGCCAATGGCTGTACTGTTGAAAATAAGCACACTAAGCTCTGTTGCCTTTGCTCTAACTGCATACTGACTTTCCAGAGCAGGGCATTTTTAAAATTACGGAGTTACTTTCTGAGGGTCCTTCCATCTGCTGCTGATTAGATTATTTGGTTCACCTACTCATTTGTGGTTTGTTTAACCATTTATTGAGTGAGCCACAATAGTTTGTTCGATCCATTGCACTAAAATGGAAACTATGATTTATAATGGCAACAGTTTTTATGGAAAACAGATCTGGGTTGCAAAAACCAGGATGGCCAAATGATGCAAACTCTGTTTTCTGCAGTTTGGCAGCATGGATCTGTAAGCTCAACCATTGTGCTTCCATAATCCATAACATCTCACTATAATGGCAGGTAGATATTTTTCAGTGTATTTTCAGCTTTTAACGTTCATTGGTGACAGCCGTGCTGAGATATTTGTGTGGAGCCAGTCAGTAAAATTATAAGGAAGTTTGTATATACAAATGTATACATAACAGGAAGATGAGTTTATGGTTTTTTATGAGTTTTTCTCTTCTTTTCCAAACAGCATTTCTGTGTTTAGTGCACAAGATTGATGCACCACATCCAGGGCATCAGATTTTATTTTAGCATTGCAAATAACAGAAGCATTATAAACCTCTACATTCATAATTGTATTTTTTGTTCTGGTGTGGTATTTTGTCCAAATTAGACTCATTTATATGATTTTATGAGCTGTTCCATACAAATATGTTCTGCAGTGCCTTTGGTTGAGAATTATATCCAAAATACATCAGGCTGCACATAGGGGGGTTGTACATCAGGTGATATTGTTTAATACAATATTTCCTTGGGCATTGGGATATATTCCTTTTGTGGACTGTAAGTACTTTGTGGCAAGGTAAACTCTTATCACCTACTTTAAAATCTTTTGGGTTCACACGTTTTTGGTCAGCTTATTTCAGAATCAGAATCAGAATAGAGCTGGAAGGGACCATGGAGAACTTCTAGTCCAGCGTCTTGTTTAAACAGGATATTCTATACCATTTCAGACAGGGGACTGTCCAGTCTCTTCTTAAAAACCTCCAGTGATGAAGCAACCACAGTGTTGAAGGCAAGCTATTCCATTGGTTAATGGTTCTCACTGTTAGGAAGTTTCTCTTCAATTCCAGATTGCTTCTGTCCTTGATTAGTTTCCATCCATTGTTTCCTGCCCTGCTCTCTGGTGCTTTGGAAAATAAATTGACCTCCTCTTCTTTGTGACAGCCCTCAAATACTGGAATGCTGCTATCATGTCTCCCCTAGTCCTTCTTTTCTCTAGACTAGCCAAACCCAAATCCTCCAACCATTCTTCATATGTTTTAGCCTCCAGGCCTTTAATCATCTTTAATCAGCAACAATCTTAGTTGCTTTTCCTTGCACTTTTTCCAAAGTCTCAACAACTTTTTGTAATGTGGTGATCAAAACTGGATGCAGTATTCCAGGAGTCGTCTTACCAAGGCTTTATAAAGTGGTACTAATACTTCACATGATTTTGATTCTATGCCTCTGTTTATACAATCAAGGATTGTATTAGCTTTTTGTGCCTCTGCACACTGCTGACTCATGTTTAAGTGATCATCCACTAGGACTTCAAGGTCCCTCTCACAGTAACTGTCCTGGAGCCAAGTTTCGCCTAAAATGTACCTTTGGTTTTTTTCTGCCCTGGTATAAATCTTTGCTTTTCTCCTCATAAAATTTCATTTAGTTGGATAGGGCCCATTGTTCAAGTCTATATCAAGATCTTTTTGGATCCTGAGCTTGTCTTCTGGGGCATTGGCAGTTCCTGCCAGTTTAGTGTCATCTGCAAATTTGATGAGTTCCCCTTCTATTCCCTCATCTAAGAAATTTATGAAGATATTGAAGAGTACTGGGCCTAAGATAGAATCTTGTAGTACCCCACTGCTTACTTCCCTCCATGTGGATGTAGTACCATTAAGGACTACTCAGTCTAGGTTTGGCATCACTTTTTGTCCTGGAGTACTCTTTATGTGCGGGAGGAAAGGACTTGCCCCATCAGCTGGCATTGGTCCTGGGCGAGGTGGATGTCCATTTCATCTGCCAACGCATACCAGTGTTTTAGGATGTGTGGGGCCTCATACGAGATGCAATTGTGGTAGATGTTGTTGAGGCCATCTTTGAAGCAGTTGATGAGGACATCTTTGGGCCATGTGGCTAGCTGGCATGCCAGCTCGGAACTCCTGGGTGTATGCGGCCACTAACTGTCGCCCTTGGATGATGGTCTTCATCCGGGTCTGAGCCTTGTGCTCTGCCACTGGATCCTCAAACCATTGGCGAAGGGCTGCCATAAAGTGGTCATAGTACCACCATTCAAGGAGGTTGTCGTTGTGGAGGGAAACCATCCACTCAGCCACTGCATCCTCCAGAGCCTGGTGACCCATCTTATTCAGGCTTCTCCCATCTCCAGTTCGGCCCCATACTCCTGCATGTACTTCCAGATTTACACCAGGAAGAACTTCAGTTGTTCATGGTCTTCCCCATATTTCACCCCCTTTGGGGCTGGTGCCTTTCAGGAGCAGTCTCTGCAGGCAGAGTGGCTTGCACAGCAGCCGCTGCCTGAGGTGGCATTGCTTGCACTGGTGCCAGTTCAGGTAGAGCAGTTGTGACCACCACAGTAATAGTTCCATCCATGGCCTGGGGTGACCCAGGAACCTTGGGTAGCCGTCTGTGTGAGAGTTTCTCAGACTTTTTGACTCCCCCTAACCTGTTTATCAGGAACAGGGCCTTGTTCAGCATGGTTTCCTCTGTGCTTCCCTCTGGAGAGGGGGGTGTCTTCCCTGTGCCCCACGCCCCATGCCCATCTGAGCCTGATAGACTTCTCGTTGAAGTCCAGCTCCTCTTGCTATTCTGCCTTGTCTCGAGCACTGTGTGGTCTAGTGGGGGAGCTGGCTGTAGCTCGTTTCCTCCAGCTCTTGTGGTTGGATATTGGATGTTCAGTCCACATAGTAGATGACTGTCTCAGGGTTGATGATTAAAGCAGATCTTGCCTAATGTCAAGATTGCTTCTGTTCATTTCCTGAGGGGGGGAACCTTTGGCTACATAGACTCCGAGAAAAGGTATATTTACTAGGAGCGAACTGAATGCAACAAGTTTCAGGCAAGATCTGAGGCAAAAGTGGGCAAAGCAGCAAATTGATACAAACTGTAGAGCCCAACTCCCTTGTGCCTAGGCAACCAGAGGGGCTGTGTGATGACCTGTAGTCTCTCAAAATCACCCAAAACCCAAAACATGAATTAAAGTCCTGCAATGCCTTCAACTTAACTGTTTTATTAGTCACAGTTTAAAGTCCCAAAAGTAAATAATGAGGCAAAAGGAAAACGAGAACAAACCTTATTGGCGAGAGTTCTGAATCAAACCAAGATAAATAATCATACGTTCCAAGCAGATAACCGGGGAAAGTCCTTGGGAAGAACGCCAACAAATATAAACCTCTTTCAAAGGAAACTCTAACTTTGACTCCAGCAATTCTGCATACACAGTTACAAACTTATATACATAGCTCCCAGCTGTAAGCCCTGAGGAGGATCATGGTCCTCTCCTCCTGAGTAGACCACGCTTTTCCCTGATCCTCTTCTCCCTGCGTGCCCTGGGGTGGATAGGGGATGGGCTTTGATCCTCTTCTGATTGCTCAGCCAGCCTCTGCCCTTCCCCAGCTTCCTCCACCACCTCTGGAGTCACACTCCCACTCCCTGTTGGCTGTTCCTCCTCTTCCTGACCAGGGGCATGACAGGCTGCTGCATACCAAAGCTAGAAGAAATGACCTTGGAGAGATAAGCAAAGACGAGTTGCAAAGCTGCAATGAAAAATTCTCCACTGACCCCTCCCCACTTTTCCATGGCATCAAGCAGCAGGCTAGCTGACACCTTCCCCCCTCTATTATCCTTCTACATATTAAACCTGGAGCAAAGAATCACACTGAAACTTTATTATATTAATATGAAGGTTTTTTTGATGAAGAAATATTCATTTGCTCAGTGTGTTCTGTTCAAGTCAGAAAATAGAGTAACTCCCACAATATTTTATTTCAATCAGTTCAAAAGTAACTGATTGGGATCAAATTTGTATGGAAATTTCAGCAGCCATCCAGAGACCTGCTTATTCTCTAAGGCAGCAGCACTCCACTCTTGTAATAGGGGTGAAATAACCATTTGGTGTTCTGTTTTTAGACCAGTGTCAAGATTCAGAAAGCCAGACCTTTTACCAGATTGGGGATTCATGGGAGAAGCATGCTCATGGAGTAAGATATCAGTGCTACTGTTATGGCCGGGGTATTGGAGAATGGCACTGCCAGCCTTTGAACACAGGTAAGAATCCAAATCTATGAATGAGGGAGATGACATAACTTGTTTTCACATGACTTATGGTATGCTTTCTGAGCACATTATAATGACTTTTAAATCACCATTTTAAGTAGAGGGAGAGAAAAAAATTCAGAAGTCATTGAACATAAAGATCTTATATTATGAAACATAAAGATCCTATAATTACACCATTGGCTGTGCTAATCAGACACATGACAACTCCTTTTGAAATAAGTAATGTTATATACAAAGTACAGAAAAGAATTAAGAAATGGTCAAAGATCTTGATGTTTCCACTGTATCCATGTAACTATCCATTGCCCTGCGTTCTTTAAAATTCTCATGCTTTTGTTTTTGATGAACTCTATATTTTTTCCTCTCTTCCCTTTCCTTTCGACATATTAACTGTACTTCAAATATTTGTTTTGCAGTTTGAGCCTCTTTCATTCTCCCTATGTTGCCTAACCAGCTCATTGTAACTTATGGTCATTCTCTTTTGTACTTAGTCTATATTCATTCAGCATTCTAGAATTAATTATTGAATTAATGCAATTTATCTTTCTTGATTATTTTCCAGGCATTTATACACACTGATGCCAATCACACTGAACTATTATTTCTCTTCTGGCACATAAAACTCTTACTTCTATTTATCTAAGTGGGCAGAAACATACTCATGCAATCATTTCCACTTCTTTCTACAAACATACCACAACTGATACTTTTTAGCATCATTTGTAAATTTCTCCATCCATTCCCCCATCTTGATTAACTTGCAGTTGTTTCTTATCAGACACAACTGCTTTGACCTTTTGATAGATTAATTTTCAGACCATCTTCCTTATTACATCTAACATTTGCTGCCAATCGTTTAGGTTCTCAGCCAACAATAGCATAGCATCAGCAGCACTACTGTGTTTATCCATAAATATATTAAACAAGAGGACATCATATGTTCTTGTTTCACTTCCTGATCAATTTTGAATCAGTGTTGAACTGTTCACACTTGCTTTACTTCCCTCCTATATTGTTTTAATTAGATTTAGCAATCAACCTTTGACTTCATATCAACCTACCATATGCTTTCTCTGAATTAACAAATGTAAAATACATTCTGTTCTGCACAGTCAATACATTTCTCAGTGATCTGAATCACAAAACTCAAATCTGTACTTCCCTAGTGTTGCTAGGTTATCACACCTCATACCCTTTCAGTCAGAATTCTGCCAGATATCTTCTCAGGCACATTTAACAAGCCAATCCTCTGTAGTTTTTACATTAATTTTTCTATCTTTTTGTTTGCAGAAAGAGGAACAGTAATGACATTCTTCTATCCTTAGGTACAGATGCAATCTTCATACACATAAGTTGCATAACCAGTCAATGAATAAACTTTACTCATAATTGACATGCTCCAGTTTCATGCCTGTAGCTTCATCATTTTCAAAGATTTCCTCATCATTTATGACTTTTCATCAGATTTATCTTGGAGATTAACATAGAATTCACTTCAGTTTGGCTTCTTGTGACATATTTTATACTTCCCACACAAATATTTAAAATATATTTTTTAATAATCTTGTGTCAAATACTATCGCATTTATTCAGTTCTCTGTTCGAAGTGCCTTGTTTTGAGGCCTTTTCACTCAGTTCAAAAATACTGGCCTATCCTGCATTCAGAATTTCTCCTGACTTGTTATTCTCAGAAATTCTATCAGTCTTTCATCATAAACAATCAATTATCCCTTTTCTGTATGTCTATGTTAATAAAGGTATGCTTAAGCCATGCATCTGAAAAAAGCAGACTGTTTTTGAAGCAGTTGCTCAACAGTTGCTATTCTAATTCATTCTGGACTAATTGCTCTGTATTTGAGGTGCCAACTGAGTCTCCCTGCCAGGACACAATAGGTAGTGCATTTGCCTCAGCTGGTGTGAACAGGAACTATTTCTCCTTGGCTTAACCATTGAAGGACTTCTTTATCTTGAGTTCTCCTGTGAACAGAGACTGTTCTTGCCCTGTTTTAGAAGGGGAAAAGACTTTCATTTGTGACTAATTACTTTTGGGGTTATTCATCTAAGGTGACAAGGCTGTTCCTTCCCTGTTTGAATAAAGGGGTTTGTTTTACTTGTGAGTAAGCAGTTTCTCATTGCTTCAGAAGGCTGGGTCAGAACACAGTGTGGTTTTGCATCTGTGCTGAGGTATTATATATGCAGCCACTTATAAGTCTGTGTTGAGATGAATAGCACATTCTGGTGAATGTTGAAGTAAAACAGCATAAATTAAACTCTTAGATTCCTTTCATTGGCTTTTGAAATGAGCCCCAGGAAGTCTTATCCAACTGTTAAAATAAACTTCTAATGCAGTTATGTGAAATATGTACTCTCAAAGTAGTGGTCAATGCCTTTCCTTACATATAACTTGTTTGATGAAAAATATATATACATAACCGAGGTTTGCTTTGGGATTTGGGATACTTTTGAAATGTGGGTTGTTTTTATGGAACATTCCACAGGTATCTGTGTTATCTACTTATCCAAACCAATACATAAAATAGGGAAGTTTAATTGCTAAAATAACGTTTTGCAGAATAAATTGTTTTGGTGATGTACTAAGGGAATTTCTGTCTTGTTCACAAAATTCTGTAGGCTCATTCAGTAACTAAATTAATCAACATTTAACTGGAAAATTTATGCAGGTGATTATAAAAAGTAAGTAAACTAAAAAGGAACTAAAAAGGAATTTAATGACCTTGACTACTTTTGAGTGATGTCAGCTAATCAGTAAAGGTGTTGAATTGCAGAGTAAGCAGACATTTTTAAATTAAGCATGTAATTAGAATATAGTACTTTGTATCATGAAAACCCAGGAAATTAAGCTAATTGACTAAACTACAATTTTTAATAGATTTCATCTTAGAATTCCACAGGCTATGCCCAGTCTTTGAGGATCGTATTCTGCTGAAAATAAAAAGATAACATATGAAAACAAAATAAGAGCTCCTAAAAAGGGAGATAATGCAATATTTTTTAGAAAAATAAATTTTGAAAAGGAAATGGACACATTTGAATTATTTTGAGAGGAAGGTCAAATGGTCATCCTCTCTGACACTGCCCCATTGCCTTTGGGAGGGTATGAGAGTCCCTAATTGCAAGGGTCTTATTTTGTTCTCTGTCTTTTAGCTTATTGTAACCCACTGTGGCCATACAAATACTATAAACAAATCAATAGACCAGAAAGAACCACAGAGGTTTATATTCTGCAGCAAATGGCAACTAGGATGGGGTTTTTAGGTTTAAAAAAATGGAAGAGAGGGATTTGATCAGGACTTTTCTCCCCAATCTTCTACTTCTACCCCGAGTCCCTTTGGAGAGGGGGTGGCATACAAGTCTAAATAAATAAATAAATAAATAAATAAATAAATAAATAAATAAATAAATCTTTTCACCTCCTTTCTCACCCATATGGGAGTATTTTTTCCCAGTGCTTAAGGCTGCATGTGGGGGATTGATTTTGGTGGGAATTGCAATGTAGCACCACTTCACTGTGAAAAACCTTAAGTATAGCTGCTGATTTCTTATATGTATATAACATAAAAGGTAGATTCAGTCTAATTTTTCCACCTGGATGTAAGGAACATAAAACAGAAACCCAGAAACCTTTCAAGAATAAATAAACAACAATGGAATAAATTTGGTCTGTTGCTTAAGGCACCAGGATAGAATGAGGAAGATCATGACTTCTATTCCCATCTTAGCCGTGAAAGCCAGCTGGGTGACTTTGGGTCAGTCTCTGTCTCTCAGCCCAACTCACTTCATAGGATAGTCGTTGTGGGGGAAAACAGGAGGAATAAGTTTGCCATCTTGAGTTATTTTGTAAAAATCGTAAAGGTGTGATCCAAATAAATATATTACAGAAAGCTGCACAAATAAGGCTACAGGATTTGCAGATGGCAGCAAAGAGATACAGAAAAGTGCTACCATCTCACCATCCCTTGGTTTTTTGCAGTCCAAATCTGTAAGCCCCAATGTTAATAAAGCTCTATTCTGATTATTAATTTATAAAAAAACAGTGGCTTTGAAAAGCATTTACTTATTCTTATGTGGCATCAGCTCTCAGCTGGGCACCAGTTCTTAGTATTTATACTCAAGTACAGCTTCCCTCCTAACCCATAGAAAGTTTTAAACAAATGTTAGTACATAGTTTAAGTAAACATCTGTTTTCCTTTCATACCACTTTCCTGTCAGTTGTCTAGGGTACCAATTCCTAAAACAAGAGGAAAGTAATATTTAAAAGTCCCACATATAAAATTCTAATTTGCCTAGACTTATTGATGGGAAAGATGACATACCTTTTATTTGCACCCCTCCCTTGATCAGTTTGTCAGTTTGGCTACAAATCTCATTGCAAAGGTAACTAAACGTGAAATATTTTGTGAAAACTAGTTTATGAAAATGAGGATATACTATCGTAGCCCAAATTGGAAGCACCATTAAGAGGCAGCAAACAGACTAAACTAATAAGGATAATCTTAATTTTAGGTTCCCCTGGTCACCCTGTTCAGGTGATTATCACAGATGTTCCAATTCAACCTGATTCTCATCCTATACAGTGGATTGTACCTGAGTCCTCTCACATTTCCAGTTATGTTCTTCGCTGGAAACCGGTAAGCCTTTTTGGTCATATATTGATCAATTTCTTAATTCAGACATTCAGAATTTCTTACAGATTTATATTTGCAATTCAACTAGATCATAAAAAAGCATTGTATTTCTAAGTTTAGATTTATGTTAATACTTGGCAGTGCTTTCTAACTTGGCTAAGGATATACTCTGTGCTGCAAGAGATTGGGCAGTGTGTCAGGATTGAATGATAGATGCCTTAAAAGAACCATCTCTTTTTCTGGACTTGCGTCTGTTCTCTTTAGAAGGTTGGTTCTTGAAGCAAGTAACAGAATTTATAAAGCACAGTTTACATTATTTATAGTGGGGACACAGTGGTGCAATGGCTTAAAGATGCTGGAATTGCTGGCAGGGTGCAAGACACAATGAACTCCCACCACTCTCCCTGGCTTCTGCCCACCCAGCAGTTCAAAAGCATACAATATTGTAAGTAGATAAAAGGATACCACTTTGGTGGGAAAAACTAATTTATGTGTGTGGAGAGCGGAAGTTGGCACACTGAACCTGGCTGGATGTGAGGCAATGCAGAACGAGGCGAAGCGAGACTGGCAGAGATGCCTAGAAAAGCCAACAACCCAAGTGAGTGTTGCTGCTTAGCTTGGTATAAGCTAGTTTACCCTCTGGTGTGCCAAGGATAAATTTCCCTGACATTGTATGCAATAAAATAATAAAATAAAATACATAATTTATTTTCAACAAAGCCACTTGGCTGGAATAGTAATAGATGCTTGTTTAATTGCGTCAGGATTGGGTGTTATGTTTATCTTCACCTTTCCTGGATTTTTGATATTTTGGTATTTGAGCTGTGCATATTTTTATTTTAGAGCATATATATATATATATCTTCCCTTTCTTTACTTGTTTTTCTTTTGAGAAAATTGTGTATTAGATTCTAATTGAGAAATTATCTCATCAGATCTCATTTTCAACTGTTGTCACATTTACCATCCTGAACAAAGAGTATAAATTCATTTTATTTATTTCCTCATTTTTTACTGTTAATGAAGGTGTGAATGAATTCTTCACTGTCTTTTCATTGGGTGGTTTAATAAGTTCTATTCGGTCACATTCCTGTATTTTAGGATAGAAGAACGCTTGTCTGCCATCAGATTTTAGGGCTGTTTCACTTCTCACAGGATTCAGTTGAAAGCTTTCCTGCACAATTTTGTTATCTCTGGCCAAACCCTTTTTTAGCAATCTTTGTGAGTTTCCACCAACTTGTCCATCTTCCAAATAACTCACATTGCAGTCCCAGAAAACAATTTCTCCCCTACTTCCACTGAAATGCACGTAGAGTTTGAAGAAATAATTTGTATTTGCAGATTATTTTTGTTCTTTTCCAAACATTGTTGCTAAAATAATCTGATAGAAATTAAAGTTAGTAGCAATAACCACACTATACAGAAACATTGCAGAATTCTACTGAGTATTCTCATGCTGATATCCATTATGTTTAATTCCATTAGAAAAATTCTCGAGTGCAATGGAAAGAAGCTAGAATTCCAGGTTATTTAAATTCCTATACAATCTCAGGTCTGAAACCTGGTGTCCTTTATGAGGGACAACTTATAAGTGTGCAGCATTATGGTCAGAGAGAAATCACCCGTTTTGAATTCACTACCTCAAGTACAACAGCTATTTCATGTAAGTGTTTTGATTTGTCTTTGTTGCATTTTATTACCCTGGACTGTTTATTTACATTACAGGTAGTCTTCGACTTACAGCTACAATTGACTTAGAACCAAAACTTCTGTTGCTAAGCGAGACAGTTGTTCAGTGAATTTTGCCCCATTTTATGATCTTTCTTGCCATAGTTGTTAAGTGAATGATTGTAGTTGTTAGCGATACAGCTGTTAAATGAATTTAGCTTCCGCATTGACTTTACTTGTCAGAAGGTTGCAAAAGATGATTACATGACCCCAGTACATTGCAATTAGCATAAATATGAGTCTGTTGCCAACCATCTGAATTTTGATCACATGACCATGGGGGGATGCTGCAACATTGTGTGAAAAATGGCCATAAGTCACCTTTTTTCAGTATCATTATAATTTTGGTCACTAAATGAATTGTAAGTTCAGGACTACCTTTTATATTGTTTCAACTGTATATGTTATTGCAAGCACTGAATTTGACAGGTGGAGTTTACACACTTACGGCAGTATAGAAGTTAAATTTTGACATAAATAAACAAATAAGATTTTGAAAGTGAATGTGAATCTGTGGATTAAAGCAATGTACTTTGTTAAGTCTTTCAGCTCTGTTTAGTTTCTATCCCTTCTGGCTCTAAGACAGAATAAAGACATAATTTACTGCTTTTGTAATTATGTTACTTCTAGCACTTTCTCTCTGTTACTATTTTCAACCAGGATTATTCATGCCTTGAAACTAGAATATAAATTCTGTTGTTCTAAATGGAGTACTAATACTGTGGGAGTTGTTTTAACCTCCATTGACCTTAATAATTCCCCATTATTATTATTCCCCCTTTTTATATCTTGTGGTGTTTGGAGGTTTTCGTTGGTGCCAGGTGATTTTCCGTTATGGCCGCTGGGCGAATGGAGGTGGTCTGCAGTGCGTGGTGACAGCGAGCTGCAACTGAGACAGTGGAGGACGACTCTGAGTGTCCTTGACACATTGTGGCGACAAGCCCTGAGGGAACTCTGGTCGAAGTGGGTGACAGGCAACGGAAAGGGCCTTTGGAAATGGAGGTCTTCCAGGCCCATGGCTGCCTGTTGGATCTTGGTGGCAACGGACGGTGGATCATGGCGGGGGGCGGGACTCGTCCCGAATTGCTCCCTGCTTGATCTCTGTCCTTATTCTCTGGCCTACTACCAATTCCCTGACTCTCTTAGGTCTCCTAGGTTAGCAGTGATGCTCTCTTCGATGAAGCTCCCCTGCCTAACTGTTGCTATGCGCTGGGTCCATTCTGAGCTTTGGATCATGGGCTACACCTGGTGGATAAGGTTCTCATTTAATTTTTCCATCTTCCCCTCCCCATTGTCCGGACTGGGGATGACTGGCTTCTGTCTTGGGGCCTTCTTCATCTTAGGCCCTCCCTGCCGCAGTGAGAGAGTGGCAGTGACAAGAGAAGATTCTCCCCCGCTTGGTCCATCTAGCTATTACCCAATGGATATCGACTGGAGTGAGAGTCCAGAGCTGTTTTTGTCTCCTAATGGCACCCAAAGGGACTGTGAGAGGGCCCGCGGGTTGATTTCCATTGAGATTAGACATTACCGGACATTGGACATAACATCCAACCTTTACTCCCATTTCTCTCTATATGAAATATGACTCTCTCCTATTCAGCTGCAGAACTACAGGCCCTAAGGAAGGTCCCCCTGTCCTTAGTCTGGCCTGTCGGATTACCCAAAGCCTACCTTCATGACGGATCCTGGGATCCCGAGAGGTGGCATTGCGCGAAGGGTTTTTTTAATTTTTGTAATCATAAGGGTTCTAAAGGATCTCTTTTAAATTTTCTTACTACCAAATTCTTAAAGGGGTTAGGGAGTGGGGTGGGATGTAAACTCGGTCAGAGACTTGGGGGGACTCTGCCAAGTCATTCCCCAACTTCATCCAGGTCCGGAATAGATCGCAGTGGGGCTGGGGCGGAGGTTGGAGGCTTGGGAACCTTGGGGGCCAGGGTGGGGGGATAAGATCCCCATGGTGATTGGATATGGTAGGAGGCAAAGAGGCAGGGGGCCGTATCACTCAGTGGGGGTGCACCTCGCTATTTGCAAGCGGTGCCATGCTCCGACCCCCATCTCTCTGCCTGCTACCCTGGGGATCCGAGAGGTCAGGGCTTGGGCTGGTCTATTTAAATGCCAGGTCCGTGTAAATAAAGCTCCCCTCCTCAATGATTTGATCGAGGAGGCGACCTGGCTTGCATCACGGAAACCTGGTTGGGGCCAGAGGGAGAGGTCCCCCTGGTTGAGTTATGCCCACCAGGTTTCCGGGTGCTGCACCAGCCAAGAGCCCAGGGTAGGGGTGGGGGAGTGGCTGTTGTCATCAGGGAGACCTTATGTCCGAGGGAGATTGCTGTCCTGCAGGTAAGTGGGTGTGAGCTTTCATGAAGCTGAGCCCATGTGGTCAGTTGGGCCTGTTGCTGGTGTACCTATCTCCCAGCTACGTAGCAACAGCCCTACCTGAACTGCTCGACCTTCTCTCAGGAGTGGCGGTGGAGTTTCCTAAACTTTTAGTATTGGGAGACTTTAACCTGCCTTCGCTGGGGGAGGGATCGGGCCTAGGATGGGAGTTCATGGCCTCCATGGTGGCCATGGACCTGACCCAGAAGGGGGGCACACACTGGACCTAGCTTTTATCTCGGGACAGTGGTATAATGATCTGGGGGGGCTCTCCAACTATTCACCCCCTGCCATGGACAGATCATTATCTCCTTCGGCTGGTCTTCCATTATGCCACCCCTCACCGCTGGGAGGCGGAACCCACGAGATGGTTCCGCCCCAGGCGCCTGATGGACCCTGAGCGGTTCCTGACGGCGCTTGGGCCATTTCCTACCTCCCTGATCCACAACTCGGCTGAGGCCCTGGTGGACGCCTGGCAACAGGCTGCCTCCGGTGCACTCGACCGGGTTGTCCCTTTGCGGCCCCTAACCCAACACAGATCCTGGTTAGCTCCCTGGTTTTCCGCGGAGCTCTGGGAGATGAAGCGTTGGAGGAGGGGTCTAGAGAGCCATTGGAGGTCCACCCAATCCGAATCTGACCGATCCCAGGTGAGAGCCTTCTCTAGGACTTACCTGGCTGTGATGAAAGCGGCGAAGAGGGCTTACTTCTCCACTCTTATTGTGTCCGCAGACAATCGCCCGGCCGCCCAGTTTAGGGTCACTCCCTCCTGGATCGGGGGTGAGGGGGGACCCTCTGCAGGGACGGGCCGAGGAATTCAGTCATCACCTGCTGGATAAGATCGCTCGGATTCGGGCCGGTTTAGACACCAACTGGCTAGGGTCAGACATGGAGGCGACGACAAGTCTTGTCGAGATTATCTGGGATGAGTTTGACCCTGTGACCTTAGATTCTGTGGACAGGATTATGCAGAGGCTGAGTACCACCACCTGTTTATTGGACCCGTGCCCCTCCTGGCTGGTTTATGCTGCCCGGGAGGGTACACGTGGCTGGCTCCAGGCAATTACCAAAACATCATCGCAGGAGGGATCCTTTCCCGCTGCCTTGAAAGTGGTGAGGCCCCTCCCCAAGAAGCTTGCCCTGGACCCAGCCAATTTCAACAACTTTCGTCCCGTCTCCAACCTTCGCTTTGTTGCAAAGGTTGTTGAGAGTGTGGTGGCCCAGCAGCTTCCGACTTCCCTGGAGGAAGCTGGTTACCTAGATCCGTATCAATCGGGCTTCAGGCCCGGTCACAACACGGAGACGGCATTGGTCGCACTGATCGATGATCTCTGGAGGGCTCGGGATAGAGGATGCTTCTCTATCCTGGTCCTATTAGAACTCAGTGGCTTTTGATACCATCGACCATGGTATCCTACTGCGGCATCTTCGGGGGTTGGGAGTAGGAGGCACCGTTCTACAGTGGTTCTCCTACCTCTGGGACGCACAGTCGGTGTTGGCAGGGGGACAGAGGTCGACCCCAGGGCCCCTCACTTGTGGGGTGCCCCAGGGGTCGGTTCTTTCTCCCCTCCTGTTCAACATCTACATGAAGCTGCTGGGTGAGATCATCCGTGGTTTCGGGGTGAAGTATCATCAATATGCTGATGATACCCAACTCTTCATCTCCACCCCAGACCATCTCAGTGATGCCCTCCCCATGATGTCCCATTGCCTGGAGGCGGTATGGATCTGGATGGGGAGAAACAGGCTCCAACTCAGCCCAGACAAGACTGAGTGGCTGTGCCTACCGGCATCTCGGGTTATCCAAGTAATTCCATCATTGGCCATGGGGGGAGAGGTGTTGCCCCCCGAAGATAGGGCACGCAACTTAGGTGTCCTCCTGGATACAGGCTAAGTATGGAGGAGCAGGTGGGAGGCCAGGAGGGCATTTGCCCAGGTTCTCCTGGTGCATCAGTTGCGCCCCTATTTGGAACGGGATGCCCTATGCACAATCACCCATACCCTCGTCGCTTCCTGTCTTGACTACTGCAATGCTCTCTACCTAGGGCTGCCCTTGTGGACTATATGGAGGCTTCAACTAGTGCAAAATGAGGCCGCGCGGGTAGTGGTGGGAGTGACCTGATACTCCCATGTGACACCCCTCCTGCGGGATCTACATTGGTTACCGGTTGCCCTCCGAATAAATTTCAAGGTGCTGGTGTTAACCTATAAAGCCCTCTGTGGCCAGGGTCCAGGATATTTGCAGGAACGCCTCCTACTGCCATCAAGTTCCAATCGCCCAGTGCGCTCCAGCCGGCAGAGCCTCCTCGGGGTGCCATCGTCCAGACAATGTCGGCTGGCAGTCCCCCGGGGGAGGGCCTTCTCTGTGGGGGCGCCCACCCTATGGAACCAACTGCCCCTGGGGTTGCGGTTGGCTCCCAACCTTCGCTCCTTCCGCGATCTTAAAACTTGTCTGTTTGAACAGGCCGGCCTGGATTGAGATTGGTTGGGGTTTTTCTTTTTCTTTTAATTAATTGATTTTATTACATTTTAGGGATTTATTTGGAAACTTATATTTTAATTTCTTGTATTAATATTTTTTATTTCGACTTTTATGTGAGCTGCTCTGAGTCCCCTGGAGATGGGGCGGCATATAAATATAAATAAATAAATAAATAAATAAATAAATAAATAAATAAATAAACAAACTCTGTTCTGACCCATGCCCTTTTCCAATAAATCAAACACAATCCAAATAGAACATAAACCTTGTAATGCTTTTGCAAAATAATTAGCTGTGATAAGCACAAGCCTTGCCAAACTGTGCGAGACTTGCCAAAAGATAACAGACAAGAAATAATTTGCAACACAAGAATCTTCAAATACAAACTCAGGATACTGGAATGTCCACAAGGCTGGAGTTTCAAAATGTCTTTGCCTTCTGCAAAGTACATTCGTTCACAGCTGGCTTTTATCTTCTTGAAGGAGGGGCCATTACTTTGCAGCCTTACTCCTGAGTCGCCCATGCTGTTGTAGCTGCTCTTTCCTCTGAGCAATCCTGCGTGCACGTGCACTTGGCAGAGGCTCCTTGGGAACCTCCTCATCATGCTGCCAGCCCCCACCATCTCTGAAAGCAGCAGTCCACTCCCTAATGGTCCTGGCTCCTCATCTGAGTCCTCACTCTCCTCAGCTTTCCGCACCTGCTAACCACAATAATCTCTCTCTTCCTAAAGAACATGATTCAGCTAAGAATTTATTATTATAATGGATGATATAGGCATGTGTCATCGGTGTTAATCTTGAATTAATACCAATATTATAGTACTACCTATAGCAGTCGTAGTAATGAGCATAAATCTGCATTCCTTTTAGCTTACATAATGTTTTTTCATAATATATTATCAGCTGAATATCCCCATATCTGCAGATATTAATTACTTGTTTGCGTCTGAAAGCCAAAGTTGCCTACTATATTCGTGGTTACTCTGTTAATTTCTGTCCATTCAATCATAGATGAAAATATCTTTGTCTTTGAACTTGTTATTTTTTACTATCAGTTTAACTGTACAGTTTATTTTATCGATTTAAAAAGTTACAGAAATCATACTTAAATTTATTTTTTCATCAACAGAAACAGAACCAAGGAGCCAAGTCTCCATGAAAAATACTGACATTTTATACTTTGATCTTTGCTTTACAGCTAGTCATGTGACGGGAGAAACAACAGCCCTTCCCTCTGTCGTCTCTGTTTCTGAATCTGTCACAGAAATCACAGCCAATAGCTTTGTGGTCTCTTGGGTTTCTGCCTCAGACACTGTGTCAGGATTTCGCGTGGAATATGAACTGAGTGAAGATGGTGATGAACCTAAATATCTTGGTAAGGAAGATAGCCAATCTCTCACATCCTAAAATTCTTATCTTCTATAACTAGCCTGGATAGTATCTGCTATTCAGACTCCAAATCCTATAAGCCTGAATCTGAAGGTCCATAGAACTTCTTGAATGTATGTTCAAATACATTTATAGCAGTCAGACAAATTTCTATTGAAAATTTCCTTCAAAGGCAATGCTTCAGAATATGTAAATCCACAATTAATGCGTCTCTTTCTAAATCATAGAAAGGGTTTTTGATGGTCATGTATTGCAGTGGTTAGAATGCAGTACTGCAGGCAAACCCAGCCTATAGCTTGGAGTTTGATTCTTTAAAAAAAAACATTTTTATTGAGTTATAGAGTATTATAAAATGCAAAAGTAAATAGAACAGCAGGGAAGGGGGGGAGGGGGGAGGGGGAAGAGAAGTGAGGAAAAATAGGAAAAAGAAAAAGTATTGACTTCCGATTTGCTCTGTTACAGTAAAATAAGGCATTAACATCAAATCACAACTTTTTGCTTTACCATAATAGTATGAACAAGTCATTTCTATAAAGATCTGTTAGTCTAATCTGTAAACCGCAAAATCAGAGTTTCATTTTTTTCCACATCAAGACGAAGTTCAGAAGTGGTCTCCATGTGGAAACAAAAATACTTATGTTCTTTTCTTTAATCAAAGTAGTCTGTTTTGCCATTTCAGCCAACTCCATCAACTTCTGCAACCATTCTTCCACAGTAGGAATTGAGTTGTCCTTCCATTTTTATACATACAATAGTCTCGATGCTGTCAACATCCAAATTTGTTTTCCAATTCTTTTTCCATTAGTCCCAAAAGGAAAAGTTCTGATTTTATTTTTATCTCCATTTTCAGAATTTTCTGTATTAAAATATGAATCATATTCCAATTTTTTTTGCTTTATCACATGTCCACCATAAATGATTAAAAAGTCCATCTTTACTTTTACACTTCCAATATTCATTTGACATACCTTTATATATCTTAGATAATTTATCTGGTGTTAAATACCAAAGATACATCATCCTATAGAAATTTTCTTTTAGATTATAATTTAATGTAAATTTTAAACCCTTCCACATATTTTCCATTGTTCAGGCATCACTGAACATGTTATATCCAAAGTTCCTTGCCCACTGAATCATAAAATGTTTTTTTATGTTCATTTTCCAAATTCAATTTCAATCACATTTTATAAATCTTAGCAATAATAATGTTCATCGTTGCCACTTAATGAAATTTCCAATTCATTTTTAACAAAGTCAAATCCGTAACACTTTTTATCCAATTTGAACCTTTTTTTTCAGTTGCTAACAAGTAAACCAATGGCAAACATAACCTTCTGATTCAGGTTCTTCCCTCAGCTTTAATACTGGGTCACCAGAATGAAAAGACAAAATTTTACCATACATCAGCCAATCTGGCTTTGCCACTATTTCTTTTCTAAAAAAAAGCTTCCTGTGGTGACACCCATAGAGAGCCTTGTTTTATATTTATTATTAAATATATTATATTTATACATATTTTTATATTTATGTTTTATATTTATTCCAAACTCTTAGTATGGCATGTCTAACAAAATGGTTATTAAAATAAACATTAACTTTACTATTTTTATGCTATATATAGCCGTGCCGTCCAAACCTTAATTCATGACCCTCTAATTCGAGTAGCCTCTTATTCTGGAGATTCACCCATTCTTTTGCCCAAGTCAGGCAGCATGCATCAAAATACAATTCCATATCTGGTAGGCTCAACCCCCCTGTTTCCTTAGCATCTTGCAATAGCTTATATCTAATTCTTGGTTTTTCCCTTGCCATATGAACTTAGAGATATCCTTCTGCCATTGTTTAAATGGATTGCCAGTTGTGAGTATTGGTAACATTTGAAATTAAAAAGCATCTTTGGTAAAATATTCATCTTGATTACAGAGATTCTACCTTGGCAGGTTTCAAGATAAATAAGCAGAAAACAACAATGTTGATTAAGAATATGTCTTCTCAGGATAGTGATATAGTGAATAAAAAATTGAGTTTTAGGGTTGAAAAAAAAGTGAAATACTTAGGGGTTATGTAGACAAATACAAACATAGAATTGTTTCAAAATAACTATTCCTCTTTGGAGGGATATTAAACAGGATTTACAAAGATGGGATAAATTGCATTGATCAGCTTGGAGTTTGATTCTGATGGGGCTCAAGGTTGACCAGCCTTCCGTTCTTCCGAGGTCGGTAAAATGAGGACCCAGATTGTTGGGGGCAATATGCTGACATTGTAAACCACTCAGAGAGGAGTGGTATATAAGTCTAAGTGCTGTTACTGTGTGTCTGCTTTCAGAGATACTCCATGAGTGTAATGGAAGCAACCAAACAAGACTGACAAAATGTACAACATACATATTCCCCAAAGAAGTCTCAATATCATAACCCAGGGAAAAGATTAATTAAAGTGAATCCATACAGTATCATCAAAATAGATCTGGAACTTCAAGGCCACTATGTTCTCAATCACCTTACATAAGGATGGAACAGTACAGACTGCCCTATAATTAGAGAAATCTGGACCAAGGGAGAGCTTATTTAAATGGAATCCTTTTAAATGTTGCATCCTTGAAGGAAGTGGAAATGTGTTGCATGTCCAAAGAGACATTAATTAAGCTCTCTTTAATATGGGGCTACTGGCCAGTTTAATCAGCCAGAAGAAGCAAAGGTTGAGAAACAGGCAGTAGCCCTTATCTTCTTCTACTTCCTGAGATATACTGTCTTCAAGAAATGGATACAGTAAGTTCATAATGAGCAATGTCAAAGTTGTCTACCTATGACTGGCCCCAACATTGTAATCCCTGTTCATGGCACATATGACACATCTTACAATAAAAATTGATGTCAACAGTTGAATAAAGCTTACAAATGAAAACTCTTTTCTATTTATCTCATGATGCTCATACGTAAAGACCAACTGCTTGGCTTCCCCAAGGGAGAGCCCCATTCCGGATTCCTCCTTGAAGGGACACATCCCTTTACATGTGAACACTAAAGGGGCTTCAGCTGGGCAATCTTGGGCAATTGTTACTTTCAGATCTTCTCTCACAATGGTTGTCCAAAATAAGACATTCTGAAGAAATTCATACGAATTTATGGAAGTATTCTGAACTAAAATTTTGTGAGATAAAGAAAATTTTAATGCGATTCAATTTTTTGTTACTGTAAGTTTATGAATTGAATGTACTCATTTTCACTAAAGAATGTAACCTATGCCCTACTATTTTATTTTCTTCTTAAAGATCTTCCGAACACAGTCAATTCGGTTAGCATTCCCAACTTGCTTCCGGGTCGTAACTACATTATCAAAGTCTATCAAATTTCAGAGGAAGGAGAGCAAAATCTAATTCTTTCAACAACACAGACAACAGGTATGTTTGCTATCAGACAGGGACAGATGAATATGGGCATTTTCTCTCTGAAAACTGAAAGTTGTTCAATCAGCTTTCTTAATTGTTATCTCTTTACACAGCACCTGATGCTCCTCCTGATCATCTTGTAGAAAATGTTGATGATACTTCAATTCTTGTCAGCTGGAGAAGACCAGAAGCTCCAATCACAGGTCTGAAGTGTCAGCCTATATCTGTTTTGGAACTTGGGAGGGCTGGGTGAATTCCTTCCATTTGTAAGATAGGAAAGTGTGTTAAGCATATCTTAACAGCCAAAGAAAATTGTACATCTGAAACTTGACTGGCCTTTACTGTCTGTTTGATTGAATTTGTTTTATAAAGCAACCTTTTTCTTGTTTATAAATTATACTTGATGTAGACTCACTACATCACAAAACTATGGTTTACCAAAAAACATGGTCTGAACAAAGATGGGTAACTTAGCATATGGAAGAACACTAAATCTTTTTGACTATGCTGTTGGCTGACTGCATGTTTGCTATACAAGGTTACCGGATTGTTTATACTCCATCGCTGGAAGGTAGCAGTACAGAACTCAATCTCCCTGAATCTGCTACATCCGTGACACTCAGTGACTTGATGCCTGGTGTTCAGTACAATATCAGCATTTATGCTGTGGAAGAGAACCAGGAAAGCAGTCCTATTTTCATTCAGCAGAAAACTACAGGAGTGCCAGTGGCAGGTATTAATGTATTTCTGTAATTTTATGATTTTTTGTAAGTTCTCTTTTTTCCTTCTTGGATTCCAGAATTGTTCTCTTGAGGGCAGTATTTATTTATTGCATTAATCTATTCATTTTATTTAACAATTTATATAGCCCCCATTTGCAAAAAGTGATTCTTGACAATGAACAGTGATCTAATAAGGCAACAAATATTTAAAAACAAGCCATATTAAAAATATAAAATAACCTATAATTAAAAATACAAACTACTAGGCACAGGGGAAAGTAAATATTAACAATGATGGAATCATCTTTAAAAAGCCACATAGATTACAAGAACAGATTGTTTATTTTTCCTCGTGTTTTCCTGCAAATGCAAGGTCCACTATTTTGGATCAGTTGAGTGTTTATTCATTTGGTTGCAACAGGAACTGTATGATTGGCTTGATACCTAAGCCTGACTTAGTGGGCTGAAAGAGTGACTGGCTCAAGGTCACTCAGCCAGCCAGCTTTTCATGCCTAAAGTGGGACTAGAATTCACAATCTCCTGTTTGTAGCCTGTGCCTTAACCACTAAAACAAACTGGCTTTCAAAAATTAAAATTGAATTGATTTTAAAAAAACACAATAATTTCTAGTTTTTGTTATACCAATTGTTTGCTTTTCTAATTTTGAGTGATTTAGAAAATGAGATATATTTGCTTTTACTTTTTATCTGAATCGCGGTGGCACAGTGGTTAGAATGCAGGCCACTTCTGCTGACTGCAGGCTGCCAGCAGTTTGGCAGTTCGGGTCTCACCAACTCAAGGTTGACTCAGCCTTCCATCCTTCTTATGTCAGCAAAATGAGGACCCAGATTTTTGGGGACAATATGCTGACTGTGTAAACCGCTTAGAGAGGGCTGTAAAGCACTGTGAAGCAGTATGTAAGTCTAAATGCTATTGCTATTGCTATCTGGTAGTCAATTTTGGAGAATAGAACTGTGTAAAGGAACACTGCAACTTAAGTTTTCCACTATTTTATATTACTGTCTGCTTCTCAGTGATGATGATATTTGGCAAGATAGAAAGCTATATGCTGGTTTTGTCTTCAGTAAGAACACTTTTCATGGACTGTCTATGGGATTTCAAGGAACATTGAAAAAAGAACCAGAGGCAGCTTTTGCTGAGAGATTAATTTTGAAGTAGGACAGAAGGAAGAGGGTAGTGGCGATGATACATTGTCAAAATTTTTGTTTTCCAGCATACAGTCTTACCATTCATCAAACATTTTCTCTTGTACATCTATTTGGCTAGATGACATTCATCCTCCCAAGCACCTTCAATTTCTGGAAGTTGCCAGTGACAAAATCACCATCATGTGGAGCCCCCCTGATAGTGCAGTGATTGGCTACCGTGTAGAGGTCATTCCAGTTAACCGCCCTGGGGAACATGGTCAGAAGTTACCCGTTAGCAGATATACATTTGCTGAGGTCACAGAACTTTTGCCTGGAACAACGTACCTTTTCAAGATCTATGCTATAGGACAAAACACGGAGAGTGAACCATTAACTGGAGAACAAACAACAAGTAAGTCTGTTTTCTCTAATTCATTGTATAGATTTTCCATAAATTCATCCTGAAGATGTTCCATCATTTCACAAAACCACAAAGCATTTAGTAGGATTGAACCCATTGGCTTTGCTAAGCAGTGAGAGGTCCACTGTCCTGTAGCCCAAGCCTTCCCCTCAGCATAGTTTTCCTAAAGGAGTCAGCAAGAAGAGGGGGATGAACTTCCAAGCATTTCCGGCATCTAGGTAGTTCTCTAAAGCCACTTCTTTTGTTTTTATATAATGCACAAGTTTGTGACATAATCTTCTACATCAGCTTTCATCTTTGGCCACCAGAATTGACACTGTGTCAAGTGGAGGATTTTTAGGAACCCTAAGTGTCCAGCCAGCCTCGAGTCATGGCAGCGTCTTAGCACTTTCAGTCTTAGGCTGGCAGGGACGTACAATTTGGGACCCTTCCAAGCTAAACCTTCCCGGATTGTCAGGAGATTGCAGTTATCCTTCAGCCATTGGTCTGCAGCGATAGCCGCCTTCAATTCTGCTGAGATTGGATTGGTTGTGGGTTCTCCCTGACATCTAGCTTAGCTAGACTTGTGCTGCTGGTTGTGAGGCACCACCGCATGTATCACTTCCTCTTGTTTACTGTTAAACTGAGGTTTTCTTGATAATGCATCAGCTGATTTGTTCTTTTCATCTAGGATATGCTTCAGTTCAAAATGAAGTGTTTGAAATACTATGCCCAGCAGATTTGTTTTGGGGACGGTTTTTGAGGGATTTTTAGTGCCTCGTAAGTTCTTGTGGTCAGTCCAGACTTCAAAAGGCTCTTTCCCCCCTTCCAAAAAGTGCCTCCATGAGAGGAGGGCCCAACGAACCACGAAAGCCTCCTTTTCCCATATGGCTCAATGCCGTTCTGCGTCGGTCAGTTTTTTGGATACATAGGCGCAAGGCTGCAGTTGACCCTCTAAAAGGAGTACAGCAGTGACAGCGACATCACTGGTGTTCGCCTGCATTACAAATTTGGATCAGAGTGCAATAGGATTGGCTCTTTAGAGGAAAGTTCTTTTAGTTCCTTGAACGCTCGCTGGCATTCAAGGGTCCAGCTCAGCGGTTGGTTGGGTTTTGGTTTGAGGTCAGTCCCTTTTGCTTTCAATAACTCAGTTAATGACAGTGCTATTTCAGCAAAAGCAGGAATAAATTGACACTAGAAGTTTGCAAATCCCAAAAAACTTTGTAGTTGTTTTTGGGTGCGAGGAGGTTGCCAATCAAGCACCACTTTGATTTTGGATGGGTCCATTTCAGTCCCTTCATTGGATACTCAATAGCCTAGTTCCATGTTGGTGAACCTATGGCACATGTGCCAGAAGCGGCATGCAGAGCCACTTCTGCCAGCACGTGAGAGCTCACCCGGAAGAGCCCCACTGCACATGTGCACTTGCCATCGCCGCCCAGTATACATTGCCTTCTGGGTGTTGGCACACAAACGCGTGAGCGCAAGCATGCATACAGTAATTGGCACGGCAGCCAAAAAAGGTTAGCCATCACTGGCCTAGATAGTCCAGTGAGTTTTCATGGAATTCGCATTTTGAAGGTTGACATAAAGTTTGGCATCGAGGAGTTTTTTCAACACTTGCCACACCAGTTTTACATGCTCTTCCATGATCTCAGTGAAGATGAGAATGTCATCTAAGTAAACTAGGACCCCTTTATAGAGATGCTCATGTAGTACTTTATTTATCAGTTGCATAAACACTGGGTTGGCGGGGACAGTCCCTGAAGCCCAAAAGGCATAACTTTGAACTGAAAACTGCCAAGCGGACAATTGAATGCCGTTTTCCATTCATCACCTTCTCTTATTCGGACTCTATAGTATGCCTCTCACAGATCTGGTTTGGTAAATATCTTGCCCTTCACCAATGGTTTAGTTGGCCTTTCATTAGGGGGAGGGGGTAGGTATTTTGCACACAGACTGCGTTTATCCCACGAAAATCAATGCAAAGTCTCACACACACACACACGCTGGAGCAGTGACTCGTGAATTTGCTGGTTTGATGAACCCTCTGGCTAAATTGGAGTCTTCATCTCCCTTGGGGACATTGAGTGCATCTTTGGTTTAGGTAGTTTTGCCCTGGGGATGAATTCAGTGGCGCAGTCTGTGGGTCAATGAGGGGGGAGTATGTTGCATTCCTCCTTACTGAACACCTCTGCCAAATCTTGATACTCTTTGGGTATGTGTGGGCAACCTGGGGTGCCTCTTTCGGGGAAGCCACTTTCTCTCTTTGGTTGTTGCCTCTGGGTCCTAAAAGCATTTGCTTTTGGACTGAAAGGGGGGAGGTTCAGATCCTATTTCTATCCTTATTTTACAGTAGACATCTTTCCAAGTGATGGTAGGAGCTCATTTGTCTAGCCAACCCAACCCGAGACACATCATTTTTGGGACAACCACAAATCGTATCATTTCCCAATGTCGTCCTATCTCCAGCCTTATGGACTCAAGTGACTGAAGTTGCAGGTCCCCCCTTCCCCATACACACGCATATACACCACCGATCAGGGAACTGTCTACTTGTTCAAATGGATAGGATGGCTGATCTGAGGTGTGCAGGCCGATGCCCTTAAGGTGCTTTACCTCCCTCTACCTCCTGCAGTTGGCCTCTGTGCGGTCGCTGCCTCCTATGCATGAGTAGGGGGGCACGGGGGGGGGCTTGTGGTGAAAAAAAATAAGACCTTCCCAAAAATAAGCCCAAGTGCTTATTTTGGGGCCCAAAAGAAAGTAAGACTGGGTCTTATTTTTGGGGAAACATGGTATTAGTATTACTAATTGTTCTTAATATTAGTAGTATGTATGTAATTTAATTGTGGCTTAATAGAATCTCTTGTTCATTGGCTAGAATTTTTTGGGTAGATGGATGTCTATATACTATAAATAATAAATTTATATTTTATTTTATTATATTATTAAAAAAATCTTTTGACTTACCTTTCTAGAACTTGATGGTCCAACTAAATTGCGCCTTGTCAGTGAGACACCCTCTACTGCACTAGTCACATGGAAGCCCCCGCGAGCTCGTATTACAGGATACCAGCTTACTGTCCAGCCTGTCACAGATGGTCATCCAAAACAATACACTGTGGGGCCATCAGCCACCAAATATCTGCTGAGGAATTTGCAACCTGGCTCTGAGTATACTGTGTCTCTAGTGGCTGTCAAGGATAACCAAAAGAGCAATCCAGAAGAGGGAACCTTCACAACCTGTAAGTGTGAAGTAGTCTTTGTTTGCCGCCTCCCAAAAATGATCCTCAGAACTACTTAATAGCTTAATAAAGAAAAAAATTCCCATAATTGGACATTTGAAATTTCATTAGCAAGGTGTTCAGATTAAATCTAACATTGTACCATCAATGGATTTTTTAAATTGAGAAATTTATCAATGCCCAGGACTTAGTTTGAGAGTCATAAGATTGCAAAGTCTTTAAAGAAAACCACAGGTTTCTTATTTGACTTCCTTTAATGCAGCGGTCCCCAACCTTTTGGGCACCAGGGACTTGGTTCCATGGACTGGAGAGGGCGTGGTTTTGTATGCTGCCTGCATCTCGCAGATGGGGCGTTGCTTGTTTGCATGGACAGTGCCTGGCATGCCATGGCCTGGTGCTGATCCACAGACTGGGAGTTGGGACCCCTGTTAGCACTCTCCTTCCCAGAGCCTATGAAATGAAAAATAGGTTCAGGCTATGGGGAAAAAAATGGATCAGTTGTCCTCTGGAACCCTCTAATTTCAGCACATTTCCTACCTAATACACTTGTAAAATATTTATTATTAGTTTTAGTTAAAAAAAATAGTAAGTTTTATGGCATGTCTCTTAATCATGTATCTTATTAAAAGCATATTTTTAGTTCAGCAAAACTTAAAAGCCACCAGGAAGGCATAAAAAAGGACTATAATTCCATTAACTTAAAAGCCATCAGGAAGGCATAAAAATGACTATAATTCCATTGTACCAGAAACAATTGTTTATTTCTTTCTTATTGTACAAAGATCACTTGAATGTCTTCAGTCAGACCTTACAGTTGTTGTATTTTTCCAGTGAAGCCATTTTCTTTAATGAGGTACAACTTAAATGACCTACTTGAGGTCATATCCATACTTAATTGATACTGCTTTGAGTGAAAACATAGATTGCAGCATAACGGTTAACTTAATAAACTGACCATGGCACATTATTATGAATAGCAGCCTTTCAGAAACTCAGAAAATCTACTTTTGCCATCCAGATGGGTGTCAGACTTTGTGCCTGATAAACTGTTTTTTTTTCTACTGACCTAAGTAGACCAGTTAACTGCAGACAGTTGATCAACAGTATGGCTAAATCAATGAATTAGCTATTGTATGCAAGCTGTGTTTGGCTGATAGACATTTTCCAATTTAGAAAGGTTAGTTCATATCAGACTTGGCTGAATCTGCTACTGGTTGTTTTCTGGCTTGTATGTGTTCCAAATTAAATGTTCCTGGTGACTAAGACCTAAGATGCATGCCCAGTTATATTCCAAGGTCACTCTAGGCTGTGATTCATATGTGGTATCAAATATTCAAAATAAAACCTGAAGGAACTTTAAAATATTTTTAAATCACAATTGCTACATAGTAGCTATGGCTATATAGAGATTTTTTAAAAGTAATTTTTGATTCCTAAACCACTGTTTAGCTCAATTTCTTCAACTGGGTTGAAATAAATAATGAAAACTGTTTACAAATGTGAAATAACTGAAACAAAGTATATTAGGTTTACTCCTAGATTTAAAATGTTGTATTGGAATGGATGACCTCTGGTTATCACAGTACTATGATGGAACCGCCAGCTGAAGGAGAGGAGGCTCCAATAGGAAAGGGTAAAGATATTCCAGCTTAAAGTCCATTGAGGGAGGAAGCATTTGAGGTCAGACTCTGCAATTTCATAAGTAAAGGTAGTCAGTCTGGCAAGATTCTTATAAACTGGTGATCAACAATAAAGACCTCTATTTGAACCATTCTCAGAGCTCTATTCTTGAACTATTCTTAGATTTTTTGCGCCTGACAAGATTAATGTAACTGGTGATTAGTATGTGTAATGTATGATTATAAATATTTTGTAAATCTGTGATTTTAAATTTTAGTTACAATTTAATTCTGTTCAATTTTAAATTATCTTGCCAGCCACTTTGTCATGCTTTTTAAATATGAAAGCAGGCTATTAATAAATAATACATATATAAGCTACTATCTCTAAGCTTGGCTTTACATTTGATTTGACAGTGCAATCCACAGGCTCAGTTCCTCCCTATAACACTGAAGTGACAGAGACATCCATTGTTGTTACCTGGATACCTGCACCTAGACTTGGTTTTAAGGTAAGAAAATAGGCTCTTACTGTCTCTATCCTACTGTTCATGAATTGCTGGCTCACAGCAATTGTGGATAACTTTGTTTGGGAAGGTGTTTTGGCTCTTTTTAGTATATAATTACACATTGCTAGTAATTGTTTAACAATGTGTGGTAGTTTTTGGTAAATTGATCAAAAACTATACATACATTTAAATTTTAATGTGATAGAGGAAGACAATAATGTTCATAAAGATCTCAGGCTTGTTATTGTCCTGATGAATTTTTAATAGCCATTCTGATTAATTTTATTAAATAAAAATGCCATACTGCTTTCTAGATAAGGACTACTCTAGAAATGTTTTAATTTGCAAATAATAAAAATCCAGATGGTATTCTAGGAAAAGTCATTCTGGATCCGGAGTGAACAATTCTACAGTAATATTTAACAAAAATGAAAAACTGTAATTGTTGATATTTAAGAGCTTTGTATTAGTTTTTTGGAGTTCCCAAGACAAGAGAAAAAGTAAGAAATAAGATAAAGAACAGCCCCCCCCCCTGAAAATATACAAGAGGACAGAAGCTTGTTCTAAGCTTTAACACATAACCTATGGAACAATTTTCAGCTTGATGAAAAGGAATGTTAGTAACAATTTTGCACAGCATAATTGTCCAAATTTTGAGATTTTTCTCTGTTAAAGTTGAGTATAAGAGAAGTGGGAGTGCACCATGCTGACTGGGGAAATTTTGGGACTTGAAGTCCACACATTCTTAAAATTGGTAAGGTTGAAAATTACTAGATTCCTGCTGTCTAAAATTATTTAAGTTATTTTTTAAGATATTATTAAAACCATAAAATATCTTATCCCTTCTATCCATATCACCATTAACTCTTACATTGGCAGCTTTAATTCCATATGCATTTCTAACTTATATTTCCTGAAAGTTGACCAGATTCTCAAAAAGTTGAGGTTCATCATTCTTGTCCTAGCATTGGACAGAAACTAATATATTATTACCAGCAAAAGATTGTTTATTCTTTTCCTATTACAGCTAGGAGTGAGACCAAGCCAAGGTGGAGAAGCTCCAAGGGAAGTCATCTCAGAATCTGGAAGCATTGTTATATCAGGCCTAACTCCTGGTGTAGAATATATCTACAGCATTAATGTTATTAAGGATGGTCAAGAAAGAACGACACCTATCGTCAAGACAGTAATCACACGTATGGGTCATTTAAGTATCTCATTATATGGTGAAGCAAAGACACCAAAGCTACTTAGTCTCTAAGTGTGTCCCCACTAACTTCAGTGGAAATATTTGGAGTCAAATGATTTTCTTAATAAAACATTTTCAGAAAATATCTTAATATAATTTGAGATAAGAAAGGTAGGAGTAATGATGTGATTTCATAACTATATTTTTATAACATATTTGTAAATAGTGTTTAAAATAATGACAAAATGTGCATTATCTAAATGAAGATTGGTCTTATCAATTTAGAAGGAACCCTGGGGCTATAGTTGCCTATCCTGTCCTATAGATCAGCTGCTGTTGGAAAAAGTACTATTAAGCTATCAATACATTTCTAGAGCTGAGTTTAGACAGTCATTTTACCATATCTGTGACATAAAAAAATATTGCAAATGGAAAGAGCAGTTGTTAAACACTTCTCCTAGATACGATTTTGTGTCTTTAAAGCACAAGAAATGACAAATCTAACATTTTGCTTTTGTTTTTTCTCAGCACCATCTCCTCCAACAAACTTGCATCTTGATTCTAACCCTGACACTGGAATCCTTACTGTTACTTGGAGAAAAAGCACAACTCCAGGTACCTTACCCTTGCCCACAGATCTCCTTTTGACTAGAGCACTCCAGCTCTCTGGAATAGCTCACCTGAGGCTTATGCCAACTGAACTGATATTTCTAATACTGTTGGTAATCAGGTTATTGGTGTGGGATAGGTTCTAGCAGGTAGTGGCTCCATTTTCTAGAACATTTTCCACATTTTGAGATACTCTGCTGAGTTTTTTTTTAATTACATTTATATGCCACCCTTCTCCGAAGACTCAGGGCGGCTTACAATTTTTGGAGCACAACCCAATGTGCTCAGCAATAGCCTTCATTCCATTGTATATGCCTGCTTATTACTAAGCGGCATTTTTTTACAAAGTCAGCTTATTGCCCCCAACAATCTTGGGTCCTCAATTTACCTACCCTGAGAGAATGGAAGGCTGAGTCAACCTTGAGCCTGGTGGGATTCGAGCCTGCAGTAATTGCAGGCAGATGGAACTAAGTGCTAGGCATTTAACAGCCTGTACCACCAAGTTTTGAGCTTCAGGCATTTAAAATTAATGAAAAATAACATAGTATATGGTAGAATAAAAATGTGATGTTTGATAGCAAGAAAAATCATACTCTGATATAGAAATAATCCTCTTAATCTATGGTCTAATAATTAAATATTACTTCAACGTTGACCAGAATAAGGATAGTAAATATCGAATGGTCCTAAATCAATATTTGAAAGGTATATAGACAATTACAGTTGCTTGATCTTGAGTGTTAAAATAATTGAATATTTTAAAATAACTATATTTTAAAGATTACATTATGTGTTGGCTCTTTGTCATTTTGTATTAGATATTACTGGATACAGAATTACAACAATCCCTACAAACGGGCAAGAAGGCTACACTCTGGAGGAGCAAGTGCAAGCAGAAGTTACATCCTGCACTTTTGAAAATTTGAGTCCTGGTGTGGAATACAATGTCAGTGTTTACACACTCAAAGATAATCAAGAGAGTTTGCCCATCTCTGAAACCATTACACAAGGTAAATTAAAAAATGAGCAATAAATCTGGTAAATTACATTCTCCCTCCCTCCCTCTCTCTCTTTCTCCCTTCCTCTCCTCCTCCCTGTCCCTCCCCCCTCCCCCCTTCTTTCACACACACACAGTTACAGTCACTTAATTCCTAGAAGACCAATTGTATTTAACACAAGAATTGTAAGACGATTGTAAGAGTCAGATGAAGAAACAATCCTACAGACCATCAGAGAAAATATCAGAGCTTAGGGGAGAATATTTTACCTTCTGGTAAAATATCTTTGAGCCGTCATTGCATCTAGTAGTTGTCTTCTCTTTTTTATATGACGAAGAAATAAACTATTAGAGATTACTGATGGCTTTTACAAAGCAAACTTGATACTGGCAAGCATATGTGCTGCAGTTGAAGAATGAAATAGCAAAACAAGAGAATGAAATATTTTTTAAAATTTATATTCTACCTTTTCTTTAGAAGTTCAAGGTGGAATATATAGTGTTCCTCCCTACAGATTTTTCCTACAGTCCTGTGAGGCAGGCTGGGCTAAATCACCCACTAAAGGTAGATAACATTGGTTCTCCTCATCCTGGTCCAGATGCAACACCTTCACTCCTCCTTCTTGAGAGTGTTTCCAACAATGTGGCCAAGTTGGTAATTTTTCTGGGAGATTTCTGAGAAGTCCCATGATGGTCCTTTCTTTATCTTTGCTTATTTTTTGGCAGCATTTTTGTAAGATTGAGCTTTAAATCTTATTTCCTTTATGATACATAAAACAGTTTTGAAAATTGGACGAAGAATTAGATACTTCGCTAACTACTAGTCATTGTAAATTATGGTGTTATTACTGTAACAATATTACAATATCACTATAGGTTCTTTACTCTTTGTTTCATTTTTAGTTGAAGTAACTTGATGATCATTCCTTTTTTTTTTCTCTTGTTCTTTGTCCTGTTTTGCGTCTGTTTGTTATTACCTCCATATTTTGCTGTCTAACTCAATAGAGGTGCCCCAGCTTACTGACTTAAACTTTGTTGATGTAAGTGATACAAGCATCGGCCTAAAGTGGACCCCAATAAATACTTCTGCCATTATTGGCTACCGCATCAAAGTAATTGCCACAGGAGAAACTGTCCCCATTTTTGAAGATTTTGTGGATTCATCAGTAGGATACTACATGGTTACAGGCTTGGAGCCGGGCATTGATTATGAAATCAGTGTAATCACACTCATTAATGGCGGAGAGAGTGCCCCTACTACGCTGATTCAACAAACGGGTGATTAGTGAAAAACTACTGAATTAAAGTGCTGTTTCATGATGTCACTAGCTGCTTGGACGACAAGTAGAAATAGCCCCTTTACCACTATTTTGCAGTGGGGATGACCAGTAGCTAATTTTTTTTGTTTTAGATAGTAAATGAAAATCAGAATCCTGTGCATTACTACCCATTTACAATCATCTGCATTTGGCTTATTTAACTTGTGAATCTGCAGTTGGAAGTCTCTATTTTCATCAGATCCTATTTTCTTAAACTCCAACATTTGGTGGAAACATGTAACATTCATTCTCATAATTTCCCTATCAGAGAGGGAACAACTATGCAATGCAATATTCTTTGCCACATCAGTTTGAGATGTGCAGAGTTTTAGCATATATGATCCCACATAGTATTTATATATTATAGTGGTCCAAATGTTGAAATAAATCCCAAAATGATGTGGAGAAAAAAACTTCCTCCAATCATGCTAGTGACAACTATGGCAGCATGGGAAGATTCTCGGTAGTGCATGTACCAGACATGACCTGAGAATTCATTATGCATGACAGGCTAGTGTTTATTCTACTTGAATGGCTACTTTGATGAAGTCATTGTACAGTAGAGTCCTACTAGAGATTTCAGAAAAGTTATTTAGCCTCCTCTCCTGCATGTGTGTCAAATGTTATAAAAGAAGGTATGTACTGTTTCCTTCATTGTGATGCTGCAAAGTAAACTGAGCCTCTCATTTCATACTCCCACAAATTGTATTATATAGATGTAAAGGATCTCAGTGCCTGTCTGAAGAAAAGCAAAACAATAGTAATAATATAAGAGATAATTAGAATCCACAAAGGTTGAACTGAGAGGTTAAAGATGCTTTACAACATGCTTTGGTTTAAGTGGAATTAAAAATTAGAAAGGTTAGAAAGTTATCTGCATGTGTTTGGCTCAATAGTGAATTTTCTTTGTGCATGAGCTTGCATATTTTTGAATCATTATTGAAGCTATCTCTGCTTCTTCTGAAAATATGTAAATCATTATTATTTAAATTCAGCTGTTCCTCCACCAACGGATCTCCGTTTCACCAATGTGGGACCTGACACTATAAGAGTAACCTGGACTCCACCAGCATCTATTGAATTGACCAGCTTCTTGGTTCGCTTCTCACCCATGAAGAACAAGGAGGATGTTGCAGAAGTTTCCATTTCACCTTCAGACAATGCCGTGGTTTTAACAAGTAAGGTGTTTCTTCAAATGGAAAACACTTGATCGCGTAATGCTGATCTCTTGGGAGATGTATGAAAGGTTAGGTGCCTGAGCTTTTAGTACAATGCATTTTCTTCCACTTTTTATAATCAGCTATAACATTCTATAAAAATAGTTGAAGTACTTGAGAGAACATGTGGCACTATAAATTAGAGGAGATAAAATATTGAATTATAAGGTAACATAGATATTATATATCTCTGTACATATATTAATCCCTATAGGAATTAATCTAGCCTTCAAATATCTTTTTTTCCTCAAAGTAGAGAAATTGGTTTATCATCTTTCTTCATGACTGGCCATATAATTCAGAAAAATCTGGAAAGCCAGCAGTTAACTATTTTTTGCTTTCTTCTTTTAGTTGATATGATAGAATAAGAATAATTGAAAAGTTTCCACTTAAATTCAGTTTGTTGAGTTACTGACTTGCTTTTGATAATTAGCTTATGATAGCATTTTTCATTAATAATAGAATTTCTCAGAGGTTACTGCCTTTTTTAACCTTTTGAACCTGCAATAAAATTATTTTCAGGTCTCAGGGAACCCTTTCATAAAAATAGCAAAGAATAGAAAGCCTTCACAATGCAATACAAATCACATTTCACCTGCACATTGCACAATCCATATTTTATGATTAAAACAATGGAGAAGTGGTAGGCTGGTAGTTGAGTTATGATGTGTTTAAATTTCCATTATTGCAGATGCTAGTAGGTTCAAATAACAATGTTTGAATTTTTTTATAATTTAACTGCTATGTATTTTATGCAGTATTAAATGAACGATGGAAATAATTATAAATTCTGTTCAAATTCAGTTGATTTTAAGGAAATTCTTATAGATAAAGGCAATGGCTTGAGGCAGTGTTGGCTAATCTTTTTGTCACGTGCCTGCACCCATAATGCAATGCGCATGCTACACCCCGTCCTCTCCTCCCCTCCCTGTGCATGTGCACGCATCTCCCGCATGCTCCCAGCGCATGCGCAGCAGATACCCGAAAAATCAGCTGGGCTGGCGGGAGGCGTGCGGGAATGCACAGTGGAACTGAGCTGGGGTGATGGCTCATGTGCCCGCAGAGATGGCTCTGCATGCCACTTCCTGCATGCATGCCATAGGTTTGCCATCATGGGCTTAAGGCAAAGGCTGGGTATCATAATCCCAAGGAGCAGAGATTTTGGGGTTGGGAATGAAAATGATCTTCGCTAATACTCGGATATCAATGTGGTTGTAATCTTTCAGATCTCCTTCCCGGCACAGCATACTTGATCAAGGTTTACAGTGTATATGAGCAACATGAGAGTAAACCTCTGAGTGGAGAGCAGAAAACAGGTATGTGAAACAACAAATATAAAATAAGTATTTCTTTAATTTTTGCATGGAAATAAAACCATTGATTATATATCTCCCTTTTATGATTGTACCATCATTTTAGCTAGAATAAGCACACACACACACACACACACACACACAAATATGGTTTCTATTTAGATATTATAAAGATTGTAAAATATGGGATTTAGACCATGATTAGCCAGGTTTCATCTGAAAACTAAGCAGGGTTCTTCAGACAATTAGATTTACAGAAAAAAAGTCCTTTTCCAAAATGAACATGATTTCAATGTTTCAGCAATCTAGCATGGATTAAATTAATTCACATTTGTAGGTTTATGTATGTAGTTTTCTTCTTGGAAAAAGACATTAACCAGTCATTGAAGTTTGAGTTTCTGTTGTATTTTCTTGTGAAATAGGCCTTGATTCCCCCACTGGACTGGATTTCTCAGAGATAACAGCCCATTCTTTCATTGTCCATTGGATTGCTCCTCGTGCCCCTATCTCTGGCTATAAAATACGCCATCACCTTGAGCAAGGTGGAAGTAGACCCAAAGAAGTCCGTGTTGCACCGTCTCGCAACTCCATCACTCTCACGGATCTGATTCCAGGGTCAGAGTATGTGGTTAGTGTATCTGCTTTCTATGGCAAAGAAGAGAGTTTGCCCTTAATTGGACAGCAAAGTACAGGTAAGAGCTGAATAAGAAAAATAATTTTAAATTATTAGTATCTTTGCGTCCTGAATCAGATTTCACTTTTGGAAAAAAAAATCTCTTTCCAAAAACTGAATTAGCAATTGAGTCAGAAACCTCATTTTAATGTGTTTGGATGTGGTATATAAACACAAGAACCTAAATGTTTAAAAGTGACTTTTTGAAAAATGAAAATATGCATTGCAGCAACTTAATTTATATAGGGACAAAAATTCCTACACATTTATTCTGTATTTATTATTACTATATGCAGAGATCCAGCCCTATATCTCTGCTTACTCTCTTTTCAACATAAAGATGAAAAGTGTGGCAGTATCTGCAGCCCATGAGCCAGGGAAACTTGGAATATACTCTACTGACATTAAATACAATAAGAAGAAGAAGGTGCTTTAAATGGTTATGAAGAGTGTGAATAAGATAAGGAACCTCTGAATCTGTTTGTGGAATACCAGTTTAAAAATATTGAGACTGTGCAGATATTGAAAATTATTCAAATGAAGTGTTTTGGATCTTTTTTTTAAAATTACATTTATATGCCGCCCTTCTCCGAAGACTCAGGGCGGCTTACAATTTTTTGGGATACAACCCAGTGTGCTCAGCAATAGCCTTCATTCGATTTTATATGCCTGCTTATTACTAAGCGGCATTTTTACAAAGTCAGCTTATTGCCCCCAACAATCTTGGGTCCTCAATTTACCTACCCCGAGAGGATGGAAGGCTGAGTCAACCTTGAGCCTGGTGGGATTCGAGCCTACAGTAATTGTAGACAGCTGGATCTTAAGTGCAGGCATTTAACAGCCTGAGGCACCAAGGCCCAAGGATCTCATGTGAACACAGGACCTCTCTGGTGTTAATGTTGCAGTGTTTTTTTCAGACTCATTAATCAAAAGTAGAGAGGTGCTGCGAGTGAGATGAGAATGAATGTTGAGAGGTGCTGCCAGCTCCCATTCAGACTCTATGGGCAACCTTGTATTGCACTTGGAAAAGGGCTGGGGCTTGTGTTTTGATACTTGTCAGACATTTGGCTGGTGTATGTGACACCTGGATCATTTCATTAATAATTTTAAAGCATGGATTCCCTAATAATCTCTGCAGTAAGACTTTAGTGGTCATTATGTGATACAGGTTTGGGCAGGACAAAGCAACTGTACTATTTTGGAGGGTTGGGGTAAATTGGGCCCCAAAGGCACTAAAGAAGCAATGAAGTATCTTGAAGTTGGCAGAATTGAAAATTCAGCCCATGTGGGCTTCCTCAACTAGGTATGCAAAGCCTACCCATACTTATTTCTATCTTAATTGCTTTATAAAGAGGAGGAATCCCATATCTGAAAATTACCCCTTTGTTACTGAATTTTGGCAGCGTGATTTGGGAAACTTTAGTCTGCAAAAATGGATCTAGATAGCTGTATATAGTATAATAATTAAAAGATTAATGAGATAAATATTAAACATTGCTTTTAAAAATATCCCTAGTTTCTGATGTTCCAAGAGATCTACACGTGACTACTACTGGCCCCACTAGTCTAGTCATTTCTTGGGATGCACCTGCTGTTACTGTTCGATACTACAGGATCACATATGGAGAAACAGGTGAGCACTATTGGATGCTGATATTTGTAAGAAAAGATTAGCATTCAACTGAAAAAAAATAAGGGGATGGTAACAGCAATGCATAAAAATCAATGATACCTGGTAATGGAATATGAGTTAGAAAGGTGATAAAGGGTATTCCTACAAAAATGTCCTTTCCACTTAAAAAAAAAATATCAGTAGCACATAGCAGATCTGAATCCAACAAGATATGAAATATGACTCAGACAGTCTTAGTATAATTGTAATGTACAGATTTATATTGTTTGATCATAATGTAATACAAATACAGAAGCACTTAATGGATGACTTCACACATTATATTTTAAACTGTAGCTGTCAGGTGCATGCAACCAAGAATCATTCATGAACAGGCCCAAACAGATACTTAATTGTTGATCACCTATATTACTAGAATCTCACCAAACTGTCTACCTCTCTTGAGAAATGACAGATGGAGACCCAAAGGTTTAACTTCAGACAGTTCTTTTCTTGAACCAATTCCAAGCTGGAATGTCTCTTTACAACTCATAGAAGGGCTCCCTTTCCTTCAGCCAGAAATGGCTGTTCGGTGTTAGAAAATAGCAGCAATTATTTAGAATATCTGCTGGGTATAGTCCATGGATAAAGGGTTTCAATAACTAAGGAAGGCAGACTATTAGTTTAAATATACTTTTAGAGCTGCATTCTTGGAATTTTGAGAAAACTCTTGAAATAACTTCTGGAGATATCTTTGATGCAAGTTATTTTACAAGAGCTAATAACTAGGTTAAATTATCCATTCTGGTTTTTCAGATATTTTTATAGTTTAGTTAGAAGATGCTACTAAAGCATTAATTGCTGTGGCTGGTCATAACAGTATATACGTTTTTCGGGACTTCCAGCTGATGTCACGGCGAGATCAGATGTGAGGAACGGATCTCCGTGCTCCCGCGTCAAGTTCTCCCTGTTAGAGGGCTCCGAAAAGGAGTTAAAGTCACCCTATAGGGGTAGTGAGGTAAAGAGGGGCACGCTGCAGGTTGCGGAGAACCGCAACTCTTCTGCTCAACTCAGGGCCTCTTGCCTCTCATCCATGATGATGAGAAGAGGCAGACATTATGGCTGCTGTGAAGTTGGGACAGCTGAGGCAACAAAGAAAGTGCAGGAGCTGTGTAGATGAACAATGACTGGAGCTGGGTGAGAAGATTCCTTTTTTATTTAGACCCTAACTTTTTTAAAAAAAGAGAAGATCCATGAAAAGATACTCTTAGAACTGTTTGTTAAAGCAGTGAACAATTATACAGAGAAAAATCCTAGACCCAAAAGAAAGGAACTGAGGGGAGAAAAGCTAAAGACTTCTTAAAACATAGAAAATTGGACTTTCAAACTGGGTAGGCATTGTTTTGGAAAGGCATTTTAAAATGCTGGAACTATCTACTTGAATAATTGATTTTCCTTCTATAAATTGAATTAAAATTGGATTAAATAACTTGTTACATTTGAAACAATCCTGAAACCTAAACTGAGGGTACCACCTGCTGATGAATGGAAAGTATACCATACCCCTACAAATCTGGGAAAGTTTCTGATAAGAGAAATAAACAATATTCATCTGGACGACTGTGGTGATACCTACTGTTCTATAATTATGTACTTTATGATTACTGGAGACTCAACTGTGGGAATAAGGAAGACACTCAAGTAAAGTAAAGTGACTTCTGATTTTTGGAAAGCTTCTTGGATTATCTAAATGGAACTGATTGAATAATCTTGAAATATAAAGAACTATGAGTATTGTACTTTCTGAGGAGCAACATTAGGCTTGAAAATATTGTTTTTGGACTATTGAGTAAGAGCAGGACTTATAAAATAAGATGCTCTATCGGAGGAGATAAGTGAAATTTCAAAAGAAATGGCGTTGATGTTGCAAAGCATTAAGGACACAAAGAATTACAGAGAGATAAAGAACTTATTGCATGGCATAAATTGGGAAATAGAAAATACCCTGCAACTGATAATGAATGAAGACCAACAATTCCAGGAAAGACAGGAGACAACAGAAAAAAAATGGAGGAAAAGATAGATCAGACAAACCAGCAAATAAAGCAAGAATATAAGAAGGAGAAGATAAAAATAATAACAATGACTGATGAAATAAACCAAGTACTTTAAAGTACTTTAAGAGATTTAAAAATAGAATGGATAAGCAGGAAGATACTTTTGAAAGGGAGATAGGGGCTTGGGTAGATACTCTGGAGGCCTGGCAGCAAAGGAGGATAGAGATGGGAGAAATGTTTAGACTGAACAGTGAAGATACAGATGTTGATAGAGACAACCAGGGGTGGGATTCAACTGGTGTTACTAGTGGTTCGGTGACTATGTTTTGCTGACTCACGTGTGTAAAAAACATTAAGCTGTGCCGCCTGGACAGCTGAAAAGCGGGTGCGCAGCATTTGAAAAGCCACATTTTTCCTGCTTTTTTTGCTTTTTTAACCTCAGCTGTGCCGCGCAAAGCAGCTTAGGTTGAAAAAGCAGGAAATAAATAAAGGACAGGAAAGAGTACAGGCGGGTGAGTGGGCCAAACATCAGCAAACACAGAATTGGTTCGGTGTCTGCTGCTCTTCAGAGCTACCGGTTCTATAGAGCTGGGCAGAACTGGTAGCATCCCACCCCTGGAGACAACAATCCAAGAGAGGAGTATGGGAGGCAAGCTAAAAAACGAATAAGAATTTAAGAATTAAAACGACAAGAGATGATGGAGAGAAAGGAAATATTTTTCTTTTTTTTAATATAATGATGGCCTGATTAAAAACTAGAATAGAGGGTAGAAATAAGGATACACACATTTATATAAAGTAATAACTAGATTGAAAAATTAGAGGTTGAAAGATGGTATTATTAAGTATGTTTAAATAATATGGTGATTGGCACTAGAATGGCGCATTGAAACATTGAATAATTAAATAATAAAGGACTATATCTTAATATAAGCATGTGTATTAACACTAGGATTAGTAATGGTGGGCAGACTAAAAGTCAGAGGTAGAAATAAGAAATAGGGGGAATATTAGCACACATTTTTTATATAATAGAATAAAAGCAATAACTAGAGGGAAAGATTAGATGTTGAAAGATGGCATTAAAATGGAACATTGAAATTTTGAATAACTACTTTAAAACAAACGTATATTAATACTAGGATTTCATAAGTTTGATTAATGTAACAAATATTATTAATATTATTATTGCCACTTGTCCCAAAATGAATGATACCCAGATGACACACTATTCATGTATTGATGTTGATGTATATTGTAAAATAAAAATCCAAAAAATGGTGGGGGGGCAGTGTATACGTTTTTCCTTTTATGGAAAGTTAATAGAAAGCAAGGCCACTTTGGTGTAATGAGTAAGACATTAGGCTTGAAACTGGAAGCAGTGAGTTCTAGTTCCACTTGGGCACAAAGCCAAATTTTGGCAGTCACTCTCAGCCCTAGTAAGCAAGCAATGGCAAGGCATTTCTGAAAAACATTGTCAAGAAAACTGGAGGGACTTGTCCAAGCAATGTCAGAGAATTGAACAGAAGGGGAAAAATTGGAAAGCAGTTCATGATGATGATGATGATGATGATGATGATGATGATGAGATGGAGAACTAATCTCTAATTGTTTTGCACTATTACCCTCAGGTGGCAGTGGGCCTGTTCAAGAGTTTACTGTTCCTGGTCATGTCTCCACTGCTACGATTCCTGGTCTTAAGCCTGGAGTAGATTATACCATTACTGTGTATGCTGTCACTGGGCGAGGGGACAGTCCTGCCAGTAGCAAACCTGTCAGCATAAATTACCGAATAGGTAAACATGTTTTCTCTTTGGATTAAATAGATAAACAGTCTATTGCCTTCATTTAATCTGTAATATGCTCAGAACATTTTCTGTTTGATCTGATCATTTGCAACATTGAAAATATTTACATGGTGTACTGAAATGTTTTGCAACAGTAAAAGGAAACGTGTTTTTTATTTCTGGGTCTTTTGGATTAGATGAGAATGGTTAACAGTTGTTTTAATTTTTAAAAGTTTCGCTATCATTTGAAAGGATACAAAGAAATTGAAAAAGGCACCTAAGAGAGATACAGACAAAGTAGAAAAAGCAACAAGGATGATAAGGGTTCCTAATGGTAAACTTTAGCAGAACCAGTTGCCAAGAAAGATAATGAGTAAGGAAACACTATAAACCATTTAAAAAAAAACTTGTAAATCAGAGCATCAGCATTCCCTTGTTGATTTTTTTCCTAGTATCTGGAATTAGGGTCAACAATGTCTAATACATATTCCTGGAGCTGCATAAGGAGAGACTTCCGTAAAATGGGGTAGGAAAAGGAAACTAACACCATTCGATTTAGAATGATGAAAGATCTCCAGTAATTGCTACCACATTATTCTAAGCAGAATGAGAGCAATGTTAGGTGTAACTGAAATAAACTGTAAAAATGTACAAAGAAAGCATTAACTAAAACACAAAAGAAAAATTAGTATTTAGTAATATTTTTAAATAAACAATGCTTAATAATAACAATACATCTTAAGATGGCACCTCAACCTTTACAGAACGTCCATAAGGAATCTGAAAAAGAACTGTATGAAGAACATTTGTTCTCTATATTAGCTTTCTGCACAATCTTATATAGTGGGGCATCCTGAGTATTTTAATATGGTAGGAAGATTCAATTGATACAACCAGGAATTAATACAGAGTAACAAGGTGCTATGTATTCCTTTGGCTGTCAGTTTTATTGAATAATTGCAGTAATAGTTTTGACTTCTAGTTCTGTTTTGAAATTGCAGTCTTGTATAATTTTTAATAAGCTTAATTTTATGCTTTACTGATTCTTGTTATATTGAAATTGTTATTCTTAATCTGTTTTTTTGTGCTTCGCCAAGAGGAATCCTGACCAAAGGTGCTGGTGGTGGTGGTAATAACAATAATAACAATATTTATTTATTTATTTATTTATTCGACTTATATGCCGCCCCCTCTCCCAAAGGACTCGGGGCAGCTCACAACTAAAATACAGTACAACAATAAATTACTTAAAAATTATATTAAACAAGTTATAAGCCGAATAAGCAATTAAAACCCCCAAGTTAAAAGGAAAACCCCAAGAGTCAACATAGCCCAGATTGTAAAATATGATATTAGGATTTCAGAAAATTGGAACCTGAAGGACAAAATCTAACATTGAAAGTTAAATTTTCATGTGCAGAGGTTGATACACCATCTCAGCTACAAGTTACTGATGTTCAAGACAACAGCCTTACGGTGCAGTGGCAGCCGCCTTCTTCCCCAGTGACTGGTTATAGAGTGACAGCTACCCCCAAGGATAACCATAGCCCCACAAAAACTAGAGTTCTTTCTGCAGGTAAGCACAAAGGAATCACAGGAAGCAGGATGCAATCTGAGTATTTCAATGAAAGTAGGGAACTAATTTTAATTTGACTCATTTGCAAGTATAATGTGGGATTATGATTGTCTATTATGTCTTTGGGAGGTTTTGCAGAAGAGAAGGAAATTGTGAAGACTGGAAAGATGATGCTGAGAGCTATGGAAAAACTGGCATCATACCATTAATACCACATGGTCCACCTAAGAAATGTTTGAGATTGGATCTCAGTAAGCTTGGAGATCTTTCTGCTTTACTAGTAAGAGTGATTGTCAGAACTCTGGCTAGTCTGTAGAATACAGAAGCCACCACTTTGGAAACCTATCACTTCTAAGCACATTCTTTTCTTTGCAGAGTTGAGCCAGATTTGTTTTCATGGGGAATTAAGAGCAATAAATTAAGAGGGATGACAAATGGAAGAAATTTCAAGTCAAAAAGGGATCAAGGGTGTGTTATTATCATGGAATTTTATTCCATGGCCATGGATTAATGAACATTTACTTCTCTGCCTTCTGGCCACAGAATAGACCAGTTTTTCTTTTTTTTATCATTTGTGGAATCTCTTTTCTTTTCAAGGAAAGGCTTGCTAGGGGGAATTTACATGATTCTTTTCAGATATGTTCTTCGGTTTATCTTGAGTTAGGCCATAGAATACAGCCTTAGCAACTGCTTTTAATTTTGGGTTCTCTGTATGGTTTGCCAATTGCACAGTGGCAGATAGGAAAGCACTCTAGAGGGTTAATGTCATTACCCAGAAGATCATTGGTTGCCCTCTCCCCTTTTTGGAAGAGCTTTATAGCTCCTGCTGCCTTAAGGAAGTTCAAAACATTTTCAAAGATCCATCTCATCCTGGGAACCCTTTTTTTGAACTATTACCATCTGGCAGACAGTACAGAATAATAAAAACAAGGACAAATAGGCTGAAAAACAGCTTCTATCCCAGGGCAGTAGCTCTTTTGAATTCTGCTGTATAGTGCAGTGTTGGTGTGGTGTTGGTGGTTTCCGGTTCAATGTGTGAAGGGTGAAGGATGTGTGTTTGTTTATTTTCATGATGTACACTGAAGATGGTGTTTGATTTCGTTGTATGAGGTGCAATGACAATAAAGTAAACTAAACTTTACAGTTTGTAGATTTTAAGGAAATGCAAATATGGGGTTTACTACTTGCTCAGTCAATTCTCAATTAAATCATCCATAACATGGGCTTCTGGGAAGTGACCAAGGACTTCTTGTGAGAGATATGACTTTTCTCCTGCTTAAGAGAGAGCGAGCCAAGAATTAGAAAGCCATAGCCAATATTAAATATTTCATTTCTGGTGAAGGTACTTGTAGTTGTACTTCAACAAGATTTTTTTTCTATCTTGATGAAGTGGTGAATTAGTAGCTTTGTTTGGGAGGGCTGTTTTGCAGTGTTGGGCAACATCCTGATAATGTTGCTGTGGGATTACTATTGGCTTTCCACAGAGTCCCATTTTATCCCTTATGTTCCACTATATTCCAAAGCCTCCTGATCCACTTCTGTTTAATGTGTAATGCTGTGGAAGCATTTAATTACTTGGATAGTTGCTTATGTTTGATAATGGAATGGATGAGTATGAATAAGCTAGAATTATGCCCTGAGACAAGAGAGATGTGCAATTGGTCATTAGAAAATTGGGTTAGATTTCTGAATTGTGGCAGTAGTAAGGAACATGCTTGCATATTATGGTTTGTTCCTGAGCTGGTCTGATTACAATGCAGTCTATGTAATTAGATGATATAATATGATCTATGTTGGGCTATTTTTTAAGAATGTCTAAAAATTTCCATTGATGAAGAATGTGGGAACTGGATAGATAAACAGAGCATTAGACAAAAGGTTACAGTGCTTTGCTGAAAAATATCTACTCTGCCCATTTTTTTCATAGTATAATTGAAGGTGCTGAGTTTAACCTTTAAAAATCCAAAGCATCTCATACTTAATTATTTGAGTGGCTGTTTTCTCTCCTTGCTTCTCAAGATATCAAGATCTGCAAGTCAGTTCCTGTACTTTCATAGTACTGTTTTTATACCTACCTAGAGACCAAAATTTACTGTAGAATATAATATTACTAAAACATTACTTACATTGGTCTATGGCCATAAAAATTTGATTTGATTAAGATATTAAAGAACATTAAGAAGGAGAACTGGTAAAACAATAAAATGTAGTTGCTACATGGCACTGTAAATATAAAATCCTATATAAAAATGCTTGGGAGAAGATAAATAGCTTGACAGCCATCCACTGTAATCTTAGCATGTAGAGGAAGGTCTCCTGTGGAATATAAAACGTGGCAGAATTCTTGAGTTATCACTGCCCCCAGTGTTAGAAGAAATGAGTATCACTTTATACAGACATTTTGAATATTTTATAAAGATGTTAATAATTGTGTTATTAATTATGTGGTAATCATTCTACTTTGCATTTTTGGAAATGATGATAGCTGTTTGGTTTGTTTGAAACCATAGCCTTTGATGATACACAACCACATTGACCATTTGAGAAAGGAATGTATTTTGCCTATCCAGTTTTAGTATACAAATTGTGATGGTTTTGACTTAGTATATTATGGAAAATCAAGCAGATGCAGTTGACTCAATAAATCAATAAATTGCTTAGTATGAAGACTATCACAAGTAACAAATACTTTTTGAATCTCTTTCTAGAAGATTTTAAAAGCAATTTATGTTAGGCATGGCGACCATTCTTTAAAGGAAAAAAAAGAAATATGCCTTAACTATATTTGAAACTTGGAATACCAGCAGTTGCTACTATATAGGACTGGATAAGCAAACTTCTCTACATTGGGCATATTTTGAGATGTTGTTCTAAAACAGGAATAGTTATTCCAACACCTGCTAAAAGAATCTTGCCAAAAGTGTAGGTCTTATTAATCATGTGATTTACATGTGATTAAACCTTCTGATGACAATCTGTTTTTAAAAACACTGAAACACAATGGATACCATGGACTATTTCTAGAGAAAAGTATTTCTGCATTTACATTGTCAAAATATTTGTGACATGTGAAATCTGTTAAAATTGTTTCTTTTGCTCTGAAACAGTTTTTATGCAAAATAATCCTATCCTAGGATTATTTAGAACTAGTTATCTTTCTTCTTGATGGGCAATTGAATAACTGAGACCATATATAAATATATTTTTATGTATTGCAGAACAAACCGAAATCACAATTGATGATCTACAACCTACAATTGAGTATGTGATTAGCGTCTATGCCCAAGGGCCAAATGGAGAAAGCCAGCCTTTGGTTGAGAAAGTTGTTACAAGTATGTAAATTCACATTTCCCACATTTCATAGTAGGAGAACAATGTCTACACATACCTGAATCTCTCAGGACATTATGTTCATTATCAAAATTTTGAGAAAATGTCAAAAACTATACTTTTCTTATAGTTATGTCATGAAAAAGCTGTTTTACTACATTTTTACCCACAAACTGCTTACACTAAAAACTAAAATTACGTGTCAGAAACATTAATTGGTAAATAATTTGGAAACGATAATCTAACTAAGAAAATCAGTTCTTGTTTATGTACTATTTATTTACAATGCAACATTTTTTATTTGTTTATTTGTCAAATTTAATACAGTTGCTGACTCCAGTAGACTCTGGGCATCTTACAAAACAAAATACTACTTTGGGTATAGATATATAAGTCATATGTCTAACTTTTTTATTCCTCTCAGGAACTTGTGAGCAGCAAATAAGTAATAAAAGAGGCCTTTGCATTAGAAAATATGAAGAAATTTAAATCCAGGATTTAAAATAGTTTTTTTAACCAAAATTTGCCTTTGTTTGACACAAAACCAAATCAAATAACCTGTTTGGGATTTATTGCTACTCACACTGAAGCCATCATCCCACAAATAAATAGGTATATGAGCAGTAGTAATAGGCTGCAGTCTTACTCTCATTTAACTGGAAGTAAGCCCACTGAACAAAAGGAAACTTCTGTTCACAGTAACTGTAATCAATTAGCTGTGATGTTATAAGAGTCTTTATGTGATACTTCAGGCAGGATAAAAATGAATTCTATTTCTTGACGTGTAAAAACAAGAATGCTTTGCATGCTTATAACAAGAGCGCTTTGTGCTACCCCAAATCTGCTTTGCGTCCTCCTCTGCTTAACCTTTCACCATTAATTTGCCTAACAGACATTGACCGTCCTAAAGGACTGGCATTCACTTCAGTGGATGTCGATTCCATCAAAATTGCTTGGGAAAGCCCACAGGGGCAAGTCACCGGATACAGGGTGACCTATTCAACCCCTGAGGATGGAATCCAGGAACTATTCCCTGCTCCAGATGGTGAAGACGACACTGCGGAGCTGCATGGCCTCAGGCCGGGTTCTGAGTATACTGTTTACATTGTTGCCTTGCACAATGACTTGGAAAGCCTACCTTTGATTGGGACCCAGACCACAGGTACACATGAAGTAATGTCACCTGGTGGCCATGATAGCTGTTCCTTCTTGTGAAGGAATCCAGTTGCAACTAATTATCTATGAAGTACTTGGGGTATGCAGTGCTGAGGTATGGAATCAGAGCAACATCAGTGAGTAATTATAAGAAGGATTAATAGAAGCAAAACATACTGTGCAACATTGGAGACATGGAATCACACATAAAATTCCACATCCATGCGCAAACAAAAGAAAAATGTTTTAGTGTCAGATTTTTTTTAACCCAACTTTGCACAGCTTCCCATTTTCTGCAGCTGATATAATAACTCAGATATTATATATCTATATGTAATATGTGTGTATATATAATATATTTCAGCTGTAGTATAGATTTGAGGGGCCATAGGTGGCGCAACAAGGATTAGATCTGGATTTATGACATTTGCATGAACATTTTGTTTTAATTTTTTAAGTAGGAATTTCCTTTGGCTCAAATCCTGATCACAATAATTGAGAAAGGATTCTTTATATTCCCTTTTCTAAAACCAAATGTTATAGATCAGAACTATACAATTGTTTTAGAAATAGTGGACATGTTTGGAATTTTGAAAACATTTTTGCTGTTCTCTCCCAAAATGGCTATCACTCTGAATTTTATCTAATCGTGACATTGATGATATGGTGACTGTGACCAGTCTCAAAACATTCATTTCCTAGGAAGAAAGTGGGTGGGTTTCTTTGTACCTTCACCTTTAGTCTATTACCTCTACTATGTCAATTTACCTTGTCATTTTTGCAGCATGTATATGTCCATGTCCAGATTAAGTTATGGTGTCATGGCTCATTTGTTATTTTGCATTGTGGGACAATGTTTTATAATTTCAAAAGAGATAAGCATATTTTTGAAATATACTGCCCTATATTCAATAGGAAAGATGGTTTAGACTAATTTTCTAGCTTTCATTTACAATGCATGAAAACTTTCAAAAAGCTGTTGTAATTGTAACAATAAAATGAAAATACTGAATTGATAGTAGTTAAAAGTCTTAGATGGCTTTTTGTATTATTGAGTTCTTTCCATGTAATCTCAATTTGTAATTCTAAATTTAACAGCAATCCCACCTCCTACGAATCTGAAATTTATTCATGTTGCTCCAACAAGTCTCACACTAACTTGGACTGCACCAAATGTGAAGCTTACTGGATATCGAGTGAGAGTAAATCCCAAGGAAAAGAATGGCCCAATGAAAGAAATCAACCTTGCTCCAGATAGCACATCTGCTGTTATCTCTGGACTAATGGTAATACTTTTTTTATTATTGATTTGATATACTTGATTTGCAGCAATTTAAAATATAGTGGGAGAAAAATATAACTTATATACAGTTTTATTTAGTATTTATAAAATCAATTGGACTTGAAGATAATTATTTAGAAGACATAATTTAAACGTGAACATTTTTCATCCTTGTTTCTCTTCATAATTAAAATTAATCTTTTAAGAAAAAGATTACCCACCTTTTAAGAGTTGTATAAAGACATTTACATGTTGTGGCCCCGCCTCGTGAGCCTGTGCTGACAGAGGAAGAGGACCTGGATGATGAAGAAGAGGAGGAACGGGCAATGCCTTCCTCACCAGGGCCTTCCTCCCCAGGACCTTCCTCCCTGGCAAGGCCTCCCTCCCCAGGACCTTCCTCCCTGGCAAGGCCCCCCTCCCCAGGACCTTCCTCCCTGGCAAGCCCCCTCCCCAGGACCTTCCTCCCTGGCAAGGCCCCTCCCCAGGACCTTCCTCCCTGGCAATGCCTCAGGTTTCTTCGAAAGCCAAGAGGAACAGCCTGAGAGACGCGTATCAGTACGGCCACGGCGAGGGAGGGAGGAGGAGGATTCCTGGCTTGATCCCAGGCAACATCGGAGGGAGAAACGTCAGCAGCAACGTAGGGGGCGTGGGAGGGCCAGAGATTGAGCTGGACCACACCCCACCAGGTATAAAAGTGGGTGTGCCTACGTTACAAACTCTGTACGTGATAAAGTGTGGAATTAAGCTGAGGATTCCGTCTGTGTGCCTGATTTAGTTTCTGGACTTTGAGAATAAATCAGTCCTTCTGTGAGTACTTCATTTCTTGTTAGTTCTGAATTTGGCAGTGAGAGCCTGGGTGACTGCCAACACTCTTATCAGGAGAGATAACTTGGATTTTGGAGACAGGCCAGCGTGACTCTCTGTGCTAGTGTTGCTGCCAAGTTCCTTACCTTCTGGGGAAGGGAAGGGGAGACAGAACATTTACATATGTAGCAAGTTGTGTAGAGTAATTATCCAAGCCTTAGGCTTTTTTCTCTTTGTAAAGCATCTTAAGATACCGAAGGAGAAATAAGGATAAGTACCAGTATGGTGAAATAGGAGTTCCTTTTCCTGTTCTTCTCCATTTCAGGCCTTTCCCATAACTTTAAAATCTTCGAAGCAACTTTTGAAGACCAAGAGACTGCAGTAGGAGATAAAGTTTTCTCCCCTTCTAGTCCATTAATAGAAGCCTTATCCATATTAGGCTTGGGTATTAATGTTTGGGTTGTCGGAGCAAAGGAAGAGAACCACTTGGTTGGGGGGGGGAAATCTTCATCACCATCCCCTTTAGACATGAATACAGCAGATACACGGTCATGTTAGGAACTGAGGTTCTTTACTAAAATGGCTTGTGTGTTCTTTGAAGGATGCAAATTTACTAACTTCACATGTTTTTTTTTAATGTCTAGGTGGCAACTAAATATGAAGTTAGTGTCTATGCTCTGAAGGACTCTTTGACCAGCAGACCTACCCAAGGTGTAGTTAATACTCTGGAAAGTAAGTGGTCCCACATAATCAAAATTGCCATAAATCACTGAGCTGAAAGGCAAAACACTGTGTGGCTTTTTAGGCCAGAAGTACAAAGAAAGGACCATTGTCAAAATACATACGGTCATTTTCCATCTTTGACATAACAAAATTGTATGTCATTCAGTAAAGTTAAAATTCAAAACAGATAAAGGAAATGCCACTTCACACAGCACATAACTAAATTTCTACAAGATATGATATGATCAGCTTTGAAGATGTTAAAAGAGGATTTGACAAATAAATGAGGTCTCTATGTCTTTATCAATGGCTAAGGAGGTTGGCTGTGCACTACCTTGATATTCAGAAACACTGAAATATAGTCATGTAGGGTTCTTAGTGTGATATGACTATTTTGCTCATATTCTTCTACAGGCTTCTATGTAGTCATTTTGTTATGCACTATGAGATAGTGAACAAGGAGCTAGACTTTTGGTAATCCAATAAGATTACTGTTACATTCTTGTGAAATTGCCAAGAAAAAATGTTCTTAATATTCCTGAATTGCTATCCTGGTTTCTTCTTTCCTTCTTGGGCAATTTCAGTCACTGTGAATAGGAGAGGAGAGATCCAGCCCTCAACTCCTGTTGTGTGGTATGGGTTCTCTCCTGTTTAACATCTACATGAAGCTACTGGCTGAGATGATCCAATCATTTGGGGTGAGGTATAATCAATATACAGATGATACCTAGCTATAGATCTCCACCCAGACTCATTCAATGATGCTGTGGATATCCTATCCTATCTGGAGGCTGTAGGGGGGCTGGATGAGATGCATTCCAAGCAAGGCAGACTGGCTTTGGTTATTTAGTTCTCCTGGGAACAAGGTTCTTCCATCTTTGCAACTGGATGAGGTAGCACTGCCTTAGACAGTCTTTGCATGCAATCTGGGGGTCCTCTCAGACTTGTGGCTTCTGCTTGAAAAGCAAATGGCAGCTTTGAGAGGAGAGCCTTTGCACATCTTCAGATTGTGTGTCAGTTGTGCCCCATTCCTGATCTGGGCGGCTTTGTTCATCACTCATGCCATTGTTACCTCTCATTTGGATTATTGTGATGAGCTCTGCATGGGGCTGCCATTGAAAAGCATTTGAGGTTGATACAAAATCCGGCTGCACAGTTAATGGTGGCTATTACACAATACATGTAACAGCACTACTTTGGGAGCTACTCCGTTGTATTTCCAGATGCAATTCAAGGTGCTGATTGTCAGCATGGTTGAGGATGGTTTGTCATCCAGAATCGATTGGATTGAACATAGAACATAGATTCAATCTATTGAATATTGAATCTATTAATTGAGATTGGCAGTCATAAAATCAGTCAATGGACTGTAGACTGCAATTGATTTTAATATATTTTTCTCTGAAGCTTCTAAGCTCATTGTGACCATAATGTTAATGAAGATCATTCTATCTTTTTGGTAGATGTTAGCGCTCCCCGTAGGGCTCGTGTCACAGATGTCACGGAGCGAACCATCACAATTACCTGGCGCACCAAGACAGAGGCAATCACGGGTTTCCAGATAGATGCCATTCCTGCAGGTGGTCAGAATCCAGTTCAAAGAACAATTGGTCCTGATGTTAGAACCTACACCATTACTGGTACGTGAGCATCATTTCTATACCCTGAAAAGTTCAATGATAATAACTTTGCAGGAAGGAAGAGAAATGTATTGCTTAAGGATATCATGCAGAATAAAACCAAATCAAACTCTGTTAACTTTCTAGCACTTAAACCTTAACTGAGGCATTTTGTCCATTTTTTATTACCATGTTTAGAACACTATAAGCAGCTGGTCAGCTCCAAGGAGAATTCAGAAAACATTGATTTTGCTGCAACTGAAGGACCATGTTTTGTATGGTTTTCAGTATTTATAATTCATCCCCTAGGACAGTGGTGGCTAACGTTTTTGGGCTCCTGTGCCGAAAATCGTGCACGCGCTTGCACTCACGTGCCATCACCCAGAAGGCAATGCACACAGCCCCCCATGCCCCCTACCCCCTCTGTGTGCCACCTGTGGCACGTGTGTCATAGGTTCACCATCGTGGCCCTAGGATCATTTCTTCAGAGCTCCCTGTCCTTCTGAGTGGCAAATATTAAGAGTCACATTTCCTATGGGCATTTAATAAATTATTTCCCTCATCAAATCACCATTCAATAAGTAGGAGAAAAGCAATCATTGGTGGGATTTTCTTTTCTGTGCAACTTCTAAAGATCCAAAACAGTTTGGCTCCCCTTTGGGATCTCTTGTCTTTTGTGATTGTGGAAATTCAGGTTTTAGAACTTCCCTGCCTGTTCATTTCTTTCTTGCCATCATATCTTCTGCCCTGGGCCCCCAGGTGATCATTATAATCTAGTTTGATTTTTGATTCCTTCAGCTTCCTTAGTGCCCTTAGTTATTGTTTCTTCATTGTTTGCAGAATGATTTCAGAATTGTGCAGGGATTTGGAAGACAGATATCTATAATATAGTCAAAAGAAAGCAACAGAGTTACCTCAGTTTTTCTACTCTAGGGCTTGTGAACTGAATTTCTTTAGCTCCTTTGCTACCTATCTTTAATGAATGTTAGCATGTAGGCTTCCTCCAACCAGAACATTATATAAGCACCAATAATTTATTTTTAATACTTTGTTTTGATTTACAGGCTTGCAACCTGGCACTGATTACAAGATTTTTATCTATGCACTGAATGAGAATGCTCGCAGCTCCCCGGCAGAGCTTGATGCTTCTACTGGTAATGATACTGAATAAAAATCCCCATGAGCTGAATATAGGGCTTTCTTCTTTGATCTTTGTTCTTTACAATTCTTTGTGACTGGTTTCTGTCTCCACTCACCTTCTAAGAATGGGGAAAAAACATGAAATACATGGAAATTGTGATAACTAATATTTATTTAAATGGTTTTGCTCCTTAGCCATTGATGCACCTTCCAATCTGCGCTTCCTCACAACTACAAGCAACTCCTTGTTGATCAGTTGGCAGCCACCACGGGCCAAGATAACAGGCTACATAATCAAATATGAGCAAGTTGGTGGCCCAACCCGGGAGTTATTTCCTCGTCCTCATCCTGGTATTACTGAGGCCACTATCACAGGTATGAACTTTTCATAATGAAGCTCATTGACTCTGCACTGGGACATCAAACAGTATTGAGGAAAGATAATTTGGCAGCATTTAGAATCTCTGCAGTCATAGGGAATAACAATGAGCTTAAAATTTCGGTTATAATATTGAGTTAGACAATTGGCAAAAGTTACGGGAAAGAAATAGAAAATTAACATTGGCAACTTCATATAAGGAGAACCAATATAAAATGTTTTATAGATGGCATCTTCCCCCAACTAGATTGGCCAAAGTTAGTAAAAGTATATCACCACATTGTTGGAAATGTAACATATGTGGTGGAAATATATAAAAGCAAATAAATACTGGTGGAAAATAAAGGTTTGGATAGAAGAGATGGTTAACCAGAAAGTAAGAGTTCAGACAGGAACGTTCTTGCTGGGAATTATTAATGAGAAATACAGTAAAGGAGCAATATATTTAATGATACATATAATAACAGCTGTGAGATTGGTGTATACCCAAAACTGGAAGAATGAAGATACCCCTACAGAAATGAAATAATAAGGAAGATATTAGTCTGTGTAGAGATGGACAGACTAACTTTAGAAATCAAAGATAAGGGTGAGACAGAGTCTTATGAAATCTGGAGTAAAATGGATCAATGGCTAGAGTCAAGGAAAAAGAAAGAAAGGATTGACGCTTTATAGGAATGAAAGTTCAAGTTTTGTAAACCAAAGAGAATGGAATATAATGGACAAATATGAGAGTATACGAATGCATGAGTATAAAAGATGGTTGTAAATATGTATATAATTGTAGTTAAATGTAGATAAATGTAAATAGAAATAATATGCGGCTAGCACTATACTAATAACATAAGGGAAAAAGGAAATTAACTGTTATGTGTATCTCTATACTATAGTTTGTATGGCCAAAATGATGGCCAAGAAAGTTGCACAGTTGCACTGTGTTCAATTGTTTTTAATGTTTATTCAATAAAATTTATTTTTTAAAAAACCAATGAGCCTTTGAAACTGCTATTAACTGCTGGAGTACAAGGAATAGCAATGGGTTTACAGGCAGAGTTTTCTTCAGCTGCACTTTAAGATTGTGAGGATTGAACTCGGAATCTTTTTGCTTCTAAATATTGTGAAGTTTTTTTTAAAAGTCTAGTCAAATTGGAACTGGTGTATTGTGTAGTAACAATACATTATTGGGAGATGAAGTAAAGCATTGCTTTTCAAAACTAGGATGTGTTCTCTATCTAGTGACTTAATGATTTTTGAAGGCAAGTGTAGATTTTGATCCCATCCTAACATGTTTTCCATTTATAACTGATCCTTCTTGTCTTAAATCTGAAGTAGAATAGTCCACATGGGTACTTATTGCATCATAAGCTGTAATATATCATGGAGATTGAAGGCAGATGAGAATTTGGTGTTTTTTTTAAATGATTTGTAATGCTTGATATCCCTTATAATGCTGTAACATTGTATACCATCAGCATAAAATGTTTTTGAAAAACGTAACATATATTACATAAAAGTAATAAAAGATAAAGCAATAAAGCCACAGAAACAGATAAAATCCTCATAAACTTATAGTTTAGTTATTAAAAACTGAGCAGGCTTTGCCTTCCTGAACATCCTAAATCCTGAACTGGCTGCAGTGTCCTTTTAAATTTTTCTTCCATCAGGTCTGGAACCAGGGACAGAATATATCATTTATATAACTGCTGTGAAGAACAATCAGAAAAGTGAACCATTGATTGGAAGGAAAAGAACAGGTAATATTAGCTTAGATTTCATTCCTGTGCCTTCAAATAAATCCTATGCAATTCAGTGAGAAATATTTCTTAAGTAAACATACGTAGCATTGCATGGTCCAATCAATCTCAAAAGAAAAGCCAAAAAGTACTTACCTTTGAATTTCTGATAATGTTAATATGAGGCAGTTAAATGTTACCATTTCATTGGCCACTGTCAGTTATATATTTGAAGACAAGTGAGTATACTTTTGTAACTTACATAAACATTGTTTATGACCTCTCATTACTTAGAAGTTGATTTATGCAATAGAATTCTAACTTATTATCATTTCATGAATGATAAAGTTAACCTTTCTTTCTGCTGAATTTTCTTCGACAATGATTGAATTAAAGTACTGTTTAACCTCTGAATTTGGCAGAAGTATTCCAGATACACTGTTTTAGTTCACTTCAGATGTCCACATACAGTTGAAAAGTTTCTCTATCACTATCATGCAAGATGAAGAACTTTTTTGGTTGCTAACATCTCAAAAACATACTACTGCACCCCAAATTGCCTGCAAAATCAGCCTTTCTTACTATGACATCAAATCCCCTGAAAATGATTTTTATTTTTTATTTAAAAAACCATTCCACTATTTAAAAAATTGACCACTTCGCCTCTACTAATTTATTGAGAATGAAAATCCTCTCTGCTCAAGAGCATTTAATTCCAAGTAAACCGAGAATTTTATATTGTAGTATTGAATTAGATTTCAGCTACAGTTTAATACTTCCTTATTTCCATCGACTCAGTAAAAGGGGATAATTTGGTTTGAATTATTGCTTCCAGTGGGTTAAAAATCTCTCTTGCTCTCTCTGTTTCATTATTTTAGTACTTATATTAGATCTAAATCAGCTACTTTATATTTTATGAAAAATAATGATTTATAAGAAATAATGAATGAAACTATGCATTTATTGGTGAAAGAAAACTGCTGTTTTACCTATGATCTCATAACCAAAGGGCAGAAAGTAGATCCATAAAACTCTTATGAATAATTTGTTGGCTCTCCAGTTGAAACTGTAGATTCAGTGTTGAAGCATAGATGGGAATCCAAGGGTTGACATTTTAGGAGAACTGATTTTGTAAATATGTGTAATGCAATATATAATATTTCTCCCTTAAGAATTCTTTTTTGAAAACAATACAGCAGTAAAGGTGGTTAAGGTGTTAAATTCATTTATTTATAAATACAGCAATAATTCAGTAGTTTGGCAAATGGTACTTTTGTTTTTTATGGATCTTTCAAAAAGTTCTTTGGTTGTCATTCTAACTTGGCTTTAGTTCCAAATTACAATGCTTTCTTTCACCTTTTGATTCAAGTGCTATGAGAGTAATTTAAACTGGCTTTGCAAAATAATATTGCTTTTTTGAGAAGATTGCTAAAATTTAATTGCTTGAATTAAGATATTATGAGGCAGATTTCCTCCATCTCAAATGGAACACTTGCTGGAGCTTTCAGCGCCTGGCTTTCACTGCTTCTAACCTTTCTTTGGCTAGATGAGCTTCCCCGGCTGGTAACTCCACCGCATCCTGGTGAAAGGGTGACAGAGATATTGGATGTGCCTTCTGTTCTGGAGAATGTACCTTACCTCACAAACAACCCCTATGACAATGGAAATGGTATCCCAATTCCAGGTTCTTCTGGTCAGCAATCCATCCAGAGCAACCCAGGTCAACAAGTCATTGTGGAAGAATTTGGGTCTCGAACCCCCACAACTCCAGCAACTCCAGGAAGGGCTAAACCAAATAAAGAAGAACAGCCAGTGGTGGTGATCCATCATCCCATTCAAGTTCCTGAAGTTGATAAACCTTCTTATCATCATACCCTTCTACCCAAGGATAATTACACAAGGCCCCAGGAAGCACTTTCTCAGACAACTATTTCATGGACACCTTATATAGATAGCTCTGAATATATTATTTCTTGCCAGCCTGTTAGTGCTGAAGAAGAACCTACTGAGGTAACTTAGATAAATTGTTAGTGATGAAACAATGTGCCCATATTGCTTTTACTTTAATAATAGCTTCTGTATAAGATCTACTAAGTAAGCTGAACCAGTTGTGTTGGTTTGTGTCCACTAAGGGCAACAATGAAATTTGCATATGTTGAAGTTACCATTTAAGAATGAGGATTTAAGAAAAAAAGCAGTAGTGCTGCCTGTGGTTGTGGATTAATGTGTCTCTTAAGGAGAGAGTACTAAGTCTAAGAAACCGCAATCCAGTGTGGGTTGAAGTCTCTTTAGGAGACCAGAAATGGCTAGATTGGAAGACCAATAGCTCTAAGTATGGAATCAGACCCCCCAAAAAAATCTGAAATAGGGATTTTTATAGTACAACTTCACATGGAAACTATTCATAGCAGAGTTTGGAAGAGAGATGAATAGGAAAGCCACATAAATCTGGTAAAAAATCAGTATTTTAGAGGCTAGAATGGAAAGAGCTAGAAATAGGCAGTGTGTACATCAAAAGCAAGTGAGTTGATTGCTGCATTTGCACAGCACAGGTAAGAGAATTATTCCCCATCTGTTTAATTGTCTTCCTGCTGAGACAGTGAAAATTACAACTTGCTGACCACTTTTGCAGAAGTTCCAGGGGTCACCTGTAGGGCCTTTGCACTTGGAATTCCTGTTGTATATCTGTGCTCTAAATAATAGCATTTGTTCTGTCACCATGCTGACTAACAATAATTGGATTAAAAGATTACAATGTAACATAAAGAAGAATCTATGCTCAAACAATAAAGCAATGCAATGAAAAAAGTGAGCCAGTTAATTGAACATAAGTGAAAAACAATTACTAATATTAGAGAGAATAGGCTTTAAATAGAAAAGTAGCCAATAAGAGCAACATTTGCTTAAGATTGACCTCTGGTGACTACATAAACAGGACTATGTAATTTTCTTAGCAAAAAAATGTCAAAGTAGCTTCCTCTAAAGTTTGTTCAATTTCTCAGTTTAATTTGGAGATATGTATCACCTGAGAGTCTCCTATCTACAGTATGTATTAACTAGGACTGCCCTTCTGAATTCAGCCAAAGTCTGCTGAGTGCTGCCACCTCAGTAGAGCTTGTATCTGAGTAAACACTTTTAGGTGCAAAACAATAAACTGCCAGTCAAAGCATGGTTACATTGAAGGAAATCCTACTAAAATTAACAAGAGTTGTAAATAAAGAAGGCTAAAGTTAGATTCCAGAGTAGATTTCTGTTGTCTAAAAAGGCACACAGAGGTATGGAAATAGAGTATTGCTCACACTGAAGATAATAAGAAAGTTAGTTAAAGGTTATGATGTAAATCCTTTCTCCCGGTTTCTTTTCTTTTTTGCTAAATGGTTCAGTACCTGAAAAAAGTATAAGAACCAGTTTTCTATATTGCTAGAAAGCATGAAAGTTTTAAAAACTGTTTTAAACAACATTTTCTCAAACCACAGATCAAAGTTCCTGGCATGTATTCTAGTGCTACTCTTACGGGCCTTACTAGGGGGGCAACCTACAACATCATAGTAGAAGCAGTTAAAAATCAGAGAAGACACAGAGTTCTTGAAGAGATGGTCACAGTGGGCAATGATGGTGAGTGAAAATGAGAACATTCTGCTTTTATGTTTATGCTAATTTTATTTCACAATGGTATTTTTTGACTGTTTACTAGTTGCTAGAGAGGCGCGGTGGCTCAGTGACTTAAAAACGCCAGAGAAGGTCTGCTCCAACAGTTCAAGTCCTACCACCATGTGACAGAGTGAGCTTTTGTCACTTGCCCCAGCACTTTCCAATCTAGCAGTTTGAAAACATAAATGCAAGTAGATAAGCAGGTACCACTTTGGTGGGAAGGTAACAACGCTCCATGTTTTGCCACACCCTGGCCTAGAAATGGAAATGTGCACTGCTCCCTAAAGTCAGCTACAATTAAGCAGAATAAAACCTGCAGGGACTCCTTTTTTTAACCTTTTACTAGCTGATGATTGCACTGATTTCATGTTATCTTCATAGTCCTTTAGAGAGATCACACATGAGCCCTCTTTTTCTTGGCCTTATATACACACACAATCTTGTTTACATGTACAGCAGCTCCATAAAGGGAATCTAGTCCGAGGGGGGAAAATGGGAATGCTTCTTGTCTTACTCAAGGATCCTAATCACCATAGCTCTTCAGTTTTCTACTAGGCTAGTTAAAACAACCTGTTCAGAATACTTTATTTTTCCTTGATTACCAGCCAATTTTTTTTAAAATTCATATTTATATGCCGCCCTTCTCCGGAGACTCAGGGCGGCTTACAATTTTGGGATACAACCCAATGCGCTCAGCAATAGCCTTCATTCCATTGTATATGCCTGCTTATTACTAAGTGGCATTTTTTTACAAAGTCAGCTTATTGCCCCAACAATCTTGGGTCCTCAATTTACCTACCCCGAGAGGATGGAAGGCTGAGTCAACCTTGAGCCTGGTGGGATTCAAGCCTGCAATAATTACAGGCAGCTGGAATTAATTGCTAGGCATTTAACAGCTTGCGCCACCAAGGCTCATATTTGCAGATGTTGTTTCATTTGCAGATGGGAGTGCCCACACAACTGAAAAATTTTCTCCGTTAAAAAAAGCTCATTAAGAAAAATAATGTATTTAAAGGGAAAAGTCTTAATGATAAGAAGGATCCTTATCCCCAGTCTGAAATGATATGATACTGAACACTACAACGTCTTCATAGTTGGTCTGAGTATCTAAAAAAGGCAGAAATCCACAGTCCAAATTCTTCCTATAACACTAAATACTTCTCTTGGCATTTGCTTTAGCTAACAGCAGTTTCCCAAGATGTCTCCTGGGAGTCTTAATCTAGAACAGGGGTGTTAAACTCAAGGCCTGCAGGCCAAATCCGGCCTGCTGGGTGCTTAAATCTGACCCGCGGGGCCAGCCTGGAAACAAAAAGGACTAGCCCATGGTGCCTCTGGCAGCCCAAACTGGGGGTGGGGTGGCAGCTGTGTGGCCTTTGCATGGTCCGTTTTCAGCCTGGACAGCTTCCTGCAGCATTTTGCTGGCTAAAATGGGGTGCAGGGTCCCTCCTGCAGCACTCTGCCAGTGAAAATGGGGCATGCCCCGCAAAGTGCTGCAGGAGGTCGTGTAGACTGTAAACGGGCTATGTGGGGGTTGCGTGTGCCCTCCCTCCCCTGTGCCCCATTTTGGCCGGCAGAGTGCTGCAGGAGGACCTCTGTCCCATTTCCCCACCTCCATCCCCACCCCTGGCCCAGCCTGCAGAGGAGAACTACAATGCTGATCCGGCCCTCAAAGAAATCCAGTTTGATTTGATCTTGATCTAGAAGGTTGGAACATTTTGCATGTACAGGAGTACACACTGACTATGGGTGCTTTTCTTCCTGTAGCCTTGGCGTGTGGGACTTGAATTCTGCTTCTTTCCAGGGATTCTCTTCAAGGAGTGAAAAGCCTTAAGAATTGCAAGGGTCATAGAAACTGTCCATATGAGACACAGAGTTCACCATGTAAGAGTTAGCATTAGGGAACATAACTGCATACAATGAGAGCATTTACAGTCAGTTAAGAAAGGATGTCTCCATTGGGGAGTCTTGGATACAAGCAAGAACAATGAACATTCAGTTTAGGGCAGGTCTCCACGTTCTCCCTTTCCCATGTTCCACTATAGAAGAAGGCATTTTTTTCTGAGGTGCAGGTTGATGATCTCTCTTTTTTCCTGTACACAGAGATGGGATTGTGCAAAGATAGGGAAGCTGAGCTACTGATAGCTGGCTTGCTAGACTATTTGAAGGGAACAGTTAGTCCTTTGGCCAGTTCAGTTCCCCTTTCTGGGTTACAATCTGAACCTAATCCATGAATGTGCATTTCAGTTCTTTAAATATGCTGCCTTTTACAGTGGGAAGTACCAATTTCTTTTGGAAATAATAAGGGAAACTGAGTGAGAATTCCATGCCATGTAATTATGATGAGGCATCTGTTATAAGGACTGTAGAGAGGATTCATCATTACCTGCAGAATGTAGGGAAGGAAGAACTTAAGATGTAACAATGTTTTATTTACTTTGCTTTCCAGTTTCTGGAAGATTACCCACTGATGATGTATGTTATGATACCTTCACTGGTTCTTTTTATTCCATTGGGGATGAGTGGGAAAGGATGTCTGAAACAGGATTCAAATTGTGGTGCCAATGTTTAGGTCTTGGTAGTGGACATTTCAGATGTGATTCTTCAAGTGAGTACCTTCTTGTACATCTCTTTTTCTAATAGTTAAGACGTACTGAACTCTAAGTATTAATTTAAATACTCTTTCTACACCAGAATAATGCCCGTATTTTAATGTTCATAAGTCCCCCCTTTTTTGTAGTCTACTTTGTCATTTAACTTGAAATTACTTCGTTACAAATTTGTATTCCTGTATTTGGTCTTATTAGTGACTCATTATTGCTGGCAATTGACAAGAGTTATTTTGAAAGAATGGTTCTTGGTTGGCATGTAGCAGTTAATCAGAAATATGGAAAATAAAACTCAGATTATTCAGGAATAATCATGAATCCAGGAACACAGAATGTACAAACATGGTGCAACTTGCATGCTGAGTATCAGGATTATGAGTTTTTAAAGGTATAGAGCTTGGGATAGGGAGAATGACTCAAGGTTCTAATCCTTCACTGGATGAACTTTGAGCCAGTCATTGTTCTGTCACTCAACCTATCCATTCACATCTGTCACATGCAATTCCATGAACATAATGATTTTATCAGAACTCTCAGATTATGTTGCGGCTCTTGAGAGTACTATGGTCCTAACCAGAAAATTACCTCTCCCTAATTATGATTTAGTCTCAATGTAGGACCCTCCTCTAATGTAATCCATCACTCTATCCAGAAAATCACACAATGTAAACTGTAAGCATTTGCAGACATTATTAGAATCCAACTTGAAACCTTAATTGATTGATTTATCCATACTGTGGATTATAGCTGAGCAGTTATTCCCCTATATTTTCAACCCTGTGGAGTCAAAAAGCTTGTTAAAACAACAATAATCTTGAATTATCTATTACATATGATGCATTTTATGTTCCAATAATAAATAAGGCATTGAGATGAAATTTTAGGAAGAAATTTTGGCTGATCCTGGGATGTGGATATGTAAATTGCTACATATTTGAGTAGAGGTCATAGTGGGAATCTTACCAACATTGGGTCACTGAGTTCACTGGAAGGAGCTGTTCTGGGGCTCAAACAGGGATTTTCTCGGCATTGTGCACCCAAAGACACTGGTCACTGAACACATTCCCACAGTCCTTCAACACAGCTACTAAGTTGCCTTGACCTTAGAGCAAGTATTCACATTTGCAAAGGTAGGAAATGCCTGAAATGTTAATAATAAATAGCAGTAGACTTGTATCCTGCTTCATAGTGCTTTACAACACTCTCTAAATCTAAGTGGTTTACAGAGTAGGCATATTGCTCCTAACATTCTGGGTCTTCATTTTACCAACCTGAATGGAAGGCTGAGTCAACTTTGAGCCGGTGAGACTTTCTTAAGATGTCCAATTATGATTAAGTTGTCATTTCATTTCAGTGGCCTTGGAGCAGAGCTTTTGCTTTCTCAACTAAGATGTTGCTTTGTGTAGTTTCCTATCATCAACATATCAGTTTCAGATGACAGGCAGTACAATAATCAACTTGTATTAAAAGCTGCTGCAATGGCTGATCATTCAACTTCCACCTATTATTTTGTTTCATTCAGAGTGGTGTCATGACAATGGGATGAACTATAAGATCGGTGAGAAGTGGGAGAGGCATGGAGAGAATGGCCAGATGATGAGCTGCACTTGCCTTGGAAATGGAAAAGGAGAATTCAAGTGTGACCCTCGTATGTATTTTTCATGAATAGTGTCTCTAACTTACGTTGTACAGGTAATACCCAAGTTACGAGCATTCCCTTAGTGAACATTTGAAGTTACGTGATAAACACCCCCCTAGCGCTTACGAACAAGTCCCAAAATTATGAATGTTGCAGCACCATGTCAGTTGTTCGCCCTTACAAATGACCACAGAGGCTCTGCAACATTCGCTCTTGTCTATTCCCCCCCCACACACACCTGTGGAGACTCACCTTTTCTGTCACGTTTTTTTTTTGCTCACATTGTTGCTTCAGGGTTTTAGTGCATTTGCAGAGAACAGAGGCCTAACATTCCATGAGATCATGTGAGATTTCATGCTACTGATCTTGTGTGATGTTGCACTTTAGGCCTCTATTCTCTGCGTATTGAGGCCTGGACATATGCAAACAGAGGGAAGGCTTTGGTCCTTCAGGCCTTCCTTCTGTTTGCCATTTCCTTGCTGTAGCCTACTGGGAGATTGCATCCCTGTAGGCTTTGGCAGCCCTTTGCAAAAAGCCTTTGTTAACACCAGTGGAGCTTGGGAAAAGCGGGTGTGCCCCTCCAAAACTCCGTTCCTTCCGGCAAAGGCTTTTTGCAAAGGGCTGCCAAAGCCTACAGGGACGCAGTCCTCAAGCGGTTTGGTGGCGAGAAAGGAGCCCAAACGCTGAGCCTCACCAGCCTCAGAAACCAGGGATCTTGCAGGCAATCTGGCCATGTAAAAGCCGCCCAAATCCTCGGGTTGTTTGCAGCTCAACCGAGCCGCGCAGCCATCTGCCCCAAACCAAATGGCAGGGAGGCTTTGGGATGACACTCGGGACCGCCCAACCAAGGACAGTACCCTTCTGGTGCCTGCTGTCCTGGCAAAGGTGAGGCAGAAGCAGGCAGGATCCACGCAGGGCTTCTCCAGTGGCCTCCCTACCCCCAGAGCTGTGCAAGCCCCAGAGCAGTGCCGGGAAGTTGGGGGTATTCCAGGATTGCAGCGCTGAAGGCTTGGGATGGAGCCTTTTTTGCAACTTGAGCAAGCCACGCAGCCATCCGCCCCAAATCAAGCAGTGGGGAGGCTTCAGGAGTACAGGCAGGAAAAGCAGGACAGGAAGGAAAATCCCCCTCACAATTTTCCTGCCGATCGCTAAAAAGGCTCCCACCCAAGTCTTCAGCCTTCTCTTAAGCTCAGCACAGACTGAGAAAAAGTCAGGTGGGAAAAAAAACCCTCCCCATTTTCCTGCTGAGCCTTCAGCATTGCAATCCTATGCTGAAAGCTTTTTGGCAGTCCCGAGCGTCATCCCAAAGCCTCCCCAACTGCGGACGGCTGCATAACTTGGTTGAGTTGCAAACAACCCGGGGATTTGGGCAGCTTTTACATGGCCAGATTGCCTGCAAGTTCCCTGGTTTCTGAGGCTGGTGAGGCTCAGCGTTTGGGCTCCGGCACACTCTTCTCCCCCCAGGCAGTGGCTACACGTGCACGGCGCCTGCAGCTCACTGAGTTTGGCCTGCTGATCTTGGCTGGTGGCAGCTCTGACCTGATCCTGGCTGCCAACACTGCGGGCAAGAACCGGCCATGACGATCCTGCTTCATGGCCACACAGATGGAGCCCGCACCAGCCGCTGCTTCACGTAGGAGAGGAGGCACTATGAGGCCCAGGTACTGGGCCTCTCTGGGCTCCACTCTGAACAGATGCTGAGCTGGAGGCGGGGGAGGCTTAGTTCCCTTACCCGGTTGCCTGCCCTCTGCTGCTTCTCAACAAATGTCTGTGTGTGTGTGTGTGAGAGAGAGACAGACAGACAGACAGACAGACAGACAGACAGAAAGAGAAATGGTGGAGAGGAAACCCTTTCAAACAGTGTGGCCTGCAATTCTTGTTACTCCCCTCTGTCATTTCTCTTTCTCTCTCTCCCTCTCCCTCTCTCTCCCTCTCCCTCTCCCCTCCCTCTCTCTCTCACACACACACACACAGACATTTGATTGCTTGAAAGGGATAGGCTGCACTTTGCTACAACCGTAAGCACATGCATCCCACAATCTTTCAGAATTGCCTGCCTTTTTGTCCTTTTCTCAAGCAGCAGCAGCCGGGTAGAGGTGCGGAACATCTCCAGGCACCCAGAGACACATAACTCCCGACCCTCGCTGGATCACCTGATCTGCGGGCTGGGGTTAAGAGGCCAAGGTGACAGGGAAGGGAAGGGCTGCCTCCTGGGCTGGCCATGCCCACCCACTTCATTAGGGCTTATTTTGGGGGTAGGGCTTACATTAGGCCCACCCCCCCAAAATCAGGGGAGGGCTTACTTTTGGGGGAGGTCACATTTTGGGGGAAACACGGTAATTTGGCAGTGTTTTAAGGATGAAAATCATGTTGAAAATAATGACAATGTATGCATCAGTTAACAAAGCACTGATAGTCCTCCAATTTTTGAAAAATTTGTTAATTGATTGCAGATGAAGCAACTTGTTATGATGATGGCAAGATGTATCATGTAGGACAGCAGTGGCAGAAAGAATATCTTGGGGCCATCTGCTCATGTACTTGTTACGGAGGACAACAGGTAGGTATTTCCATTCTATGTCATGTTTTTTGTTTATTTAACCAGTCAATTTTTATAATCTCATGCTCCTGCTGAAAGCACTTAAAATGACTGCTCTGAATCAATTTAAAAGATGTATATTTTAAATTTTAGATATATTTGACTCTCTCTGTGTGTGTGTATGTGTGTGTAGTAGAAACCAGTCAAGTAATTAAGTTGATCTGGTACATACAAATATTCATATTCACAGGATTGACTGTATCTTCAAAACAGATCTTATGAGAAATGGTAAATCAGATAAAATTATCAAAAGTGATAATGGAAAATTAAAAAGTTATTTTTATATGATATGTATATACATAAAGCCTCCATTATTTTCATGTATTGTTATTTGCAGCAATGTTTAATAAGAACAGTCTATAAGACATATTTGAGAGGGCAGCTATAAATCTTTAAATTAAATCTGCTTCTCTTGGAGTTGTTGAAATAATAATCCATAATCCATTGTATAGCCACCTCCTTTAAATCTGGACATGAAAGCAGGTTTCTTTCTGTTCCTCAAATGCTTTTGGAATCTTTACCAAGACCCCATCCCAAAAAACCAGGTCAAGAAGGAGGTAAAGTCCAACAATATTTGAAAATACCTTCAAACATTCAGGATTGGATTTTCTTTTTAATTTGCACAGGGCTGGCGTTGTGACAATTGCCGTAGACCTGGTGCATCTGCAGGTTCTCCTAGTCAAACTTATTCACAGAGAGAGCAGCAAAGCCCAAACACCGTAAGTGGACATTTGCCTTCTATAGGTTCATATGGCTCTTAAATTTTAATCAATACTAAGAATGAAGTATTTTTCCACTAATGGGATGTTAGGATTCTGCAGAGTGTTCTACTGTATAAGAACAAATATGCAATTCTGCCTTTGGTGCTCAGAGTCCCTTTGCCTTATCCATTGGCCAAAATACTGGAGCATATATTCTAGAGTAAATTTCACAGCTTCCTAACATTATTTATAGGAAGTACACATCATTAAGTAAACTGTTGTATAATCTGGCAGCCTTTCCACTATATTTAAGATTTCAAGATTTTTTACTTGGAGCAGGAGATGATACTTGAAAGATAGTTGCATTAGAATTCAACTAAAAGCAGTTTAGTCTAGTGCAGGGGTCGCCAACCTTTTGGACCTCAAGGACCACCAAACTCATACTTTTAAATCCCGAGGCCCACTAATATGAATTTTTTAGAAAAAGATAATATATTTAATATAAAATTTTTATTTTTTATATTAAACATAAACATAAATGGGAATTGTGGGACAGTGAAGGGAAAGCAAGGGCTTCTCTCATCCTTTGGGTTTGGGGGGATCCAAAGTCCAGGTGTTTTGTCTTTGTTAAGAGTAATGTGTAACTAGTATTTTTTTCCCCTATACTTTCACACTTACGAAAGTTTGTCAGCAAGCAGGAAATACTCATTTCCACTCCATTTTCATTCCAGTCATTACAGGACAAACATTTGAATGCACAGTACTATCTAACATTTTCCTGATATAGGTCACTCTGTAGCAGTCAAGCCATGCAAATTCCCCCTCCCCCATGAATTTAATTCCCCAGCAGCAATAGATCCCTCCCTCCCTCCCTCCCTCTCTCTCTCTTCCACCCACCCCCCACCTTGAGGCTGGAAAGAAAATACACAGAAACATGCAAATTCCCGCCCCCCATGAATTTAATTCCTCAGCAGCGATGGATCACGCTCACACACACACACACACACACACATGTCCCTCACACACACACGTCCCTCACACACACCCCACCCCCTCCAAGGCAGCCCCATTCCTAGCCTGCTTTGAGCTCCGTTCTTAGAGGGAGGGGGGAGGGAGATTGATCTAACCTGAGGGCTGGTGATTTTGTTTCTCTTTCTCCCTCACACTCCCTCACCCCCTCCAAGGCACCCCCATTCCTACGCTGCTTTGAGTTCCGTTCTTAGGCTGCACGCAAGGAAAGCAGCAGAAGCCTTTCTTTCTCTCCCTCAAACTCCACCAGAAATGAGTCTTTGCAGCCTCTTGGAGCAGGATGCCTTGCAGGGTTCCAAAGACTCATTTCTGGCAGAGTTTGGGGATAGAAAGAAAGACTTTTGCTGCTTTCCTTGTGTGCAGCCAAAAGCAGAAGACGAAAGAAGCAACCCGTGGCCGCAAGCTCCCTCCCCCTCCCCCTTTCCCCCCTCCCCTCACTACCTCGTGTAGTTCCTAATGCAAGCGATTGCAAGCCTTGTGTTCCCGGGCCATGTGGGCGGCACAGCCTTGTGTTCCCCCGCAGCCTGGATTAATTGCTTTGGGGGTGCTTTGGGTGGCATTTCTCTGCGGACCACCAAAGTTTTCTCGCAGACCATCCAGTGGGCCACGGCCCACTGGTTGGCGACCACTGGTCTAGTGTTTAAGGAACCAGGCTAGAAACAAGGAGACTGTGAGTTCTAATCCTGCCTTAAAAATGAAAGCCAGCTAGGCAACTTTGGGCAAGTCATAGGTAGGTCAACTCCTGTCCCAACTAGTGAATCAACACTTGATTTATTTTAAAAAGTGGTCACTGCAGTTGTGGGAAAATATTAGGAAAAAAATAGGTATATTAGATTTCAAATAATTTCATTTTCTTTGGTAAATTATATGGGTCTGTTTGCATTCTACATGATAGAATTACAGTTATATAAATTAGAAGAGGTAAGGTTTAAACAAAATATACACAAATGCAAAGCACTTTTCCATTGAGGCCTAAGCATCAATTACATTAACATAGGCATCTGCAGGTGTCAAGTGATAAAATTGCACAAAAAAGCAAAGTCTGTGATTATGTATTTGGGCCAAACATTACGATCTAAGTACAGAAGGACAGAATTTACATCCTATAATGTCACATGTGTTTTGATCTAATCTCAGGTTGCTGCAGATGGTGAGGCACAGTGAATTTTTCTTCTAAAATCAAATGGTCATTTAAAGATTTTTCATGAAGAACCTATAGTATAAATGTTGTTCAGATTATCCATACTTTCAGTAAGATACTTGCTGTCTTTTAACATTATGACTACTAATTATATTTATTCATGTTTCCTCCAGAATATCCAGTGTCCAATTGAATGCTTCTATCCCTTACATCTACACTCAGATGCACAGATCCATCGTGGAGATTAATTATCAAGATTTTAACATCAAGCAAAAAGAGGTTGCAGCCAAGACTATCACTATAAATGCTGCTAGGAGAAAGCAGATCTATATTATCTTGTGGTAATGAAAGCATTCAGCTATCTTATTTGGGCTTCATAAAATCCGGATGACCACAGGTTTGTTAGCAAAGAGATACAAAACACTTTAGATTCTTTTCTGCCCTCTGGTGGTCATCTGGATTTTCCTATCCCAGGCCTGACTGATAGCCTTAGAACAGCTGCACTTCTCCACTTTTGCTCAGTTCACAGCTTGTCCAAAAGGAGACCAATCCTGGTGCATTTCAAATCTTCTTTTCAGCAAGGAAGCAGATATGCTGTCCATTCTTTTCTCAAAGTCTTTCAGTATTGTTCCATATTTTCCTTAAAGCAACTATTGCTAATAACGCTCAGCAATTTGTAAGCACCCTCGGTCCCATAAAAAATTGGAGAGAAAATACTGAATACTCAAATGAAAATCCAAAAGAGAAATATGTTCTGCTAACCATGCAGGCGTCAATAGGAACTACATACCCTATTACTGTGATATTTATAATATGCACAGCCTTAATCTTTATAAATGATCCTAATTTTTCCCCTAGCGGTATATATGTATCTCGTACTGTTATTTATCAACATCAATTTTCTTCTATACCTCCCCCCTTCATCTCTAAATGTCTTTATATTTTTCTACAAGAAAATACATTAAAGACATTTAGTATACTGTTGACAGAAAAATTTGATACAATTATGGTCAGTGATTATTTTTTATACTGTAAGTGCCAAAGCTTTCTGCTGAGAGACAATTCTTTTAATAAAAGGTTTCACCAAACTGTTTTTTTAAGTATTGTCTGGTTTTTTTCTAATTAATCTGAGCTCGGCAATCCGTAATCATTTCTGACACTACTGTTACACTTAGCAGCCCACAGAAACAGAATAGAACTAAAGAGAACCAATATTAAGTATTCTAGTTAGCATAGAAAGTTTGCTAAATTCTTTAATTCCCTATTTTTCACCTCAAAATAAAGCTCCAAAGGAAATTAGATTGATAATAGATTATTGACCCATTATTGCCCGGTGAGCTTTCTACCTGAGTGGAAGTTTTAACTGTCTTTTTAAACATGCACATTTTGGTCCACCCACATAGGAACCAGAATGGAAAAGTAAATTTCTGTGGGTAAATTATTAGGTATTATTAAGACTTCTGGAATTATAGAGGGATAGCGCTATTATATTCACCTATAAATGGGAGATAAAGTATGCATATCCAGTGCCCAAGATTCTGTAACCTACCCTTTTCCTTGCACTAGATGTCTGTGACAACCTTTCTTGGCTGTGAGCAGCTTTCAAGAGCTTGAGCCTACTGTGCAGTTATGAAGGCAAAACACGGGTCTCTTTAAGGGAGACCTTGACAGGAGCAGTGTACATGTCAATGCTCAGTCCAAAGCACCTTCTCAGTTCGAAGGTGCTTCACATCCCTTGGTACAACAAATATTTGTTGGGAGGAATATACCAAATTGGAGAAGTTGCCTGCAACCTTATATTTCAGTAAACTTTCCCATTTCCCTGTAAGGTGAGGGAGTCAAGCATTTTCTGGACTCACCATCCGCTGCCATTTTAGCAGGTCAGGCTACAAGGTTTGATCGACTGAAAGGAGAGTACAGACTTGAGATCTTGTGATTCATGTACATATATCCTACCCAATTTACGGTATACATAGCTGTATCTCACTGGTCTACACAGGTGTCAAGTGTGAGAAATCAGGAAAATCAGGCAGTTCTACAAGAATCTGAATTACTGTCAAAGCAAATGGGCAGTAGATAAGAGATAATGGAATTCAAGGTAGACTGGACTTGGCTCTCTTTTGAGGGGACTTGAGACTCATGATATGTTTGACCCCTCCTTTGAGGGGCATCCAGCATGTATTTAGAACAGCTGCAATGCTCATGTGATCAACAGTGGACCTTCCCGGCCAGCTTTTAACAGTCAATGGAAGAAGCTGAATTCACTAAACAATTGCATGACTCATTTAAATGCAGTGATTCACTTTATTGTGGAAAAATGGTCATAAAAATGGGCATCACACACTTAGCATCCATCTTGCTTAGCATCAGAAATTCTGGTCCCAACTGTCATAACTCAAGGACTATCTTTACAGATCAGATTGTGATGGGGAAAGGGAATGAATTTTAGGGCTCCACCCCAAGTTTCTTCCTAGTAAATCATTAAGGCTACTGGGAAAGCAGGAGTGTGAGACAAGAGGCTGAAGTATACAAGACATCTCTTGTGGTAATCCAATAGCTGGAGTTGAGAAAGCAGGTGGAGTGATGTTCCAATAAATTCATGGGTCTTTGTATTAGGGAGGGAGGGAAGAAGTTTTGAGAGAACAATATTAAGAATTCCAAAACCAAGCAAATATTCCAAGTTTAACATTCAGAATAATAGGTCTGGAAGGGGCCTCAGGTCTGAAGGCTTCAGAAGCTTTATATCATCCCAGTCAAATGGTTGCCAAGCCTATTTTTTAAAACCTCCAGTGATTGGAGTACCCACAATCCATGAGGGAAGCTTTTCCATTGATCTCACTGCCAGAAAACTTCTCATGTCTAGGTTGAATCTCTTTAAAAAGCTTCCACTCATTACTTTTTATCCTGCCTTCTAGTGCCTTAAAGAATAAGTCCCCTCTTATTGTGAGCCCCTCAAATGCTGGAAGAGTTATGTGCCCCCCAATGTCCCCCTCTTTGATAGGTTAAACATACCTAACTCCCTCCACCATTCATCACATGGTTTAGCTCCAGATCTTTTATAAAGTTTGTTGCTCTTTTCTGCACTTTTTCCAGGATCTCAACATTGTTTTTGTATTGTATTCCAAGTGTGCCCCCATTGGTGCAATATAAAGCAGTAAAGCAGCATTGTGCCCTCATTAGTGCAATATAAAGCAGTAAAGTAGTACTATCACTTTTTGTGATATTGATGCAGTTTGGGACTATGCTGGCTTTTGGGGAAGTTGCAGTACACTGCTGGCTTATACATACTTAGTGGTCCACTAGGACAGGAGTCTCCAACCTTGGCAACTTTAGGACTTATGGACTTCAACTCCCAGAGTTCCTCAGCCAGCAAAGCATACAACATACAAACAATGCTTTAAAAGTAATGTAAGTTTGTATGGTGACACATATACAAAAAGGCTCCCATCTTACAGCTCCGCTTAATAGAGGGTTTTTTTGTGTTCGTGTGTGTGCCTTCAGGTCAGTCTTGACTCTTGGGACTGCTTTGACAAATCTCTGTAGTTTTCTGGCACCAATTTCAGGTGAGATCGATACATCTACAAATAATACTAAAGTGATGCCAACATCCTCCTTCCCCATTTCTTACACTAGTTTCTCTGCACAATTGTTCCATCCAGAAATCATCCTATTTCTATCCGCATGGAATCAATTTCAGGGGAAACTGCCGTTCTACTGTTAACGAACATCTTAGTCAGGTTCACTAATTTAAAAGAACAAATTTCCAATATGTACAATCCTTATCTGAGAATGATAAAAAGCAGTGAGTGATTTTATGTGCTGATGGAAACCACACCCATGCCCAATTCTTAAAAGAATTCAGATTCACTATTGATAAGTTTTCCACTTTTATTTTTCGAGAAATTTTCATACTTTTTATCTTATTTTAGTACTCTCAACATGTGTAGATTTTAGCAGATTGTGTAAAGAAGATGCTTCAAAAATACTGATTTTTAAATATCAGTGGTGAAACAGGCGAAGGTTGGTATGAATAAGACTTATTCCCAGTTCATCACAAGCTTCAATCACAACTTGGTCAGCAGCAGAACCAGACGGGGAAACAATGAACTGGACTCCACTCTGAGAAAGGAAAACACAGTTGTTAAGTGAATCACTTCAATTATTATGTTAATAACATGGTTCTTAAGTGAATCTGGCTTCCCCATTGATTTGCTTGTCAGAAGATCTCAAAAGGGGATCACATAACACTGAGTCACTGCAACCATCATAAGTATGAGTCAGTTGTTAAGTGTCTGAATTTTGATCAGATGACTATGGAGATGGTAGAACAGTTTTAAGTGTAAAAAATGGTCACATGTTACTTTTTTCAATGCCATTATAACTTCAAATGGGCCTTGGTGGCTCAGGCTGTTAAATGCCTAGCACTTAAGTCCAGCTGCCTACAATTACTGTAGGCTCGAATCCCACCAGGCTCAAGGTTGACTCAGCCTTCCATCCTCTCGGGGTAGGTAAATTGAGGACCCAAGATTGTTGGGGGCAATAAGCTGACTTTGTAAAAATGCCGCTTAGTAATAAGCAGGCATATACAATGGAATGAAGGCTATTGCTGAGCGCATTGGGTTGTATCCCAAAATTGTAAGCCGCCCTGAGTCTTCGGAGAAGGGCGGCATATAAATGTAATTTTAAAAATGGTCACTAACCAAACTGTTGTAAGTTGAAGACTACCTGTACTCAACTCAAGGGCCCAGTTAGGTGATACACTTCTCCCCCTTCAGACAACATAGAGAAACAGGCATATACCGTGTTTCAAAAATAAGACCTACCCAAAGTAAGACCTAGCACTATTTTCTAAACCTGCCCTAATATAAGACCTACCCCGAAAATAAGACCTAGTGTAAATCTCCAGTTCCAGGAAGACTTTTCAGGGAGCAACCGTCCACCCGCAAAACACCCCCCCTACACACTCACACCCACTATTTGGCACCATAAATATATAAGACCTACCCCAAAAAAGACCTAGTGTGTTTTGGGAGCCAAAAAATATAAGACAGTGTCTTATTTTCGGGGAAACACGGTAGGATCAGTATACCCATTACATTTCAACCCATATTCCCTAATGACTTCACCCAGTAGTTTCTTATAAACATTGGATACTACAAAAAAGAAAGACAGTATCCTGGGGCATGCCATAGTAAGACTCCAGACTCCAACCCAATCTCTTAGTACAAATCTTGGGAACATACTATTAAAAGCGTAAGTATTACACAAATGTGCCGCCCAATTCATACAACTGATCAATTCTGTCAATTGACTCAAAAGCCAGAGGAAAACCAAGTGAGAAACACATGGATTATTTCTCTCCTGTAAAAGTCAACTAAATCAAGGCCATTTTTTTTCACATAATGCAGATGAAACACAGTCATGGCTTTGCAGGATTAATTGTCTCTATGCTTTCAGTTGGATCACCTCTCTCCTCTGGATTCCCTTACCCAGAAAAAGATATTTGCCCTTTTGGTCCAGAACAAGCAACTTCCTGAAAAGAGTATTCAAAGCACTACCTCTTTATGCGAAGAAGAACCACCTCTTAAGAACTGTGGTACCACAGTGGTTAGAATGCAGCACTTCAGGCTACTTCTGCTGTCAGCTGGCTGTAATTTGGCAGTACAAATCTCATCGGGCTCAAGGTTGACTCAGCCATCCATCCTTCCGAGGTGGGTAAAATGAGGACCCAGGTTGTTGGGGGCAATACGCTGACTCTGTAAACCACTTAGAGATGGCTGTAAAGCACTGTATGTAAGGCTCAGTGCTATTGCTAATGCAATGAAGCATTCAACCCCCTTCTTTGAGATAGTTTAATTGGCCAAGATGACCATATTATTGGGCAAGAGTCAACATCTACAGTCTGGATCTTCAGTTTGCAAAATTTAGATTGTTCCTGCAAGACTAGAAAAATGGAGCGTCTGCTTCAGATACTCCATTTGAATCTGAAACAACAGCGGCATTTAACTAAGTATGGATTATTTTACTTTGGTATGCCTCGGAAATCTCTGCATATCACATGACATAGTGGGCCTTTCATGGGTATAATACTAATCTGCATGTAACTTTTAAAAGCTCTTGAGAATGCAATGAAGCCTCAAGGAAGTCCTTTTACCACCCTCACTGTAATAGAGCAGGTGCAATAACCTAATGTTTCATTCAACCTCAGTAGCATTCTGGACACTAACCTCTTTGCTTTTCTGATTGCAGTATTAGCAAAAATCTCAGCATTGGTAAAGGGCACTGGCAGCAATCATGTCAATTGCCCATAACATCCCATTGCATCCCATAATTTCAGAGGAAAAACTATTTTAATGTGTTTTCTAGTCCTGCATATTTCACCCCAAAATGGTAGGAACATTACAAATGAGTAATTTCAATCCTAATTACATCCTATCCCAACACTTGAGGCAAAATGTCATGCCCCTGTCGGAGTCTGAATCCGAGGAGGAAGACGAACAGCTGACAGGGAGTGAGAGTGTGGCTTCGTTGGCTGTGGAGGAAACTGGGGAAGGGCAAAGTCTGGCTGTGCAGAGCAGGGGAGAGGGAGTTCAGAGGAAGACCCAGGCCCACCCATTCTTCATCCTAGGGCAAGCAGGGAGGAATGGAGAAGAGAGCAATGTGGGTTGCGTGGCTTACAGGGGAGGAAAGGGCCCCGATTCCCTTCATTAGCCACAGCTGGGAAGAAAGTTTAAAAGAAATGCATGCTGAGTGCGGCAGCTGCTGGGAGCAAACATGAGTTTATCTTGTGTTGACTTTGGTTATCTGTGTTCCTGGCATCCTCCCAACTGTGTTGAGTTATTGGCATGCCTTCAGGTCTGGAATTCTTGCTCCTGCTGTGCTGGACTAATTACCTCATTTTGCCTTGATGGGAACTTACAGTTTTGTTGACCACGTTTTGGACTTGATTCTCTGCAGCCAAAGGCTGTTCCAGAAAGTGTTTTTCTCCAGCCAGAAGGTAACCAGGACATTGGGGGCAAAGTTGGAGCTAATAAAGGGTCTCCTACTGATTATCTGTGTTGCCTTTGTGCCACGCCCCGAGTCATCACACAAAAACTAAGTTAAGGGTGTTACCTGTGATACACTTCTGTTACTTTTACTTTTTCTTTCATCTCCTTTGAGGGGTACAGTCCAAGTTGGTAACATGAGGGTTTTTAAAAATTTCACTAATGTCTTATGTTAGTCAAGGAACTGTGAATTTGGAAATTCAGAAGATGAAATGAAGTTTGCATTTTGTGTTAGTGCTAAATTGCCAAGAGACTATTAAGGGAGTCTGATTTGGAATTGCAGGAAGCAATGTAGATATCAGCCTGAGATCCATGTTGCTGACCATTCACTTGTCCACAATCACCTCAGTGTGGTAATCTAGCTTGCTTGCTGCTTTAAGTATGTTTCAAAGTCAAACATTTCCATTAGAGTATGGGTAGCTGATTAAACAAGAACATCTTCTATTATGTGACTTGAACAAAAGATCACAATGTCAACTTACCTGGTTTGCTCTATCTACATTATCCCTAAAAGGGAAAAATGCATCAGAGCTTAATGAGACACCATTTAATTTTCCAATCCAGGCCTTTTTTTCTGCTTCAGTAAGCAAACTGGGGATCTCCTCAAATTGTGCCGCCCACTTTGCAAAATCTTCACCCTGTAAAAATGTATTTTTAATCATCTGGTAGATGGAGGAAATCTCATTCATATAAACATGGCAAATACAGGGCAATTTGTTTTATCCACCTTTTTCCTAGCCTCATAATTTGAAACAGGGCTATTCTAAGAACTGCAGCATCCGTTTTTATGGCTGGAATGTATGGTATTTTAAGCCAAATGTCATAAGCTGTTTTTTAAACTTTCATGAGCTCCCAACTGCCTCAAGAAATCAACAATCTGGTTGACTTGTTTTCTTATCAATTTCATTTAAAATGAGTTATTTTTCAGATAAAGATAAGAACCTTTGCTTGTTTTATAATCATTTCTGCAGAAAACAATAAAATTTACTGTGCTTTAGTGTTCCCTCTATCAATATAAACTTTTCTGGTAAAGAGAGCTCAAATAGATGAATAGTCCTGTTACTGTTGGTCCTACAATATTAAGCAGGGAGTCGAGCTGTCATCTTTGGTGATCCGATGTGCCACCACCTTACAGGATTCCTAAAAATGAATACATGGCTCTTTCTGTTGGAGCACTCTGTTGAGTCCTTAAGAATGAATTGCTATTCCATAAGGCATGCTAGGTACCCCCATGCCTTCTTTGGAGAATATATTTGGAAAGCCCTAAGGTTCATGTACACTCCAGGAAGCACAATATTCTTGAGGACTCTGCACCTGGCCCCTGAGGACAGTGCTAGTAAGGAAGGTGGGGGGTATGGTAGTGGGTACTAATGGGGAAATCACAAAACATTGGTGCAAAAGATATCCCAAATATTTTTCAAAAGAGTCCCACAAATATGTGTCTTACAATAATTTGCATCTGCTATAGGTCAAGTCAGATTTCACATAAATAGGCATCTTCATTGGTCTAAGGCTAATTCAGGCAGAATGCTTTGGTCTTCAATCATTAGTGATGACTCTACAAAAGGGTTCGCTTCTCAACTAAAATTTAACTAGTTTAAGTAATTGATACAGATAGTCCTCCAGTTATGACAGTTCACTTAGCGATGGTTCAAAGTTACGACATCCTTGCCAAAAGTACCTGGTCCCACAGTTATGTATGTTGCCCTTACGACTGACCACAGAGAAGCTGCAACATGATCCCTGAAAATGCACCCCATCCTGCCCTGCTGGGTCTCCACAAGCACTGGGCCTATTTTCCTATCCCATGGGGTTTCCACATATTCCTCCGCATCCTGTCACCAATCACTCTTACCTTTTGAAGATCTGTAGAGCATGCTGGGCCACAGGGCAGAAAAGCAGCCATTTTTTTCTCAGATGCTGTCGAAGCTGGGTGGGGTTGCTTAGATCTCACATTCTTACACACTTGTTTTTGCACTACACGCGGTAGGCAGAACTAGAGCACCAAGCTCTCCACTTCTTTTGCTCAAACCTTGCCAATTGTGCCACCACAGAGACAGAGAAATGGAGAGCTTGTTGCTCTGGTTCGGCCTGCTTTGCAGGCTGTAGTAAAGATTGAGCAAACAGGGAAGCATCTGCAGCTGCAGGGGTCTCCCTGAGGGAGGGGACTCTCATGGGAATGCAGGCAGCTGTGGGGGTGCCCTCCCGCAGCTGCCAGGGACTCCAGCATCCAAGGCACCAGAGGTGAGCAACCAAGGGCGGTACAGGGCTCCCAGGCATGGCACTTGGTGGCTGCTCTGACCTGGCTCGCTGTGAGAGGTTCGGCCATCCCTGGCAACAGCACTGCTGCGAGGGACTCGATTCTTCCGCTGCCATTCTAGCTGGCTGCCCAACCACCTAGTTCAAATTAGCTTTTGAACTGCAATCCCCAAAACAGCCCATTTAAATCAGCTACCCAGCAGCACCTAGAGGGTGCCTGTTGCATTGCCCAGGCTGGAACCAAAGGTGGCCGACAGGAACATGATAGATCTTCTTACAGACGATGCCATCTGTGCAAAATGAATGTGTGTAAGAACACAAGATGTGAGGGGAAAATACAGCTTTGTCAGCATCTGAGAAAAAGTCACCCACTGCATGGCTCAGCCTGTTCTGGAGCTTTGGAGAACTTCAGAAGGTGATTGCTAATAGGGGTGGTGGTGTGGAGAAGGCACAAGCATGGGGTGGGAAGCGACCATGATATATCTCAGTGGGTGAGGAGATGCTGGAGACCATGTCTTTGTTACCCCTGAGGGACCCCATGTGCACTTAACTATCCATGCATTTGATTAACATATGAATTGGGGAGGGGTGGAGTTCATTTATTTAATGTGATTCAGTTAATGTTATGACTGTAATGGGTAGGCTTCATTACTATTGTACCTTGAGGACTACCAATACTTAGAATGTTCTCAATCATCATTTTTAAAAGGTGGACACATTTTTATGCAAAATCTCAGCAATTAGCAATATTAACAGCCTTTATGGGTTGATATGGAAAAGCTATGAAACTGGTGCTCCCAATATTATTCTCTTCTAATGATCCTTCCAAAGATATGTTAAATTTAAAAAAAACCATGAATAAAGTTTTCCAGGAAGATATGACAAAGTTACCATCACTTCTGGAATTTAGCTGCTATGAAGGACCAGAACCAGCACAAAATAATGACCTTGTGTTCTATTCCAGACTCTCCCTCAGTGTAGAAAAAGGTAATATCCAATATTGTCCCAAACCTTTGAAAAAAACAGACTAACTTCAAAAGTACTCATTCCCATTTGATCCTAATCTACCACAACCATTAGGGACAATGGATCTCTAAGCTTGTTTTGGATATGCGTGCCATATAAACTCTTGTTTTGAAACATGCTTCATTATAATTCAAATGGTAATATGCATCAGTGTTTTTCAAATTTGGCAGCTTTGATGAGTGGACTTCAACTCCCAGAATTGAAGTCAAGCTTCTCACCTGGCTGGAAATTTTGGGAGTTGAAGTCCATGTATGATTTTAAGAGTTGTTTCTATTTATGCATCTGGTTGTTTTACCTCACCAATGGTCCCAGTAACATACTGATCAATAGCATTGGAGATCTCTGCTCTTTTTACTCCAGTTTTGAACTTCATGGAAAGCACTCGTGGGTGATGTCTGAGCCACCAGAAATTTGCCTTGTCTCCAGCCAGACGGGTGCAGTGGATACGGGATTGCTGCCCTGCCCCAATTCCAATCACCTAAAACACATGGAACAATATAATTAAAAGGCATATGAAAAGCTTTGTATATACTTATTCATTATGTCAGTATCACTAAACGCCATGACATTAGAGTCATATTCATTTATTTTATTTTTCCTTACAGTATTGCCAGTAGACAAGAGTTTTATTATTTCAAATCACAGGTTTTCAAGTTAATATTACAAACTGTTAACTTAGGGCAGGGATGTCAAACTGGTGGCCTGTGGGCTGGATGCATCACATGCAGGCCACCCCCACTACACAAAGGAGAAAAACGTAGTGAAACGTCATGTGATGCAATGTGATGCCGCGAGCTTTTAGGGCCTTTTCACTACTCAACTTTTGTTAGCTCAGTTCTTTTATTTGTAAAGTTATCTTATTTCCGATAAAGTATATGTCTCCTCCAGTGTTTGCAGCAGCAGCAGCAGCCTCTGCTTTCTCAGCATAAAATAATTGTTCAGTTGTCTCAGTTTGCAAACCTGTCAGGCCTTTTAGAAGAAACAAATACTACAATTCCACTTAAAGGGAACATTTGTTAGGGAGCTTCTGTCTTAAGCTTTTCCACTGACGTCACATTAACTGACTCTTTGGAAACTGCCTTTTACTCGTTCTGCAAGAGATTCAATGGGAAGCAATCAATTATTCACAATGCAAACTGTCTCAGGATTCACCTCTTGCAATGAAAAGGAAATTCATGGATACTTCTTCACCTCATATCTAATCCCTTGGACTACAAACTGGTCAGAGTTCTTGCTGAAATCTGCTGCAAAATTTCCTTATTTGCTTGTATATTTAGTTCAATGCACTTTCAGCCCTATCTATAATCTGTAAGAACAATGATTAAAAAGGGGATTCCAATAAAAGTTGAAGAATACCCATCAAAACCCCACTGCATGCTTACAACAATATAGATAAAATACAACTTGGAAGCTTACTTCCTTGGGAGGAACAATAGCAGTTATTTCAATTTAGAGCTTCTGTGGTCTTTATTGAACCAGGAATTATGGAAGAGTTTAATGGGAATGACTAATTATTTAATTATATTAGGGAAACAAAATTACTTTCAAAGTCAGTTGGAGACAGGGAATAGAAATAAACAAAAGCTTTGCGAATCCTTCTTCAAGAGTTACTTCCTACAACTCAAGGGGAAAAAGGTGGTATTTTAGAAATCTTTGTAAACTCAGGATTAAGTAATGGAGAGAGCACTGAGGAATATGTTAATGTGTTAACAGCCTATTCCATTGCACGGCAGCATCCCCACAATCACATGATCAAAATTCAGACTCTTTGCAACTGGCTGATATTTATGACCTGAGGTCCTGTGATTTACCTTCTGTGCTCTTCTGACAAGTAAAGTCAGTGCAGAAGCCAGATTCACTTAACCATGTTATTAACTTAACAACTACTGTTATTTACTTAACAACTGTAGCAAGAAAAGTCAAAATTCACTTAACAACTCTCTTGGTACGTAGCAGAAATTCTGAGCTCAATTGTGGTCATAAGTCAAGGGCTACGCATAAAAGCATTTGAAGGGTGCCCAAGTTAGACTCAATCAGAATTAGGGCCTTCTAAACCAAAGCTGCATATTTATACCATGCAAAAGAATCCATTTAAACTGAAAATTGCAAAAATACAGACCTCAGGAACCCTGATATAAATTTAGGGCCATCTGAGATATGTAAACATATGAAATTGTCTAGGATTCCTGGAATCACTATTCATTTTAAGCATTTTACGATCTCAGAACTATGAATTCTTAAAGGAACTGACTCATTGCAAGACAATGATAAAGCAAAATGAAGATGCTATAATGTATCAAGGACTACTACACTGCAAGGACACCAAATCTGAAGGCTGAACTTTACTGGAAACTATACACATTTAGCTGGATGGGCTAGAAAATGTATGAAGGAACACTAAACTTAATGAGCCCATTAAGTGGAAAGACAGAGAGCAATAAACAGTAGAAGAGATATGTGGTTATGTGAATATTTTAAAGAAGACTAAAAAAAACCAAGCATACAGACCCCATGTGCCCCCAAGTCCACCTAGTTTACATTTTTGAAAAGACAGAGGTGTGTATGTACGTTTCTATCTCTGTTTTAAAGGTCTAAAATGTGTCAAAAATTGAACTAAAATACAAATCAAACTTTTAATTCAGGGGTGTCAAACTTCCAGCCCACAAGCTGAATGCATCACATGCTGGCCCCGCCCCCATGGGAAAGGGGGAAAAAAGTCCTGATATGTCATGTGATGATGCCATGATGACATGAGTTTGACACCACTGTCTTAATTGAAAAAGCTTTAAGATACTCAGTCCTATCCCTTGGTGACCTCATTTGTCATATATCTCTGTAGTTCTTGCAACTTTGATCCATTCCTCTTTAACAAGCCAAATCTATGTCTGCTTTTAGGCACACCATCCACTATCACTAAACACATAGTATTATTTTTAAGCTGTGGTCATTTTGTGAATATATTTGTGCCCATTAACTATCATCACTCTTGAATTCAAGCAAATTGTTGCCTATGTATAAAACCATTAAAAGTTTGCTGAACTAGGCACAGACAACACAAGAAATTAGCTAAGCCTTTGTAAACATATATATAACTCAAATATATGAGTATATGAGTCAAGTATATGAGTGTCTGGAATACTCACTTGAGATCTGTCATTTCAAACTGAAAGTATGTACATCAGCAACAGATCTTAGCCTGTTCTGGATGATTTCCTTAGTACATTTTTATTAAGTACTACCCTTATGCCAATAAACTGAAAAGGCAAAGGTAATATATTCCTAGATGTACATTACCTATCCGCCCCCCAAGCTCAGCTCCTGAAAAACCCTTTGAGAACACAAACAAATCATAGGATTCAGTGAGTTGAAAAGTTCTTGATTGAGGAAAAATATGCATGTTTTTAACAAGTTTGAAAATATTGGCATAATTTTGTTTTTAAATAAAAAGATAGACTCTATAACTCTGAATAAATACAGTATCAGCAACAGGGATTAAGCTTGTTCAAGTCATAAACTTGCTGTGCTAAAACAGAATGGACGTATCTGTTATTTGCCAGATAGTGTTTGCTTTTAAATTTAACTAGAGTCTACCTTTTGCCAAATCACAGCTGTAAATTTCCTTATGATAGCATTATTTCTACAAAGACCAAAAGGGCTCCTGCAGAGAACATTAAGGTGAAAAAATGAAAATGTTGAATGAGTTTTTAAAAGTCAAGTTTTATTAAACCTCATGAAGAACATGAGCTTGGCATGACAAAGTATGATTAAGAGCTACCCACATGGCTTCTTTAAAAATAAATACAAACAGTAAGATGCCATTTGATGCCTTCATTTGAGAGAAAGTCCCATCATGCAACCTTGCCATTTATATTCAAGTAAACACAAAAAGGATCAAACTTCATAGTTATGAAACCTTGTTTTTCTACTTTTTTTAAAATATTTGGAATTCTTCAACTTTCCTTTAATTGAATCAGGTGGAAAGAGCTATTTATCCCATTCAATCCAAACTAAATTATTTCAAATTAAGCAACCCTGACAGATGACTGTTTTCTGCTGATTGACTACACCTGGTGTAGGGAAGAATCACCACCTTTCTTAGTAGCTGACTTCATGGTCAAACTGCTCATATTGTTAAGAAATATTTCCTTTCAATCAAGATCTGCCTTCCCACAAACTGGACTCAGTACTCAAGCTGGGGTTCGATCAAGCAGAAAAACTGAACTGATTACACACTGCACTTAATGCACTTTAAAATTGCATTTGTGTTGTTTTTCAGACATGTACACTATTCAGTATGCAATCAGCTAGTATTTTAAGATCTTTTTCACAAATGTCAAGGACAATATTCCATTGCATGCTTTATTTTTGGACCTAATGTCAGCCACTTAATATTCTTTTCTAATTTGAAAGACATACTTTTTGCATATGAATATTATTTTCAAACCAATTATGTACCTTTTTGATTGACATCCAGTCAATTCAGTGCTCAATTAGCTTGCTAATTAAAGAACTGCAGGTTATTTTGTCAATCATTTTTCCTGACATCAAGACACAGTATACCCACTATTTATTACATAAGTTTTCTTATTAAAAAAATAAATACGATTCTACTCTAAATCTTATTCTTGTCACATCTTTGCCGTCTAGTAGTAATTACTGTATTTAAGGGGCTTGTACATCATTAACCCCTACATAACCCGACACAGAATCTTTCTAGATAATGCCAGAAATCTGTAGTTCCTCAGGTCCTCCTTTCCCCTGCTTTGCAATTTGGCACTTCAGCCATTCTTAAGAATAATTTTATTTTCATTTCAGTAAATGAGGCAAGCCAATTATCTCCCCAATTATTTGGATACATTCATGAAATTACTCTTTAAGCAAGAATGGCTTAACTTCACATAATTTTCTATGATGTATACAACTGCATTTTCCAAACAGAAAGTGCTTTCAGCTTTAGCTTTTGGGACAGATAAAACTAAACTTCTTTCTTTCGCCTAGTTAATGTCCCAAGATCACTATATAAAGATGGTGAGAAGATGACGATTAAATGAGTGCAGCTAGAATTCTGATCTGAGCTACTGAAAGCCTGGAAGTCCATAACATGTACAGACTGGGTAGGGTCTGATGATTCAGTAATTCAAAATATGAATGAAGCCTTATAATAGAAAGTCAGCATTGCACTTTGCACAATATTTAACTTAATGTATGTAAAAAATGTTTATATCAGATCTGAGAATCTGATGTTGGTGAGATGTTGTTGAACACTCAACAACTGACTATAGATCATGCTAGTTAGAAACTGCATGGATTACATTTACTTAGATTATGAGCTTTTATAGAATCTGTAAAAGCCCTTATCACTGCTTGATATCATAGCACTCTTCATATTCTTGAAGACCATCTCACACAATAAGATGAAAACTGCTATTGTCCAGGATAACAATTTATGTTAGAAATGTTAGGGACAATTTTATAACAATAAGATCTGTTTTGATAGCAATCACATTTAAAATTGAATATTAAATCAGGAAGAACAATAAAACACTCCTCTAAATGTCCCCATGTACATACCTGTCCATTCTTGGCATAACAAACAGAATTAGACTGAGTATATTTAACGGCAATGGTGGCAACAATGAGATCTCTGATAGCTGAATCAGACAACTGAAACAAAGCAAGATTATTACAATGGCATCTTGGGTCTTTAAAGGGAAATGAAAACATCACCTGGTTACAGATAGTCAAGACTTACAATTAATCAGTTAACAATTCAAAGTTACAATGGCCTTGGAAAAGTGGTTTAACAGCCATGAAGCACTTCCTGCCATCAAAAAATCCCCCACCCCCATTTACCATGTGAAGATCTAGCAAGCTATCTCCTCTCTAGCTTTTCAGCCATGTGCGCCCCTCCACAGCTCCATTTTGGCCTCCGCAGGCCTCGCCCAGCACTCTGCTGGCCAAAATGGAGCTTCAGAGGGGTGGACCTCCAAAGTTCCATTTTGGCTGGCAAACTGCCAAGCAAGGTTTGCACATGCCAAAACTGAGGTTAGGAGGGGCAGGCCAAAACGCACAGGATGAATGTTGTAGAGTCTCTGCAGTTGTTTGTAAGGAAAACAACTGCCGTGGTGCTGCAACATTCATAGTTTCAGGACTTGTTTGTAAACACTAGGGGGCACGTATTGCATACTTCAAACGTTTGCTAAGGAACGCTCATAACCCGGGGATTACTTGTACAAAAAGTTGGATGGTTGAATTATGATAAAAATGTTTTTTTAATGGAAGGCAATTCTTAAAATGTCAGAGATTAATTCCAGTTTAAAAAGCTTACCAATATCTCTTTCTTTCTTTGATGTCTATCAAATACATAACTCATCCAGGTCATGGTTATCCCAAAGGTGCTTTTTCCAATAGGAACTGGACTTCCTTGGTTTTTTTCCTTGAAAATATTTCGCACCTCATCCAAGGTGGTTTTCCAGAACTGATGAGAAGCTAAACATTTTCAAGAAAAAACCCCCAAGAAAGTCCAATTGCTTTTGGAAAAGCACCTTTGGGGCTCTTTATTTGTTGTATGTTTCACCAACACACTTTTCATCTCCAGTTTCCTAATATTCATTGTCTACATGGCATGTATTTTAGTCAGGTGGAGCTGCAAAAGTGTGATTAGGTGATTCTGTTGAATGCCAACTGGGTTTAAACATCTGATATAGCTCCACAGGTGCCTAGACCTTCTGTTTGCAGATAATCCCAGTTCAAACCTGGTGTCTCCAATCATGGCTACCAAAGAAATCCTAAAAAGATATTTTGAATAAAATTTGCTGTTCCAGGGAAAATCCATTCCTGTCAGTAACTCCAAGACACAACCATCTCAAAGTACTTTTATTAGAACAGTACCTGGTACATACTGGGGAAATCCGGATTTCCTGGCTTCCCCACAAAGTCCCAAGCTGCAACCCATCCCCTTTTCCTTCATCACCAGATCACGTGCACCAATCCAAAGTAAGTTTTAATTCTTTCTGCACCACACTCTGTAACCTTGAACTATCAAAATAATATATTTTGTCTACTAAGAGCTACTCAATTAACATCACCCCTTCCCACTTTCTTCAACTATGTGGCAGCGATGAATTCCATAGCTGACATTTGCCAGTATTGAGGTAAATGGGAAGGTTGCTTCCTAGCTGTAAAAAAACGTTTTTGCAGTTCTTTAAGCCATCTTGCCTTACCTAACCACCCCAAAGTTGCTGTTGTTGCAACTGGACCTTGATCACCAGAAAAGGCAAAATTTGAGATTCAAAGGGCAAAATAAGGAGTATTAATTAACTTTTAGAGTTTGGTTGAACATCTGGCTTGTGTCAGAAAGAGTAAACTGTTTCATAAATCATTCTCACAGCTAATGGTCTAAGATTCTTCACCTATGATCACTGTAGGAACTCAGTAGGATAGTTTTTCATGAATGAAGGCAAATATACGTGTCCCAGGATAATGATGTTGAATCAAACTTGGGTCGGTCACTGGGACCAGAGAGTTACTCTTCCGAGCTTTTGGACTCATGATGGAGCCCATCTTCAGGGATGGAATACGTGCTTTGGGCAGTTCTCAGAGTTGTGTTTATTTATGTGGCACCTTCCTTGTCAGCACAAGGAAAAGTCAGCCAATTGCCAGCCATCAACACGCCCATCAGCCAATAGGAAGGTACCACATAAACACGACTAGAGAACAGCCCAAAGCACATATTCCAGTAGAGAAATTTCCTGAAGTTGGGCCCCAAAAGCTCAGAACAGTAAATATCTGGTCCCAGTAACCAACCCAAATTCAATTTTGCAGTATAGTTTTTGGCTATTCTGAAGCAAGCAGAAAGTGCCCCAAAACAGCAGTATAAAGACTAAATCAAACTTACCATAAACCCCTTCCCTTTTCCTCATCAGATTACCCTGTTTCCCCAAAAATACGACCTACCCTGAAAGTAAGTCCTAGCTTGATTTTTTTACATGTGTGTCCAATAGAAGCCCTACCTCCCAAAATAAGCCCCAATTAAGATTCCACCCACTCCAGAGTGCACTGGTAAAAATTAAGCTAGGGTGGGGATGTGAGGGGGGAGCTGCCCTACTACTTACTTTTGGACTGTTGTAGCCAGGCTTCACACACCCCAATACCTGCCTCGGCAGCCCATTTCTTCTGCAGCCAGCAAGGCTGGCAAGGTTTTCCTGAAGGCTTCTGTAGCTGATAACAAAGCTCCAGATCAATTCGGAGCTCTGTTATTGGCTGCAGAGGCCTTCAGGAAAGCCTCGCCGGCCACAGAAGAAGAAATTCCTGAAGGCCCCTGACAGCAAAAAGGAGGCCAAGGGCAATGCGCACAAATGAGATTAGTCATGGATGACATCCCCTGAACCTGGTGCCTTTTTTGGTGGCAAAAAAACATAAGACAGGGTCTGATTTTCGGGGAAACACGGTAATAAAGCAGAAAATCCAAAATTTTTCAAAAACTGTTACTTGAACCTGCCAAATCTGTAGTACCGTGTTTCCCCGAAAATAAGACACTGTCTTATATTTTTTTTGGCTCCCAAAAACACACTAGGTCTTATTTTCGGGGTAGGTCTTATATATTTATGGTGCCAAATAGTGGGTGTGAGTGTGTGTGTGGGGTGTTTGTGGTGCACGGTTGCTCCCTGAAAAGTCTTCCTGGAACTGGAGATTTGCACTAGGTCTTATTTTCGGGGTAGGTCTTATATTAGGGCAGGTTTAGAAAATAGTGCTAGGTCTTACTTTCGGGGTAGGTCTTATTTTCGGGGAAACACGGTAGCAACAGATTTGTCAGTGTGTGTTCCAGAGAGACTTTAGAGCAAAGTCTGCTAAGTTACATTTTTCTGGGACTAGTTCTTCAAAGAAAGAACTTCACTTCCTCTCTTATAATCACAGTCTAGTTCAGACACAAAATGAATTTAGCATCTAATTATCTCCAATCCTCTTTTCTTCTCTGCACTTTCTGTCTATACAGTAAGAGCAATTTTCACCATCTGTTCATAAGCAATCTTTCCCAGAGTTTTCAAAAACGATTAATAGCCCTGCTGATAGAGATCCTTTTAACAGCAGTTGCAACAGGATTAAGCATTACTATTGGAATTAATTCCATTTTCATTCAAGATGACATACCTATTAGATACCTAATTTGTAGATACCCAATATCAAAACATGCTTTTTTTCCTACTTACATTTTTATTTTTAGTAACGATGTTTTTGAATAGTGATCGATCAATCACACCATCATTCCTTTTCTGCATTAGATGCAATCCAAAGAGAGTACGGATTTCATTTTCCTCTGGTTCAAAAGTTGGATCTATCTAAAATCAGGAAAAGATTGCACATCCTTGACTCATTATTTGGTATCCATTACTTATTATTTAGCATACGGCAAAATAAAGTGTCAGCAAATATATATATATATATATATATATATATATATATATATATATATATATATGGGAGCGTCTTCTTCCAATATCAAATACCGGTCGCCCTGTGCGAGCCCATAGGCAAGGACTCCTCGGGGTCCCATCGGCGGGCCAATGCCGGCTGGCGGTTCCCCGACGACAAGCCTTTTCTGTCGCGGCCCCTGACCTCTGGAATCAACTGCCTCTGGAGCTCCGCCTGGCCCCTGACCTCTGCACCTTTCGCCGTGAGTTAAAGACCTGGTTGTTTGACCAATCCGGGTTGTGACCCCCTTGGGGGAGGGATGGTTTTAAGGTTTTATAATGTTTGGACTTATAATCTAATTTAATCGTTTTTTAAGTATTTATTGTTCCTGTTTTAGTTGTAAGCCGCCCCGAGTCTTCGGAGATGGGGCGGCATATAAGTTCAAATATAAATAAATAAATAAATAAATAAATAAATAAATAAATAAATAAATATGCAGACAATACATGGGAGATATATAAAAGGTAAAACCATGCAGCCACAGAATTGCAATGTGATGGATGTTATGATTCAACATCTAAGGAAGCTAACCATCTAACTACTTCTAGTATGGCTGCAGTGAGATCATCCCAGGTGCCTTGAAATTTCCTGAGGGTACATTCTTGAACTATATGTGTTAGTTTGTTTGGGTACATCATAGTTGCATTCTCTTGGCCATTCCTCATTTAAAGAGCTTTGCCTTAGTTCTGGCACGTTCTATCCTGCTTCTATTCAGGTGGCTTCCAAGAATGCAGGGCAACTGCATTCTTGGAAGTGGTTTTGTTGGATCTGTGTGATCTGTTTGGTTGTGGTTATTAAAAATTGTGCATCTTAATTGCCATTCTTCATCTAGATTGTAAGACTTTGGTATGTTATTCCAAATTAATTTCCTATACTTAAGCCTGGTGAGAATTAGAGTGTCTAATATGGTATTTTATGTATTGGAATATCTTTATGCAGTAGCAATATCATAGTCCATGAGTTTAGTATTGGTGAGAGAGTTACTAAAATATCTAACTACCATTAAGTTAAAAGATTGCCAAGAAATTGTGGTCCTTACAATAACAAGATATAGTTCAAAATACTGAAGTAGCATCTGTTTGGTGTTCAGAATGTTTAGAATTGCAACCTTGTGAACGCAAAAGGAATCCTTTTGAGTAAAGGTGAATTGGACTGCTGTGCTCAGAATTTGCAATATAGGGAAGATGTACAGGGGTGGGATCCGACTGGCATAACAACAGGTTTGGGGACTGCATGCATGCGCATCAAATGCGCATGCGCTACCGGCTCTGGCAGGCATTTACCTTCTCCAGCTGAAGATCAGCACTCAGCTGTGCCGCACAAAGCAGGTGAGGAGGAAAATGCAACCACTAAAGGACAGCCTAGAGCTCGGGTGGGTGGGAGGGCCAAACAGCAGACCAGAACCTCATCCCAGTGAATCGGTTCGGTGTCAGCTGCTCTTCGGAGCTACGAGTTTTTTTTTAAAATTCATATTTATATGCCACCCTTCTCCGGAGACTCAGGGTGGCTTACAATTTTTTGGAGTGCAACCCAATGCGCTCAACAATAGCCTTCATTCCATTGTATATGCCTGCTTATTACTAAGCGGCATTTTTACAGTCAGCTTATCGCCCCCAACAATCTTGGGTCCTCACTTTATCTACCCCGAGAGGATGGAAGGCTGAGTCAACCTTGAGCCTGGTGGGATTCGAGCCTGCAATAATTACAGGCAGCTGGAACTAAGTGCTAGGCTATTAACAGCCTGCACCACCAAGGCCCTTAGTTCTATAGAACCGGGAAGAACTGGTAGGATCCCACCTCTGAAGATGTGTATATGTAATAACGACAGCTATACTTTATTCTTTTGAGAGCAATTGGAAACCAAACTCACTTTGTCACCCCCAAATTGTTAAATTTCTAATCACCAGGATTAACTTTAATTACTGTTCCATTCAAAAACTTCAAGAATTAATCTTAAGTAATAATATTTATTTATTATACATCAAGTATTCTTATTTCATTATTAAATGTAACAATAAGAATAACAATAATAAAAAAACACAAAACAGCAACTGTCTATTCCCAGATCCTTGGGAAGGACTCCATAGGTAGATAGAAATGTCAAATGCAGTCTAAACATTTGACAGTGCGACCAACCACAAGTTTTAAGCTGCATGCTACCTAACTTCAAATGACTTTGGGTAGCTCACAACAAAAGAAATAATAATAAAATAGAGTAAAAGATTTTCAAAAATGGCAAAATCCATTGACCAATCAGAATAACACAAGGGACCCCACTCTCTTTCACTAAAGGTCTGGGTGAAAAGTCAGGCCTCCACTGCTCCTCCAAATAACAACAGTGGGACTCATCTGGATCTTAGCAGTGTACCTTATTCCAGAGACAAGGCATTTTATAAGACTTCATTCTGATCTGCAAGAGTGCAAGAGGCAGGTTTTTTGGGGGGAGGGGGGCTCCACTGGACTTCAGAATGGATGAGGCTGAAATTTTCAGCCCCAATTTTTCCTTACACAGAAGACTAAAGCACCTATTTTGCCCTTTAAACCCCACCCCACAAAAAGGGAAAAATAAAATGGAAAAATTTGCCAGCTTGAGGGCAGAGGAGGGGTAATTCAGATTTGCCAAAAGGCCTGAAACTCAACTATGTGGACAGGGAGGAGGCTAGAAAGATGGGGCTTTAGGGAGTTTATGTGAGGTATTGCAGCCAAGAGACGATCAATCAGGACTGATAAGACATTTAAATGTACTATACTAACAGTAAAAAATATTTGATGCTATAGTATAAAAACCCTTGCAAGCAGTTTAAAGATTTAAGAATGAGAGTTCATATCTTTTTTTTACTTTAGTTTGTATGAACACATTTGGAACAGGCAAATCAAGAAATCAGATTTTAGACTGAGAGGCACAATGGAAATAAAACACATATTTAAATCATTTATCCTCAAGTATAAAACACTGACCTGAAGTACACAATAACTGCCATTTTTCTTTTTGGATAGTATTTTGAGGGCTTCTTCATCAAAGCCTGGAGCCACAATCCCATCAGACACCTACACAAATAATGGTTAAACCATCAAGGGGAACAAGAAGACAAAATTTGAGTACTGATTTGTACACTGCAGCAACCGCAGTATTTATGTACAATACAAAGGAACAGCCAGAATTATACTAACAATAATAAGGAAGAACTCAAAAAAGAACCAGTAAGGACTGAATTTGGGAAGAGAAGGAGATAAATATCAGAGGATGGGAAATGGAATGAAGAATCTGGAGGCTTGAACTGACTGGTACTCCAACTGGTACTCTGACCATCTTTTCAGGCAACATTTTGTTTAAATGTATGGCACAGATTCACTTCATCACAGTAGTTTGAACAATGGAGGCAACTACAGATGTTACCCAATTTGCTTCAACAAATGGGGGGGAGGAGATGTTCTGTGGCTCAGTAGCTATATTCTATGCAAATGTCCCATCTTGGCATACACCATGGGGTTCCTCATAACCTACATTAGAGCTATTCAGCCTAGAAGTTCTGTGAGAGCTGGCTATAGATTTCTTGTCTTGTAAGAAATTTTCTGACAGTGAGAGCAATCAACCAATGGAACAGCTTGCCTTCAGAAGTTGTGGGAGGTTCATCCCTGGAAGCTTTCAAGAAGAGACAGGACTGACATCTGTCAGAAATGATGTAGGGTCTCCTGATTGGGCAGGGGGTTGGACTAGATGACCTACAAGGTCCCTTCCAACTTTTATTAATCTGTTTATCTGTTTAAGTGTGCTGTGCAATTCTTGCAGTTTGTACTGGAGTCATCCAATCAGAAAGAGCTTAGATGTTCCCTCAACCCATACTGGGGTTGCCTATTCTGGGAGCCCTTAACCAGCACTGCAGAAGTAAACTCTTCTCAGCATTTTATGAGTTCCTTTTCACTTTCGTAAAATCCTTTTTCAATTCCATATTTGAAAGCACTACTTTCCCAATTTCCACTTTGTTATAAACACTAGAAGCAGGATAAGATCAATCCTCTAGTGCAGGAGCTCATAATTACTATGGCTAGCATCATTATTAGAGCTACAGGGTATGTAATCATGACATTCTGATCTCCTATAAGTTTACAGCTTGTGTTTTGGTTGTTGGGGTATGGACAAAAACTAGCCTTATTTGAGGGACTGAGGGGAAGGAAATCAATCTCTTAACGTTTCACAAAGCTTAAGATACCCTTTTGACCCATGAAGTTCCCAAACTATCCCCAAATGCATTGCCATTATTTATTTACTTTATTAATTGACAAGGTGACTCTGGCCAGTCATACATTGATATAGTTATTTTCAACTGCAATTATGACTGTAGGAGAAAGCGGTAATTACTGACCTCCCTTGAAATGATCTTAGCTGTAGGAACATCACAGATATCAGATAAAGCAATGAAATCCCCAAAAGATGACATCCTATCAGCACCTGGAAAAAAAGTAATGTTTTCAAACTGAGAAACTCTCATTGAGTAAGACCCATGTTATATATAGAAGAAAGAACAGAGCAACTGGATGGAACCTGCCCCAGGCTGGATCCACTCATTGTAGGCCTTTAAAATATGTAGAAGTTGTTCCTTTATTTGCTACTTGACAAATCAGGTATTTTTCAACTATTTCATAGCAACTGGCATTTATAAAGTAACTGAACAGCATGAAGTTGTCAGTCATTTCTGTAAGACAGATGTGAGAAAATGCCTTAAACAGTTTGGCCAGTCCACCACCATTATACAGACAGAGCAGCAATTCTAACCAGAATGTTAAATGAAAATATGGTCTTCTTTTGAGACCCCACTCACCTCTTGCTCTGGCATATGCGGTTGCCAGGGGTGTTAGAGTGGGGTACAAGTCACGCACCATGCAGACCTGAGCTTCTTCCTCACTGAGGGGCACACCAACAGCGGCACCTAGTAAGTGAAAGACAGTAAGAGCCACTTTTCAGAGGTCTGAAGGTAACTTCTCAAGTTACAAAGGTGTAACATTATTTCACATGTTATCCTGAGACCCACAATGATTGTTTCTATTCCACTTAAATAATGCACATCATTATTTTTCATTACGTTATTATATACAACTTTGTTAAGAAAGTCAATTTGTTTAACTAAAACCATGGTTTTTTACAAGACCATCTCAGAAATGGAGCATTTCTTAAAATGTGAGCCAACATGCTCTCTGAATAAAATACACCAGTAAGCAAGAACTTGGAAGTTGAGAATTACCTGCTGGACTGACATGCTTGAATGAAGAGGCAGCGGAAATGCCCAATGCTTGCTTCAATTCCCTGACCAACTGCCAGGCATTCAGAGCATCACATAGATTTATAAACCCTGGGGAACCGTTTAGAACTGTGAAGAGATGAAAGGTTCATTCAGCTATAAAAGCCATTCTGCAAGATGGCACCACATGCATGTGTAGAATATATTTGCCATCAATTCAGGTTCAGAACACCAGTTGTGAATAGCTATAAATTCAGACTGTGCCCAAAACCCCCTTTATGGATCTCAGCTCAAGAATCATATTGTAACAGAACCATTTATAAAGATCAATGGTTGACATATTAGGACTTATTGGAAAATTATAAGAGGAATTTTGCAATCAAATCAAAAGAACTATAGCAGAAGAATACTGTCAGAGTGTGCACACCTTTACTATGTGAGACAATCCAGGAGCAATAATAGCAAACAGAAGTTTGTAATAAATAGTGGTTTTCCCTACAAAAGAATATACTGTATACTATACATACATGCACTAGAGGGAGGGAGGGAGGGAGGGAGAGGAGGGAGAGTGGGGAAGGAGGGAGATGCTCTAACAGGGCCTTTTTTAATTTAACAGGCTCTTAAACAGAGGTGGGCTGAACAGACTGTAACAACCGGTTCACCTAATACAAAACCGAAAATGTGAGCACGCGTGCACGTGTGCCATCCGCACTCGCGCGCAGCTGCAAAAACAAGACTTCCTGTGCACGGCAGCCAATGAGTAGATTGGGCAAGGCACGATAATCAGCTGGGCAGCGTGGGTGGAGTGAGAAAGCCATATATGACGGGATAGCACCCAGCCAGCGGTCGGAACTACCACTATGGTCTGAACTACCAGCGGTCTGAACTGGCAGCAGCCCACCACTGCTCTTAAAGGGATAACAGCCAAAAACTTTGCTGACTCATTCCCATCATTATGTTATTGCATCAGCTAGTAGCTTTTAAATCACTACCCCGACACTCCTCCCATTTAAAGCTGAACAGTTGTCAATCCAAATGTTTTGACATACTCTTGACGCTTGTCTACATTTAAAGGCTTTGTTAACGTATTGCCTATATTATGTTCATTGGAACATTGCTGCAATCATATCAGTTTATCCTTTAGAGCCTCCCTGACATTACAATACTTTACATCTACATGTTTACTCCTGCTTCCGGTTCTCCTGCTGCCATTTTTATACATGTAACACTCTCTTCAAATACTGGTACAGCTCCCTTTACATTAACATTTACATCTTTTAGTAATTATACATATCAAGTTATTTTAGAACATGCCTCAGTCAATGCTATGAATTCAGCTTCAGCAATGGAAAGTGCTTCTGAAAGCTGTTTTCTCTACATCCAATTACAGTGCCAGTAAACAATACTACAAACCCTGAGTTTGATTTTCTGTCCTGCACATCATTTGCACAGTCACTATCTACATAGCACTGTAACAATAATTCACCAGATGGCTTTATCCACAGTCCTAGTTCCATTGTCCCTTTTAGATATTGCAATATCCTCTTGATTCCTAACCAGTGTTGTTGTTTTGGTGCCAACGTATGCTGACTTAAAATGCTAACTGCATTGGTTATATCAGGCCTTGACCACAGGGATAAATATAATAACCTATAGCCTATTGGTACACCTCTTTATCATATTCTGTGTCGTTTTCTGTTTCTACATTGTTCTGGAAGCTTAATGTCATAGGATTTGATACACTGTTACTTTCTAGTATATCATATTTTCTAGTAGTAGTTTTATTTTCCTTGTTTAGCTTAAATCCTCCGTTTTGTGGTTTCCTTATCTCCACACCTAGGTAATTCTTTATTTCTCCCAAGCTTTTTAATTGAAATTCCTTTTCAAGCTGCCTGGCAAGGGAGTAAGCCTGTGAGTGATGTTTAACAATAAAACATATGTCATCCACATAAACTAACAGAAAACCTTCTGCTCCCTCGTACTGTGCCATCTATAAACATGGATTTGCTTTGCTCCCTCTGAAATCTGAGAGCAGCATCTAAGCACTGATTCCATTTTCTTGCTGACTGTTTTAATCCATATATGGCCTTATTTAATTTATATACATATCCAGGATTCTCCGTTTCATAACCTGGAGCTTGAGTTATATATATTTCTTCTTCTAATTCTGCATTTAAATATGCAGTAGAAATATCGAAGTGATATATGGTATACTTGCATGCAGCTGCTAAAGCCAATGCCAGCCTTAGAATCTCACTTCTTATTGTTGGTGCAAACACTTTGTCATAATGAACATTTTTCCTTTGTGTAAATCCCTGCGCAAATTAACCATGCCTTACACTGCAGTTCATTGTTGTGCAACATTTTTTTTAATATACCCATTTACACCCCAATGCCTTTTGTCCTTCTGGTAATCTCATGGGTGTAAAAACCTGATGCACATTCATAGGCTAAACCCAGAAACTTAAAACTGAACACTTCTTCCACTTGGTCTCCATTGATAAGCAAGGGCTGGATATCTGATCTATTCCTTCTATAGTCCACTATAAACTCCTTGGTATTATTGTGTTAAGGATCATTTTATTGTCTCCACACCATGAAAGCAACCAGTCCACCTCATCTCGATAGGCAGACTCATCCCCCCAGAGATGAGTCCCACCACTGTTGTATCATCTGCAAATTTAGTAATAGTAATACTAGCGTGAGTGGGAATGCAGTCATGCATGTAAAGAGTATAGTAAGGGATTCAACACGCAACCCTGTGGTGTACCAGTGTTAAGAATAAGGACTGAAGAGATATGATTACCTAATTTGACCCTCTGAGAGCTGCCAGACAGGAAATCCATAATCCAAAGGCAGACTGAATAAGAAACTCCAAGATCCATAAGTTTAGACACTAGTCTAAGTGGAAATATTGTGTTAAATGCAGAACTAAAATCTACAAAAAGCATCCTCACATAGGCCCCCGGTTCCAAATGAGTCAGAGCAGTGTAAAGAGTGATGGCTATAGCATCCTCTGTAGAACTGTGTGTAAACTGATGTTTATCAAATGTATGTGGAACACCAGAAATGATCTGCCACCAGACCAATTTCTCAAAGCACTTCATGATGATAGGAGTGAGTGCCACTGGTCTATAATTGTTGAGGTTATTGATAGGGAACTTCTTTGGCAGCGGAACAATAGCGGAAGCCTTCAAACAAGATGTAATAGTGGACTGGGATAGACCCATTGAAGATCCTGGTAAAGACTCCAGCCAACTGATCAGCATAGTCTTTAAGCACTCTGCCAGAGATACCACCAGGACCTACAGTCTTTCTAGAGTCCACAGCCCTCAGAATGCTCACCTCTTGTACCTCCACAATGAGGTGGGGGCTACAATGGGTTGGTGGCTGTATTACACTCAAAAAAAGAATACAGGTTCTCCATATAAATCTCCATATCTTAACCCTAGGGCTATAAATTAGTGATGGTTCCTACTTCTGCTTAGCTAAATTGTCAGCTTACTGACTAAACTCATTTTTTAACTTTTACAAAAGATATCCAACATAAAAAAAAGCCAGCAGAAATATGGAGAACTGTTTCTGCCCCTTGAGACACTCTACAACTTCCTCTAGGTACTTGAAGGAAACTACTCTCATCCTTGTAGTGTTTTCTAAAGAGGGATAGGAATTGTGTCTAGCTTGCTCCAGGTTAAGGCAATTATACATTGGTTTGGGGCTATTACCAGCATAAGTAGAACAAGGCTCCCTAGTTATGTTCCCATGGCCTCTTTATTCATTCAGTAACAAACCCCAGAACAGGGTTATATAACTATTAAATATATACCGTGTTTCCCCGAAAATAAGACACTGTCTTATATTTTTTTTGGCTCCCAAAAACACACTAGGTCTTATTTTCGGGGTAGGTCTTATATATTTATGGTGCCAAATAGTGGGTGTGAGTGTGTGTGTGGGGGTTTCATGGTGCATGGTTGCTCCCTGAAAAGTCTTCCTGGAACTGGAGATTTACACTAGGTCTTATTTTCGGGGTAGGTCTTATATTAGGGCAGGTTTAGAAAATAGTGCTAGGTCTTACTTTCGGGGTAGGTCTTATTTTCGGGGAAACACGGTAGTATAAATCAAATGCAGATACCTCTGTTAGGATTCCTATCTAGTTGAAATATGAAAGTTGCTATCTGAGGAGATGGTGAAAGAAAAAAAGAGGTAGGGATGAGAATAAGGGTAAAGCCACAGTAATATAAGAGTTCAAGAAAGTATATGAACAGGTGGGTATGGAAAAAGAGCTAAATGTTAAATGCATCTATAAATTTATTCTAGATCAGGGGTGTCAAACTTGAGGCTTGCAGTCTGGATGCGTCACATGCTGGCCCTGCCTCCACTCGGTTTAGTAAAGGAGAAAAAATTCCTGATACGTCACGTGATGCTGCCGTGACGACATGAGTTTGACACCCCTGTTCTAGATTATATGAGGGCTGAAGTTTTATTGATTTAAAATACTTGTATGTAAAACTAAGTTTTAAAAGTACATATATAAACTGTACATTCCAGAGTTCCAGTTTCCCCCCAATGTACTAATATATAAAATCAGAGAAGAAAAATACTTATTTTTATTAAGCAGAATCACAACAGAATAACGAAATAACAGAGTTGTAAGAGACCTTGGAGGTCTTCTAGTCCAACCCCTTCTCAAGTAGGAAATCCTATACCATTTTAGATAAATTGTTGTCCAATCTCTTCTTAAAAACCTCTAGTGTTGGAGCACCCACTATTTCTGGAGGCAAGTCGTTCCACTACTTAACTGTTCTGTCAGGAAATTTCTCCTTAGTTCTAGATTCGTTCTCTCCTTGATTAGTTTCCATCTATTGCTTCTTGTCCTGCCTTCAGGTGGTTTAGGGAATAGGTTGACACCCTACTTTTTGTGGCAGTCCTTAGATATTGGAACACTGCTCTCATATCACCCCTGATCCTTCTTTTCATTAGACATACTCAATTCCTGGAATTGTTCTTTTTATGTTTTAGCCTCCAGTCCCTTAATCATAGAGCTGCCGGAAGGAGCTCACTTAGGTCACTGAGCCTGATCCTTGGATCAGTGCAGGAATTCAGGTCAAAAGATCTCCGAGAAATGGCTATCTAGCCATAGCTTCAACACACTCACTGAAGGGAAGTCCACCGACTCTCTGGGTAATTTAGTACAAATGTAAAATCGATCTTACATTAAGACATTTTTGCTAACATTCAATTAGAATCTGCTTTGCAAATACTTAAAATCCATTTTCCTGTGTCCAGCACTATGGAATGACACCAAGTGGGCCTTAAGTTTTTTTGTGATATTCTTTCAGTGATATCATATACCTCAGGCTTGTCATCTCTGGGCTGTTTCTAGTTGCTTTCATCTCTCTTCTTGGTCTCTAGTCTACTGAGCAGCTTCACAGTGTTTGTCTGTGTCTATTTTACTTGGCCTCAATTCTTTTTAAGTGTGTCACCCAAATTTGAATACAATTATTTGAGGTGGGTCTGACCAACCCAGGAAAAAAAGTAACAATTACTCCTTATAATTTAAAAATGTTGTTTTGTTGATATAGCATAAAATTAATTTGCTTATTTTGCATAACAACATATTGCTAATTTACATCCCATTATGAGTCACAATGAGTCAATATGAGTCACAAATACAACCAGGCCAGCTATCCCCTATCCTATGCCAGTGCATTTGATTTATTTTTCCTAAGTGAAAACCTCTGCATTTGCCTCTCTTAAATTTCATTTTCTTAGTTTATTTTTCTAACTTCTCAAGATTACTAAAATTTATTTTTTCTGTTAGGGCATTAGTTATCCCAATTAATTTTGGGTCATCTGCAAATCTGATAAAACTTCTCTCAATGTCTTCATGTTGTTAATAATTATCAAAGGGCACAGCATCCAAGACTGAACTTTGTAACTTTGCATTTGATATTTCACATTAGCTTGACAAATGAACATTCCTAGAGTACAATTTTCTACTCAGCTACACCTCACTGTAGATGTACACATCTACTGTATGATCCAGGACACATTTCACTAACTTGCTCATTAGAATATCATGGAGAATTCTCCATGATAGTTGGGGATTGGGGTTGGGAGGACGAATCATTCTCTCTCTTTAGTTTTGTTACATAAATTGTTTGTCAGAGGAAAATAAACTGTTTTCAGAATTTTTAAAAAAGAATATCATAGAGAATTCTGTCAGATGCTTCACTTTCATAATCCCACTGTTTTGAAGGTGTTTACAGGCTGAGCTCTTTATGATCCGCTCTAAAATCCTCCTGGTTACTGAAATCAGACTGGTCTTTAGCTCCTGGAATTCTTCTTTCCTCTGCCTTTTGAAAATGGGGGTCCTTTGGGCATGTGTTCTGTTTTTCACATAACAAAACTTTAACCAGACCATCAATATGCTGTAGTATAGAACTTACTCACCAAGTGCTGGAGATTTAAATCCAAAAACATAGGCAGTTTTAAGCTTAAGCTATTAGGAAAAAGATGATAGTAGGTTGGACCTACCTGACAAAATTACTGTTACAACTACAGCAACATAATATTTTGAACAGTCTTGCTATTTACTAATGGTTCTGCTGGAGTGCCTTCAAAGTGGATTTTGAGTGCCTCCTACCTGAGAGAGGAAGTTGAGGCCTCGAAGTATAGAGTTGAGCAGGAGTTTGATGGGGATTCATGCCATATCTCAGTGGAAGTTGAGATACTCCTTTGCTGTACTCTTTTCTAAAGTAGTCAGAAATTGCTGTATCATATTGAGCTGTGTGAGTAAAGGCCTACAAGAAGAGAGATGCAGCTGTCATCAAAGTGACAGTGAGTAAAGGCCTACTGAGAGAGATGCAGCTGTCATCAAAGTAATGAAAATATGAAAATTCTCTGTGTCATAGGCACATTATATAGGTTGTTGTTAAGTACACTTTACCTTTAAAGCCAACTGACGCCGAATTTCCAAACTGGTATCATTATCAGAGTGGTTTTTCATTTCTTTTGCTATATTAGTATAATCCCCAGGATCACAAACAACTGTCACCCGGGCATGATTTTTTGCTGCAGCTCTCAGTAAAGCAACACCTCCTGTGAAAAAAATGGAAGCAAAGAAAACATCATATTCAGCATTTATAGCTTGCTACCTTTCACACCTACAATTTATAGCTCAAGTACAAATAGCTCTACACTTTCGTCCACAACAGGATCAGAATCTCAAGACATTGTGGGAAGCAATTAAGTGAAATGACACATAACCGCTTCCCTCAACAGCTGCAATCCCGGCTCTCCCAGCTGCAGTATTAAGCAATTGCACAGGTTGCTAAGTTGAGCACCAGGGAGAGGGCCCTCTGTCTGCTCTATCATGTCTGGGAGGACCGGGTCCTCTCTCCACCCCAACATGCTAGGACAATTTACCTTTGTCTTTTTCTGCCGCCAAGCCCCACTCTCGCAATCTTGGAAGGCTCCTTTTACAAATGTGTGATTTGGAGAAGGGGCCTCAAAACTAGATTTTCTAGCAAGTCTAGAAAACTAGCAAAGACAATCATTCTAAAGGCTAGTAACCCTAGCTTTCTAGTCTTCCCCAAAAAGCTAGAGAACGTCATCTTTCTGAAATCTACAAATCTTCCTCGCTTTGAGAATGGTGGTTCACTGGAAAGAAGGCTAGAAAGCTTCAGAGGGCCTGAACACTCCTCTGTGTATGGAAGATTATGCCTCTGCTGTGCTCAGGATTCAAGCCCCTTTTCTGCAGCTCAATGGAGAGGTTGAGCAGTTCTCTTGGTAGGTGGCAGAGGCTTGCAGCCTTCTCTTTCAGTTCCTCATTGATTTTCTAGAGAAGCTTGAAAATGGTAAGTACATGATAATGGGGTGCTTGGGAGCCAGTTGTAAGTGAAAACAGGTTATCAAACACCAAAAATGTGTCCACGTGGTTGTGGAGTGGCTGGTATAACATTTTAAGATGTCCAGAAGTGCTTTACAGGCCATAAAACATCCTCTCTTGAGACTGTTGTAATTTTGAATAATCATTAAACATAAAACAAGGACTACCTGTATTGCAGTCAGTCTCCCAATAATTCAGAAGAATGCATTACTAGTAGAACCCACACAATATATCTGCAACCATTTCTGAACTGTCTTTTCAAAATAATGCTAATAACTTTTGTAAAAAGTCTACCGTGAATATTTGTTTCATGGTTTCCAGAGGAATCATTTTGTCTGTGTTATACTTTCATTCATGGGGATCAAGGAATTGTGCCTTCCCCTCCTAAGAGCAGGCAGCATCCATTTCAAAAGCAAACCATATCAATGTCAGATCATTCTGACTAAGATGCAGCTATGGTCATCACAGGATGTCCCAGGAAGAGTGACAGCAGAGAAAGAAAGCTAACAGCTAAGCTATTAGACTGGAACTGTGTCAAGCCATTAGAGACCGTAAGACCCCAGCATTTTATAGAAGGTTGAAAAAGAATACAAACCTGGCAGGATTGACTGATCCAAGGCTGAGTGGAGGAAACAGGACAAACAACTATAAAGATATGTTTGAATCCCTTTTTGTCAAACTGAAGCACAAGGGAGGAAAGTTGTGACTGCCTCCTTGCTCTAACGAAGAAAAAGTGTGGTAAAGTTTTCCCTGCCTCCCACTAAAATGTTCATCAATGTTTGTGCAGTACTATGAAGTCATGCTTAAATGTTTTCATTAAATTTCTGATTTGCAAAAAATGTGCACGTATAATGGGGAGGGATTACTTACATATTAACTTCCAATTGTAGTCTATGCACATATACCAATCACAAGCTCTCAGTGGAACTGAAGCCTAAACATGTCAATAAGAAGATGAAGAGAGGAAAGAATACTATTGGAACACAAATATCACTCGTTGACTGATACCTAAACCATATTATTATGGGAACTGTGTAAACTGTATTAATATACAAAAAACATACAAATGAATACTTCATCTCAGAAAACTCAGACTTTGGAAAGACTTCAGACAAATCCAATTCCAAAGTCTTGAGTTTTCTGAGACTAAGTATTCATTTGTAAGGAACTATTTCGAAAGTATCCCTTTAAAAACAAATCAATCTCACAAAATTCTGATCCAGTAAAAACAGAGATTCAAGACATTTCATATCAAGTAATCTGCCACAATCAAAAGTCTTCACAGACATTTTAATACTATTAAATGCAAATCAGATCCATGTATATATTTATTTCTCTATTTCTCCATACTACAATAACTTACCAAGTAAACTGGGGGTGCACTAACTGCAGTTTAACAAAATTTCTGAAGGTATTTTCCTTTAATTTAACTATATGCACTTAGCCAGCCTGATAAGGGAATAAGAGCAAACAAAATCCTTCTACTAGTGGAATCTGAAATAACAAATGTGAAGATATGGGAATCTGTTATCATGCCTACAATGCTTGTGGGACAGTTCCTGAATGAAACACCCTGGCATACATTTGTAGCATGTGCAAGCTTGTAGAAGTTATTGAAAAAGTCAAAGGAATGGTCACACTTCAGCTAATGAAAGAGAATTTATCAGATCAAAGAAAGAAAGAAAAAACAACTCTCTATGATACCCAAGCAAATGATTAAAAATAAAAACCAAAATTGAGATACAGAAGGTATTTTGCACCACTGGAGTTCAAATTGGGAAGGGCCTTAGTGGTGCAGGCTGCTAAATGCCTAACACTTAAGTTCCAGCTGCCTGCAATTATTGCAGGCTCGAATCCCACCAGGCTCAAGGTTGACTCAGCCTTCCATCCTCTCGGGGTAGGTAAACTGAGGACCCAACATATTGTGGAAGACAAACTACAATATGTGTTTCTTACAGGAAAGTTGCTGATAACTTTCTCTTTCATAAGATGGAAGAAGGCACAAAAAGTTTAGCTACCCTTAAGTTCTTACCAACCATTAGGAAAGTGCCAGGAGGAAGAATATTGGTGAGACAGATCATGTAATGCTTAGTTCTTGAATGAAATCTTCATTCAGATTTCAAGGAAAACTGAATGTAAATAGGTATCCTGGATATTAACAAAGTGTATTTCAAGAATAATAAGTAGACAGGAGTTAATGAGGAAAGGAGCTAAATATGGCAAAATATTTCAGGTAATGAAGAAAAGTTAGCACTTTTTAATTTTACTTTTGTTCACTTCTATCCATTTCACCAGGGAAAGAGAAAGGTGAAATAGTAGGACTGACATATAACCACTGACTATCTCTTGACTCTGAATGAATTTAAATCTCCTATTGTCAAATGGAGAAAAAAGACTCAAGAGAGCTAATAAGAACAGATTGGAGGAACCAGGAATGTTTAGCCTTGAGAAGAGAAGGCCGAGGAGGGACGTGACAATGCTCTTCAAATACTTGAGTAAGACCAACATTCTGCTCCACAGTACAGGATGCAAAATTATGATTTAAATTCCAAGAAGGTAGATTCCAATGCTAGAAAACAATTCTAACAGCAAAAGTAGTTCAATAGCAGAACCATTTTATCTTAATGAAGCCATGTATTGGGGATGCTCTGATTTGAGCAGAGCATCAATGAACAGAGACTAGACTCAGTGGCCTACATGGCCCTGTCCAACTTAATAATTCCAAAGCTTTCCTTAGCAGAGTATCATGCAGCAAAATGGGAAGGTCAATGGAAGAAAGTATTATATGAACACTGTTTTCACTTAATAGGTGATGGTATCCACAAAGTACTGACGCAAAGCAATGTGTCTGCAATATACAGTCCATACTGACTTACCAATATCAATCTGTTCAACAGCTTCTTGTATAGTAACATTTGGGAAGCCACTGTTTTGACAAATGGGTAGAGATTGCAAACTACAATTCTAGAAAAAGAAGCATGGAGTAACTTTAAATTAAATTCAAAAGACAGAAGTGTCATTTGCATCACCCTTTGCCAACACAAGAATTCTTTACCATGTCTCAATGTAATGCAACTGTAATTTTATCCCTGCTGTGGCCGATCTTATGAAGTTAAACTTTTCTGAATCATCACATGAGAATTGTGTTGAGGCAGTTCAAGACATTGGTGCTCTGGTGATGGGGATCTTCCTACACTTTCTATTAAGTATGGCTAAAGGAACAGCACTACAATAAACCAAGGTAAAAGCACACTTCTGTGATTATAGGTTTCCTGCTGGCTAATACACATTGCCAACATTATTACATCCTTCAGATTTCACTAATGGGATGTTTTGGAACTCGCCTACATCATACCAACAGACTGCCTCCATTATATGCTGTTTCTAGAATATTTGTGAACTAGGGAAAAATATAAAGGGAATACTCTCAGTAATGATAATTTCTGTGCACTTATAGTGCACTTAATTACAATGCACTTCCAAATAGGATCCTATTCATCCACCAGCATGAAGGAATTTAATCCTATTGAAAAGCCTTTTTAACCTTTTGGCTGCAAATGAATTTGACTTTAAATGTTGAAAAAAGTTTTTCAGAATATCGAGTATATTAAAAGGTTAGAAAAGTCATACTCTAACTTTTGCTTTCACCATGACTGCCTTGAATTATAATCTCCATACTCCTGGCTTTCTGGAAGGGCCTGAAAGCTAGCCTCTTGCATACTATGTTAGGGGTAGCTAATAAGGTAGAGATGATCTCTGGCCTGAAGCTACCCATCGTCTTGGTTTTTTTTGTTTTTCTATTTAACTCTCCTAATTTTAATTACATTCTTTACCTTTTTTACTTTTTATTATACCAAAAACCAGCCAGAGTTGCTGCATTAGTAAGATGGGTACATAAACATTTAATAAATGAATAAAACCAAACATTTTATTTGCATATCTTTCTTGGAATACTTGTGACTCCAATACTGAATCCACCAACTATATTTTTTTCTATCAATATTTGATTAAAGAAAGGGCAAAAGTTACGTAGTGGCAGACTAAGGATAGTGGAATACCAAAATCTCAGCATCAAAGACTGGCCCTGACACTTTGCCCTCTTACGTTTGAAATTAATCTACATGTTGAAATTCAAATAAAGCTAGGTAAATCTCAAAAGGGTATATTTGCCAATGCTTCAAAGTAAATGATGAGAAGTCAAGATTTGACAATCTCTTGCACAATTACAAAAATCCTTCCCAGTTTCACCCAAAAAAACCCATCAGTTCTGAAAATGCGCATTCACAAAGAGAAGAGAGGTACTTTATAGTGAAAAACCTTTAATCGCTATGCAAGTTAACTTCCATCAACTGATATCAAAGGTTGACTTCATAATTATTTATTAACCCCCAACTACCCTTCTTACCTTACAAGGCTGAAATCCAATTTTTCCATGTCAGCTTTATCTTGTGGAATATCACGAGCCAGGATGCCTAGTTTTTGTATGAGGAAAAGAAGGGGAGGCTCAGAAAATGTAAGACAATCCAGTCCCATCAAGCCCTTGTTAAAGATGGCCAATGGGGAATAGTAGTAGGACCTACACTAAGACAATAATGTAAAACAGTTGGTGTATGAAGAAAAGAGAGCACCATCACATTCTCCTGTAAAGGTTTTACTGTTGAAAGTAAACTGGCTTCTTTTCTTTTAACCTTAGCCACCCCAATATTGCTTGAAACATACCAAGTAGTTGTATATAAAAATGTTGCCTGAGAAACAATATCTACAATCCACACTATTTTAAGTTTTATTATAGAACATTTTCAGCCTTTGATGTGTGAAATAAGGAATTAGAGATAAAATGCCTTTTCCTGTCACTCACATGTATTGTGCTGAAAAATGCATTCATATGGAAGAATCCTTTATGACAAGTTCCCATCTTGCAGTCTGAATAGATAAGAGCTGGGACACAAGTTAGCTGTCTGAATAACAGCAGTTTTAGATCAGCCTTCTCCAGCTGGCTATTCTTGAAATGCCCTGGACTTCAATCCTGAATCCCTTCATCATCCCCATTTTGACTGAAATGATGCTAAGGGCAACAGGTTGAGAAAGGCTGCTATAATTAATTGAAACTGCAATCAACCCATCTTTTTGCAGATGCCATGCAAATTACAGGATCAGTTTTATGTAAGAGAATCTGTTTTTTATTATTAGCTGTTCTAGGACCATAATAAAGTACTAATTCATTTACAACTGAGTAACATACCTGCATGCACTGCAGGATGAAGAGTTTTCACACGTCCTCCAAGCATTTCTGGAAAGCCAGTAAGATCGGAAACATCTCTGTTCCAAAAGAGAAGGAATAAAAAACATTATGCAGCATCTACAGCATTCATGTAACACAAAGGTTAGCATCTAGACTTCAGTTTTGCTGCCTCTAGACTGTTTTCTTATTTACAAGAATATATTAAGTCATGCCTCAAAAGTGTCTGCTCTATGGAATAAAGAATGGTGGATACCATTTACTTGTGTCAACTTATTCCATGTCAAATTGGGATACTTGGGAAAAAGTGGAGGGGTCAATACTTTTGACCATGTTGGTACCACCTATAGGATATTTTGTACCAGTTTTCCTTCAGATTGTAGCTTGATGTAAATTTTATTGATTTGCTCCGTAGCTGTTCCATTGGTTTTTTTCCTTTGAAATTTTGCATCTATTTTATCAATTTTTATCTGCTGTCTCCATGTTATATTTAAATAACAATTTGTAAATGCAGCTTAATAAATTATTTTGATTCCGTATTAATATTTCAAATTCTGCCATTTTTCTTAGGATTTCTCATCCTTCTCCAAGATTGCCTAAGATTTTTCAGCTATTTGGAAATACATTAACCATGATAGATTCCTTCCTTTACTAAGCAATTGTCTTTTGTCTATTCATGGGTCTAGATATTGGCATATATAATCAGATTTTTATTATGTTCTTAATTAACAAAAATTGCTTGATGAAATATTCATATTCTCCCCCAGAAAAGAAACATGTGGGCACTGTTGACTTTGCCAAATGTACCAGTGACAAAATATAAAGTAGCTCAGACTTTCCCAAAGAAAAAAAAGGCACGTGTTGGTGATCAGAGATTCATTTTTAAAGAAACAGAGACAACAATCTGTAGACTAAACAAATTCTTAAGGGAAATGTGTTGTCTTCCAAGTGCAAATATTAAAGATAAAATAGAGAGGCTCATCAAAATAATCCAGCCCTTTCTCCTGTTTCATATTGGGATAAATAATACTACTAAGACCCTAGAAGCAATTTTAATGGACTATGAGCAACTAGGCAGGGTAGCCAAAGAATTAGGAGCCCACAGGTGGTCATCTCATCTATACTATACAACTGAAGGTCAAAATCCAACGATGGAACAGAGGATTTTAAAAGCAAATTGCTGGCTCAAAAGATGGTGCCATTGTGAGAACTTTGGCTTTCTTGACCATGGATTCACTGCCTACAGGAAGGGCTTCCAGTAAGGGATAGACTGCACCTCACAAGGATAAGGAAGCACGTGTCTGGAAATAACTTGCTCAGCTCTTTTGAAGAATTTGAAATAAAATTGGTGGGTGAGGATGACCAACTTATAGAACTAGACCACAAATCAGATAGTGTCAGATAAAGGGATACCATCAAGTCAATGAGAAGTGATAATACTGTTTTACACCATGCTGGTGAGACCAAACTTGAAATACTGTGTCCAGTTCTGGTTACCAAAATACAAAAAGATGTTGAGACCCTAGAAAGTGTCCAGAGAACAGCAACTAAGATGATAAAGGGCCTGGAGGATAAATTGTCATGAACAGTTGAGAGAGCTAGGTATGTCTACCTTATCGAACAGAAGAATTGGGAGGACATGATAGTTGACAGAAAAGGATTGACATTCTCTAAGGTATCATAGGCCAGAACAAGAAATAATGAATGGAAGTTTGCTAAAGAAAGATCCAACAGAGAAATGAGAAATTTTCTGACTGTGAGAGCAATTAATAAATGGAACAGGTTGCCTCCTAGGGTTGTGGATGCTCCATCGCTGTAGGTTTTCAAAAATAGACTGGACAACTATTTCACTGGAATGGTATTAAGGCTCCTGCCTTGAGTATAAAGTTGACTAGAAGACCCCTGAGTCTCTTCCAGCACTATGATTCTATTTATTTATTGTTTAGTGTATGAAATTTGCAGAGGTCACTCAATCGTAGATATACAAATGATATATCACTAACAAACTGTGTGTGTGTGTGTGTGTTCATAAACATATGCAGTAGTCAACAACTTCTGTTTTCCTAGTAGTAGACTGCCAACAAGTACAAGTCTTTCTGTCCTCTTGCTAGATGCAGCTGCTTCTCTATTTTTGAGGGATCAATCATCCTACCTCTTCTTCAACAGAATCCCTTTTCTGCTGCTGAAAATTCAGAACCCACTTTTTTTTGCAAACAACTACAAGCAATTTCTGAATTCCAGTGGTACAAAGTGTCTTTTTTACCACTTGTTTCTGGTTCTTCTCATCCATTGTTTTTGCATCCTTTGTTTGATTTTCTTCTTACCGGAGGATCTTCATTCTTTGATTTGATCACATCAGTTTAAGTATGGCCACTCATGGCTTCCATTTTTTTTTTACTTTTTGTACAACCACAACTGTGAGCTTGGACTTGTGGCAAATATATGCCGAACTGTTTTCAGTCAGGGAGTACAAACATTACATGTCACAACCAAATACCATATCCTGCTTTATTGGTGTATTTTGGTCAATTTATTTTTTATTGGTTGTAAGGGCATCTGTTAACACAAACAAAATCTCTAACCTGTGGGACAATAGCAGAGCTTTCCTCGAAGACTGCAGCTGACCAGGGTTAGAACAAATGAAGACATACTTTGATGTGACCTGATCTTGGGATTGCTCACAGCTTTCTTGTGTAATATAAGCAGCCAAGTTTGGTGGCATTCTAAGAACTTTTAGCACATGGAAGCTACAATAATCGAGAGTATTTCCATATCTAGTTTTTGCTTTAGTTGGGTGTTAGAAACACTTGCAGCTGATATAAGCACTTCTAAACAGAGTTGTCGTGGTAAAGTAATACTCAGGATCATCAACATACTGATGGTATCCTGCTCAAGACCTGTAATGACTGCATCCAAGACTTTATTAGGGTTCTCCAATAAGGGTCAGCCATTAAGATGACTCCAGTCAGTTCCAACCCATTATAACAGGGGTCTCAAACTCAAGGCCTGCGGGCTGCATCCAGCCCATGGGGGTGCTTAAATCTGGCCCACGGGGCTGGCCTGGAAATAGCAAAGGACTTGCCCACGGTGCCTCTGGCAGCCAAAACAGGGAGCAGGGGGCATGTAAGGCCCCCACCGTTCCCCATTTTCAGCCTGGATGGCCTCCTGCAGCACCCTGCTGGCCAAAACAGGGCGCGGGCAGCTTTCTCACATCCCATTTTTGCCAGCAGGGTGCTGCCTGACGCTGTCCAAGCCAAAAATGGGGAAGAGAGTGTCTTGCACATACCCCCACACCCCATTTTGGCTAGCAAGGTGCTGCAGGCCACCATCCAGGCCAAAAACAGGATGTGGGGGGCCTCGCACGCTCCCCTACACCCTGTTTGGCCTGCAGAGTGCTGCAGGAGTCTGTCCCATCTCCCATGTCCCCAGCCTGGCCTGCAGGAACTACAATGCTCATCCAGCCCTCAAAGAAATCCAGTTTGACACCCCTGGTCTAAAACACAAACCAAACCTAGATTAAATAAATATTACTGAAAGACACCAGTGAGAATACCATTATTTATGTTCTGGACTTTGTTCTCACCTATCTCACATGATTCTAGGCAGTTCCCAATAACTGATAAAAATAAGGATAAAAACAAAATGACACTTCCATCAGAAGACACAAGTGTATGAGGAACCTCAAACTGCATACCAGATTAGTCAGGGGAAGTGTTACAGAAAGACAAACAGATATGTCAACTCTCCTAACTCCAGGGGAAAAATGATCCACAACCACTCCATCTTGTTAAGGTTGAGTTTCTCTCTCATTAGATCTTTTCAGTCTCCATGCAATGAGCTAGTAGCTGAATAGCATAATTTGTCCAGATGTATAATGGGATATGTATAATGGGTTAATGATGATGATGAACTCCCAGAGACTTCATATAGATGTTAAAGAGGAGAGAGGCATGAGCTGAGTAACGTAACATAACAGGGTCTAGGGATGGACTTCTCTTCCACCATAATTGACTGGTATCAGCCACAAAGGGTAAAAAGGAAAACTACTGCAAAATAGCACCTCCCACTCTCAATCCCTGGAGCTGGTCCAGCAAAATACCAAGCAATGGTATCAAAAACCACTAAGAGATCTAGGAGGGTCAGAAAAGACTGGCCACTCTCATCCTGAGCCCTCCAAAGGTCAATGCAAGAGCCTTGGTGGTGCAGGCTGTTAAATGCCTAGCACTTTTTTTTAAATTACATTTATATGCCGCCCTTCTCCGGAGACTCAGGGCGGCTTACAATTTTTGGGATACAACCCAGTGTGCTCAGCAATAGCCTTCATTCCATTGTATATGCCTGCTTATTACTAAGCGGCATTTTTACAAGGTCAGCTAATTGCCCCCAACAATCTTGGGTCCTCAGTTTACCTACCCCGAGGGGATGGAAGGCTGAGTCAACCTTGAGCCTGGTGGGATTCAAGCCTACAGCAGTTGTAGGCAGCTGGATCTTAAGTGCAGGCAATTAACAGCCCGATCCACCAAGGCCCTTAAGTTCCAGCTGCCTGCAATTAGTGCAGGCTCGAATCCCACCAGGCTCAAGGTTGACTCAGCCTTCCATCCTCTCGGGGTAGGTAAATTGAGGACCCAAGATTGTTGGGGGCAATAAGCTGACTTTGTAAAAATGCCGCTTAGTAATAAGCAGGCATATACAATGGAATGAAGGCTATTGCTGAGTGCACTGGGTTGTATCTCAAAAATTGTAAGCTGCCCTGAGTCTCCGGAGAAGGGCAGCATATAAATGTAATAAAAATAAATAAATAAAATGACCAACATAATCAATGTTGTCTATTATGTAGCCTGGCCTGACTGAAAAGGGTCTAGATAATCTGCTTCACCCAAACCTTTCACAGCTGGGAACCTACCACTATTAGGACCTCATTACCTTTCAAATTAAATATTCCACTGGATGAAAATTAAACTATTAACAATGGAAGCGTTATGAGCAGTTTATCAGAACACCTTGCAAATTTTAACACAGCAGAATTCTGAGTTATACAATAACATTTCCCAGAAGTGGTCAGAAAGCTCTATTGTGATGTAATGGAAGAAGCAACGTGAGGCAGTTGTCAGGCCAAGCCAGAAGATAACACAGTCCAGTCAAGTCCAATCTTTTATTTTACCTGACATTCAAACCTGCATCCCGAAGAACTTTTGCTGTTCCTCCTGAGGCAACCAAAGTCAAACCCAAAGAATTCAGACATTTTGCAAATTCCACCAGGCCAGTTTTATCTGAGACACTAAATAAAGCTGAAACAAAAGAAAAACAAATTCTTTAATAAGAATATTGATATATAGCAAAACCCCACAATCATACAGGGGGGGTCAGTTATACAGCTAAATTCACTATAGTTCTATTTTAAGAACTGGTAATCATCAATGAAAAAGGAATTGTTTTTACAAACTGATCTACCAAGTAGGTTTCAGTCATAGCCTTTCCTGCTACAACTAAATGGAAACATTGCCACTTCTCAGCATAACTCAACAATAACCTATAATTCAGCATCTCCAATAGATGTTGAATTACAGGGTCAATCATCTTCAGTGTTGCTAGCATTGTAATTCACACCAGGAAGGCATTACTGGTAAAGGGAGCTAGCCCAGAATAAATTTAATCGAATGAAGAGAACTTGTATAACAATCTTGCACTTTTTACAATGTCTTTTATAAAAAACGTTTTCCAATTTTCTTCTGCCTCCCAACTGATGTAATGCTTGGGATAACTGGGAATAGGGCAGCTGCTGTTCCTTTTGTTAATTTACTCCTCAAATTATTTCATATATTTCCCAGGAATTACACAAAGAGAAAAATGTATTGGCCACAAATAAGAGGGCAAAGTGTACTGTAAATGTGAACATAACAGAATGAAAAACATAAACTGAAATGTAACATGGGGCTTTCAACATTGTTTTATTCTCCTAGGATGATAAAGGCTAACTCTTTTCATCTTTTTTCCTTGATTTAAAGTGTGTCTTCAAAAATAAGTCCGTATATTCATATTTCTATTACCCTGAATGAATCTACTGCAAGATGAAAATCTTTTCATCACACGTGGACAGAAATGTAATTAGACAGGGCTGTCTGCTTTATTTCTCACCTTCATGCCATTTTAAGCAGTTATCCTAGATGCCTTTCAATGGGATAAGAGCTCCTCTGTTCTTAAAAATGTTGATATTGTACTCTGTCCTTCAATAGGATTTGAAGGATTCCATTTAATTCGAAGTTTGCGAAACTGCATCGCAATCATGAGAATCAAATAGCTAAGATTACATTGCACTTTACGTTTTACACTGCAAATTGTCCCTACGTATTTGCAAGCTCCTCTTTAAAAAATATGCAAAAAATAAACGAGCAAACCCGGGAGAAAAATTGCGGATTACATTCATCGGGAGCCAAAGAAGCTGCATTGAAAAAAGCAACCCTCTTATCAGTTTAAAGGGATTCAACCCAATAACGAAATTCCATTCACTTCTCCTGAAGGGCCTTAACTTCCAATTTGGACGGGGCGGGGTTAAAACTTTTAACCTATCAGGACACTGATTAACTACGCACATTTTTTAATTACGCAATCACCTAGTAGTCCATACAGATACTCAGTTTGTAGCTTTTGTGCAACGGTTCCCCTTCAATTTAATCATGTGGGGAAAAGCGCCAATGCAGGTCACGAGGCTTGCATAACACGGGTTAAGATCGGACGAACTTCAGCACAGAGCGTACACCAGGCAGAAGAGGAGCCCTCCCCACTTTTTTTTTTACAGATTACCAGAATTGGAAGGGACCTTAAAGGTCATCTAGTCCAACCCTTCGCCCAAGCCCTCCCGTAAGTCAATCACCAAACCGGGCGGAGCCCTCCAGTAAGCCAAAAACCAACAGGCGATGCTTCCTTCTCCTTTCAGAAAGGGGCGTGTTTTGCTGCTGAGAAAGTAAACGAGCAAAACTTTTGCAGTGCAGTGAACACGCAGGGTCGAGATGCAAGGCATGGCAATCGGAAACTCACCCAGCTGCTGCCTCGAAGCCATGTTTGTAGACCCTCGGCAAGAAAACACTCGGGGAAAAGAACAAGCGGCGAGAAAGAAAGCCTGCCCCTCGCGGGTGGATATAAATAAGGAGGTGGTGGTCGAAGGAAGGGGGTGGGGTTACGATTGCATGCCGGGAAGGCGGGGAAAGAACTGAATAGCCTGAGGCTTTGATACAGCAATAGAAAGAAGTGAGGGGAGCTTAGGCCTTGCTGAATAGAATAGAATAGAATAGAATTCTTTATTGGCCAAGTGTGGTTGGACACACAAGGAATTTGGCTTGGTGCAAATGCTCTCAGTAGACATAAAAGAAAAGATACATTCGTCAAGAGTCAAGAATCATAAGGTACAACACTTAATGATAGTCATAGGGTACAATAAGCAATCAAATCATGCTAGGAAACAGTCAATATAAATCGTAAGGATACAAGCGGCAAAGTTACAATCATACAGTCACAAGTGGGAGGAGATGGGTGATAAGGAGTGATGAGAAGATTAACACTAGTAGTAGTGCAGACTTTGTAATAGTTGAACAGCGTTGAGGGAATTATTTGTTTAGCAGATTGATGGCTTTCTGGAAAAAACTGTCCTTGTGTCTATTTGTTCTGATGTGCAGTGCTCTATAGCATCGTTTTGAGGGAAGGAGTTGAAACAGTTTATGTCCGGGATGTGAGAAGTCTGTAAATATTTTCACAGCACTCTTTTTGACTCTGCAGTATACAGGTCCTCAACTGAAGGCAGGTTGGTAGTAATTGTTTTTCTGCAGTCCTAATTATCCTCTGAAGTCTGTGTCTGTCCTGTTGGCTTGCAGAACCAAACCAGACAGTTATAGAGGTGCAGATGATAAGACTCAATAATTCCTCTGTAGAACTGTATCAGCAGCTCCTTGGGCAGTTCTCCTAGCATAGAACGACAAGGGCAGTGGTCCCTGAATTAGACCCGCTATATTCTAAGTCAAGGGACAGAGTAAAAGCTGAAACCGTATTCACTGTCACCTCAGACTAAATGCCTTTGATGCGGTAACGGTATCTTCTACCTGGTTTGTACCATGCAAAATTCCATAGTTCTGCACAATCTTGGTATATGATTGTTCCCTGCATTGAGATTTTCTTTACCGTGTTTCCCTGAAAATAAGACACTGTCTTATATTTTTTTTGGCTCCCAAAAACACACTAGGTCTTATTTTCGGGGTAGGTCTTATATATTTATGGTGCCAAATAGTGGGTGTGAGTGTGTGTGTGTGTGTGGGGGTGTTTCACGGGTGCACGGTTGCTCCCTGAAAAGTCTTCCTGGAACTGGAGATTTACACTAGGTCTTATTTTCGGGGTAGGTCTTATATTAGGGCAGGTTTAGAAAATAGTGCTAGGTCTTACTTTCGGGGTAGGTCTTACTTTCGGGGAAACACGGTAGTCATGTAGCTAGATTCGCATGTTTCAGCAATGCGGGTGATAGAGCAATTATTTTTAGATTCCAAAGTTGGGAGAAAGATCCTGGAAACAGGGAGGCTGATTGGAAAGATGGTTTAATGATGAACAGAACCATCAGCGTTTATGGTTCTGGTGTAGCTGATAAATCGGTTTGATGAGTACATGGATTTTTTTTAAATTTCAGAGATGTCGTTAGTGGGGATTGTGCAATGTTTGAAATGCCCTTAGGAGATTACAATGTAGTGAACTCTGAGTCTTCTGCTAAATGGTAGTGGGTTAATCCTATTATGTCTGAAGGGTCATGCCCTGTTTTTAATCCCATCATCCTGGAGCTGAAGATTGTTTGTAGATAAAATGGCCCAATCTTTCTTAATGGGCACAAAATATCTGCTGGGGGCTATTAAGAAAGACTGGGTCTGCTTCCTGCCTCTAAAGAAATATATTTCTTCATTTCTCATTTAGAGAAATATAATATTCGGCCTTTTTAAATATTCCTCAAAATATTTCATTCTTCTATGAGGGAGGGTGACTTCCTGTAGAACATTACTGAATAACTGAATAAAATATACATGTACATAAATATGTATGTGTATTTGTATACATTAATACAAATGTAAACTTCAAATATCATAAAAGGAATACTGTTGTTTGTACAGGTAGTCATCAACCTAGGACCACAATTGACCCCCCAGAATTTATGTTGCTAAGCAAAACATTTGTTGAGTGAGTTTTGCCCCATTTTATGATCCTTCTTGCCAACTTTGCTAAATGAATCACTGCAGTTAAGTTAATAACCCTGATTGTTAAGTGAATCTGGTTTCCCTATTGACTTTGCTTGTCAGGTCAAAAAAGATAATCATGTGATTATGGAGATGCTGCAATGATAAGTGAAAGATGGTCATAAGTCACGTTTTTCAGTGCTGTTGTAACTTTGATCACTAACTGAACTGTTGTAAGTTAAGGACTATCTATATCTTGCACAAATAGAATATATCTAGAATAATAGAATAAAATTAAATACCTTTAATTTAAATCCAGCTTTACATTAGTGTAAAACAGGGGTCCCAACCTGGTCCATGGACTGGCCCCAGTCCATGATATGCCAATAGCTTGGCTGTGTAAACAAGTGAAGCCCCATCCATGGCATGCAGGCAATACATACACATACACAGCAGAGAAACCTTCTCCCTGGAAACAGTCCCTGGTGCTCAAAAGATTGGGGGCTGCTGGTGTAAAACATCACAGAACAGGTTTTGACGCTACCTAGCTGTGATACTCTTTTTTAAGTACTAAGTAAATCTAATCTTTTCACACAAAACATACCCAGCACCTTCAATCTTTCTTTATGGGACTTAGCTTTGAGACTTAATTACTCTTGTTTGCCTTTTCAAACTGTTCCCAAGGGTGGTGCCCAGAACTGGATACAATATTGAGGTCATTCTCACTAAAGCAAAGTAGTAGATCATTTATTTAATGCAATTTGGAAATCATTTTACATAATTGAGATTTGCAATTAACTGTGCATTTGATTTCTTGTATCTTTGTTCCTATTAAATTTCAGTTCAGTTTTCAAACTTATCAAGGCTATTTTGAATACAATTTATTTCTTCTAGCATATTAGCAATTCCAGTTTTGGGTCATCTGCAAATTTGAGGTTTAGTTTCACTGTTTCATTGAAATCATTAATAAAATAATTGAGGAATAGAGAGGGCAATATTGTACCTTTTGCACCCAATATCTCTCTCCAATTTGACCGAAAACCATTGATGGTATTTCATCATGAAATCTATTAGGAAATCTATCAGATGAAAAAAGGAGGTATAGTTAGTACTGTTATAACCGATACCTCTAGCTGTGAAACCGAATGAAGTAAATAACTGTTGCATTACCCACCTTACCCTAATTACACAGGACTGCAGAAATGCTTTACAGTTACTCTAGTGAAAGACTTTTCCTTGACAAATCTATGTGGATTTTGAGTTACTATGGTATGATTTTTTTTGAGGGGAATCTGAAAATCTGTTCTAAAATCTTTGCAGCTATTGATCCAGATTAGTTGGCCCTCCAAACACCTGCACTAATTCTCTGGAATTTCTTAAATATACATAAAGCTTCAGCTAATTACTTCAGATGTAATCCAGATCAGGGGTAGCCAGCCTTTTGGACCTTGGACCTCCAAACTCATAATTTTAAATCCCACGGACCAGAGATCCTAGGAAAATCCCCAAAAAAGTCTTCAGGAAAATTCCCCACCCTGTTTTCCTACCAATTGATCATTCTTTATTTGGGATCATAGGATACCGTCTCCAGCTCCATTCTCAGGGGGAGAGAGAAAGAGAGAGACTTTTAGCTTCACGCAAGGGAAGCAACAGAAGTCTTTCTTTCTCTCCCCCAAACTCTGCCAGAAATGAGTCTTTGCCGGTGCAGCCTCTTGCAGCTGGATGCCTTGCAGGGTCCCAAAAATTCATTTCTGGCAGAGTTTGGGGGAGAGAAAGAAAGACTTTTTCTGCTTTTCTTGTGTGCAGGCAAAAGCAGAAGAAGAGAAGCGGAAAGAAGCAGCCCGGTGGCCAGGCCAGGCGCATGGGACAAGTGGGGCAAGTTCTTCCCCTCCACCCTTTCCCCCCTTCCTTCACTACCTCATGTTGTTCACAATGCAAGCGTTGCATGTCTTGTGTTCCCACGGGCCATGTGGGCGGTTCAGCCTTGTGTTCCCGCACAGCCTGGATTAATTGCTTTGGGGGTGACATTTCTCTGTGGACCACCAAAATTTTCTCATGGACCACCAGTGGTCCCCTGCCCACTGGTTGGCGACCACTGATCCAGATGGTACTAGAAAGTAAAACTCATTCAGAGAAACAATTTCCTGACCAATCCTGCTCTTTACAGTTTGAATACTATAAAATATTTTCTTGTTGGAAAATACCGAGTCAAGATAGGAATTGGAGTGCCTTTTCTTTATTATATTATGTCATAGCCTTTAACTTTCACTGAGCAGCTGATCGGCCATTCCTTTGGTTTTCATTTTACATAAGTCATCTTTGATTTTCTTAGTAATCTTTGCCATCTTCTGTTCATTCTGAGTTTTAGCATTCCTGATACTCTCATTATAGTTTTAAATTATTCTTGTTTGGTATGTACTCTTTGTTGATAACCCAATCTCCAATTCATTTCCCGTATGTCTTCTTTTTATGGTTTAGATTTCACCAAAATTGTTTACATAGCCACATTGACTTTTTCTGCCATTAGCTTCTATTTCCCCACTCATTGGAATTATTTGCAGTTGTGCTTTTAATAAGTCCTTTTGTAGAAACCACCATTCGTCTTGAGCTCCTTTTCCTATTTCCACCTCCTTTATGAAAATCCAAAGTCCAAAAATATAGAATTAGAGAATAGCAAGGTTGGAAGGGAACTTAGAGGTCTTCTAACCCAACCTCCAGTTCAAGCAGGAGACCCTATACCATTCTGGACAAATGACTGTCCAAGCTTTTCTTCAAAACCTCCAGTGATAGAGCACCCACTTCTGGAAGCAAATCATTCCACTGACTAATTTTCTACTGATAGGAAATTGGATCTCTCCTATAAGCTTCCACCCATTATTTGTTGTCCTGTCCACAAGTGCTTTGGAGAATAGGTTGGCCCCTTCTTTCCTGTTCAACCCCTCAAATATTGGAAGACTATCATACAACCTTGAATCCTTCTCTTTAATGGGCTAGGCCAGGGGTCGGCAACCTTAAACATTCAAAGAGCCATTTGGACTCGTTTCCCACAGAAAAGAAAATACCGGGAGCCACAAAACCTTTCCCGTGCCTGACTGTTTACTAAATGACCACAAAACTAGCATATGTAGTTGAATTAAATGTTCTGTTCTCTTCTGAAACTTTTCATTTCTTGGATTTATCCATGATTGGCCTACCAGGGGTCAAAAAACTCAACAAATCACATGCCAGCGGGTGTAGCACATTGGCAGTTGTGATGCATATTTTGAGCAATGGAGCCGTAGCAGAAGGATGAAAGAGCCACATGCAGCTCTAAAGCCGCAGATTGCTGACCCCTGTTCTAGGCATACCCAGTTCCTGCAATGATTCATCATATTCTTTAGCCTCCAGTCTTTTAATCATCTTTATTGCTCTCTGTCTCAACATATAAGCACATGCTGAGCAACACTCAGCTTTATTATGCTGGGTGTACATATGCTCTCTCTATATAGAGAGAGGGGAGGAGGGGAGAGAGAGAGAGCATTCAGAAAGTATTCAAGCTCCCTTCACTTTTGTCAATTTCGTTATGCAGCAGCCTGATTCTACAGTTGTTGAAATTATTATTTTTTCTCATTCACCTATACTCAGTACCCCATAATGACAAAGTGAAGGCAGAATTTTAGAAATGTCTGTAAATTTATTAAAAAGAAAAAACTGAAATATCACATTGGCATTCAGACCCTTCACTCAATAATTTCTTTTTTAAAGTTTTATTATTTTCCAAAAAACAAACAAAACAGACAAACATACAAAACATAAATCAATATCAATTTCAAGTGTGTCGGTCAGTCACAAATCTCAGTGCCATCCCCTCATCATCCATATTCTCTATTAAAAAAGAAAGAAAGCTATAATCATTATTATTAATTCTCTACCATGTTATAGTTTCTATATTGTATTTCTTTTCAACAATTCTATTTATCTCCATTGTTCCACATATTACCAAACTTTTTTATCTAACCATTGGTAAAACATATTCCATATCTTGTAAAATTGCTTTTCTTCTTGATCCCTAATTTCAAATGCTAATCTGCTCATTTCGGCACAATCCAAAATCTTCTTAATCACTTCCTCCTGCGCAGGTATCTCATCATTTCTCCAATTTTTGGCAAATACAATTCTAGCAGCTGTCAATACATTAGCAATCAAATATTTCAATTCTTTGCTGAGTGTCTCTGGTACAATTCCCAATAAAAATATCTCAGGTTTCAAGTCTATGTGTTGTTGTGTCATTTTTTCCAACCATGTGTGGATTTTAGTCCAGTATCTTTTAGCATCAGCACAAGTCCACCACGTGTGGTAATAGGAACCAGGTATCTGATGACATTTCCAACACTTATCCGATTTGTCCTTAAACATTCTTGCGATCCTTCTCGGGAATAGGTGCCACCTGTAAAACATCTTGTACAAATTTTCTTTATATGCAGTTGACATTGTCATTTTATAATTCTGATCCCATAGTGTTTGCCATCTCTCTAAATCTATCCCATAACCAAAATTTTCCCCCCAAGCATTGTTTCCTTAACCTGCTCCTCTTCCATTCTGGCTTCTAATAAATATCCATAAAGTTTTTAAATCATTTTTTCATTCGTACCCATCAAAATTTTATCTAATTCAGTTTGCTTTTTTTTTTAATTACATTTATATGCCGCCCTTCTCTGAAGACTCAGGGCGGCTTACAATTTTTGGAGCACAACCCAATGTGCTCAGCAATAGCCTTCATTCCATTGTATATGCCTGCTTATTACTAAGCGGCATTTTTACAAGGTCAGCTAATTGCCCCCAACAATCTTGGGTCCTCAATTTACCTACCCCGAGAGGATGGAAGGCTGAGTCAACCTTGAGCCTGGTGGGATTCGAGCCTACAGTAATTGTAGACAGCTGGATCTTAAGAGCAGGCATTTACAGCCTGAGCCACCAAAGCCTAACATCCTCATCATATCTAGATTGTATTTGCAAATATGAAAACCAATTCATTTTTATTCCTTGTTCTTGTAGTATTTGCATTGATTTGAGTTCACCCTTTTCATTTAAAATCTCTCCATATCTAATTGTTTGTTCCTTCTTGTATATTATTGGATATGAAAAAGCTTCAATAGTAGATACCCATAATGGAATTTGTATATAATGTTGTTTTCTAATTTTTTCCCAGTTTAAAAATAAGGCTTCTCGAACATAGTGTCTTCTAAAATATCATTGCTTTTTAGTTCCCTTATACCATAGGAAGGCATGCCATCCTAATAACAAGTCATGGCCTTCTAGAGTTAATAATCTATTATTTCTCAACGTTATCCATTCTTTCACCCACAGCTTGATAATATAGTTCCCAGTTAGGTAGTGCAAATCCCCCTCTTAACCTTGCATCTTGTAATAGCTTAAATTTAATTCTTGGTTTTTTGCCCTGCCATATAAATTTTAGTGTAATTTTATTTAAATCTTCAAAGTACTCTTTCCCAAGTCTGATTGGGATTGTCTGAAATAAATATAAAATTCTGGCTAATACATTCATCTTAACTGTCGATATTCTGCCAATAAGAGATAGCTGCATGTTTTCCCATCTTTCAAGATCTGTCGCTATCTGCTGTTTGAGTTTTATGTAATTGTCTTCTTTCAATGAACTGCATCTTGATGTTATATATATTCCTAAGTATTTAACTTTACTTGCAATCTGAATCTCTAATAAGTCTTCTAGATCTTTCTTACGTTTTGCTAACATATTCTTTGTTAGGATCTTTGTTTTATCTTTATTAATTTTTAAACCTGCCACCGTTCCATATTCTTCTATTTTCTCTATCAATTTAGGTGCTGATTTAAGTGGATCCTCTAATATGAAAACCAAATCGTCTGCAAACACCTGTAATTTATATTCTTCTTTTTTGATTTTCATTCCTTTTATTTCTTCGTCTTCTCTAATAGCTCTGTTCAGTACTTCTAATGTTAAGACAAACAGCAGAGGTGACAGAGGACAACCTTGTCTAGTTCCTTTTCTTATCTGTATAAATTCTGTCAATTCTCCATTTACCAATATTTTCGCTGTTTGCTTATTATATATTGTCTCGATGGCCTGTATAAAATTTTTGCCAAAGCCCATTTGTGCCATTTGCAATATCATAAAATGCCAATTCACATTGTCGAATGCTTTTTGTGCATCTAAAAACATCAGTGCCATCTGTTTTTCAGGATGTGCTTCATAGTATTCCAAAATATCTAAAACTATTCTCACATTTTGCTTAATTTGTCGTTTTGGCAAAAATCCATTTTGATCCATATGAATAAATTCATTTAAATATATTTTCATTCTTTCTGCCAGAATTGAGGCAAAAATTTTATAATCTGAGTTCAACAATGAAATAGGTCTATAATTTTTGACTTGTTGTAGGTCCATTTCTTCTTTAGGTATGAGGGTAATATAAGCTTCCAACCATGTCTCAGGTATTCTCTTTTTTAATAACACTTCATTCATAACTTCTAAAAGGTAGATGCTTAACACCTCCTGAAAGGTCTTATAGAATTCCGCCGGTAAGCCATCTGGACCTGGTGCTTTTCCTGTATTTTGTTTCTTCAAGGCTTCTGTCAATTCCATCATGGTTATGTTCCCTTCTAACATTGTTTCAATGTCTTTAGGTATCTGTGGTAATCTTGTCTTTTGTAAATACTGTTTAATTTTTTCTTCTGTAATATCTTCTTGAGAGTACAGTTTTTCATAGTAGTCTCGGATAATTTTTTTCTTTTCGTCATTCCCATATTGTATATTCCCTTTTCCATCTATTAGTTGACTAATTTTCTTTGTTTCCCTTTCCTTTCTAATTTTATAAGCTAACCATCTTCCTGGTTTGTTCGAATTTTCAAAATAGTTTTGTTTAGCACCTTTAATCTTTTGAGCAATTTCTTCTTTATCCATTAAAGCCATTTTATGTTTAATCATATCCATTTTCCTTTTAATATCTTTCCTTTGTGGAGATTGTTGTAGTTCTTTTTCTAGTTTCACAAAATCATCTTCCAATATTTTGGATGTCTTTTTCTGTTTAATATTTCTTTTCCTTGTATAGTCAATTATCATACCTCTTATATAAGCCTTCATCGCATCCCATCGAATTCGTAATGATGTATCTTCTTTTCTATTTTCCTTGGAAAAAAAAAGTTCTGTCTCAATTTTCTTTTTGAATTCTTCTTCTTTCAAAATCATATTATTTAATGTCCATCTAGATCTTCTCTTCTGTCCTTTCCAGGCAACTATCAATGGATTATGATCCGCCCAAGTCCCACTTTCAATTTGAATTTTTTCTATATCGGAGAGCATATCTGCAGGTGCCCATACCATATCTATCCTTGACCATGATTCATGCCTTCGCCTCTCAGTGATTCATTATGGTCACTCTCAACTTCATTTAATCTGGTATTGAAGCTCCTCATTTCTTTGTCTCTTTGTTCTTGCTGCTCCTCAACTTTCTTAATCCTCTCACCATATTTCTCCATTGTTTGCTGTAGAGCTTTTATACTTTCATCTGTCCTGTCCAACTTCTGTTCAGTTATCTCAATTTTCTCTGTTCTTTTTCCAATCTCACTTACCACGTGAAGTATCTTCTGTATTGTGTCTTCTTTCTCTTTTTCCTTTTCTTGCTGTGATATTGTCGATGTGGGAGTTGTTACTTGTGGGATTGAAGATCTTCTACTCATTGTTACAAAGGTTGCCAACACCAATTGCGAAGAGAAAAAAAACAATAGTAAAAAAGTAAAAATTAGTAGCAAAAAAATGATAAAAAAGGAGGGATTTTTTAAAAAAAAAAGGAAATAGAGCAACAAAAAACAATCTAATCAGCAAAAAGGGAAAGAAAAAACCAATAATGTATCAATAATATGTCAAAAGATTAAGTTAGAAAAAGAAAAAAGAAAAAATGTAAATAGAAAACTAGGATAGTATATATATATATAAAAAGATCCAATGATTAGGTATCTTATTTCCAATATATAAAAAGAGGAAAAGGGAAAGAAAAATATATATATAAAAGAATATAAAAAATATTTAAAAAATCAGGCTCTCAAAAAGAAAAAGGGCTAAAAATTGAAAAATGAAGAATACCAATAAAAAGATTAAAATAGAAAATGAATAAGATATCCTTTAAAAATAAAAAATATATTTTAAGGGCTTTAATTATAGAAATTGGATTCCAGGCGATAAAAGGCCTTAGCAGGAAACAATATCACTCTATTCTTTTTTTTTTCTCCAAAGAGATTCCAACTCTTTTATTTTCCAAACTCTCCAAGGTTGCTTTATTCTTCAATTCCAACTCCAGGCTCAAAAATATAGTAGTTTATCGAAAGCACCTGTCAACAAATCTCCAGTGCCTTCTAGTCTAATCTTCAGCACAGAGCCTTGGATACAGTTCTTGCAAGTGTGTATATCTGTATGAGATAGCGGACCTCTAAGTAACAATATTGTATCTCTTTGCCAGCTTTCACTTCCTTGCCAAATAGCTTCCAAGATGTATCATTTCCTGCCTCTCTCAAAACAAGAAAGGTAAAAAAAAAGCCTCAGCAGCCATTTCTTATATGCGAAAAATAAAAAATAACCGGATCAAAATAATCAAATTACATTAGAGCCCGGGATGCCAAAAAAGAAAAACAAAATTCAAGAATTATTTTTAAAAAATTATAAAAAGCCATTCTGAAACTCACAAGAAGAAAAAATAGAAAGAAAAGTCTTTAAAAGCCGTAAAAAAGAAAGGAAAAACAAGCTCTTTACTTTCAAACACAATCTCTTCCCGCCGCCTAATTCACTGCACTCTCAATTTCAAACCATTTAAAATTGCTAGGATGTTCCCAAACTATAAAAAAAAAAAATCTCACCGACCGACAGACTTCTTCCGATTCCGTTCTTCCGCAGCTGTCACAGCTTCTGCAGCCTAATGGCTGCCGCGACCCGCTACAGGCAAAGGGACTGTCCTGGATCAACCAGGGACTTTGCGATGTCCCTGGGATCGACAGGAGATGCCCCCAACTCTCGCCGACCCTACAAGTCGGCTTAGGTCCTGAGGGACTGTCCGGCGGCAGCGGTATCGGGGGTGATCTCAGGAGTCGAGATCACCTCCGTCTCGCAGCGACGCAAGCTCCACCCATCATCACTCAATAATTTGTTGAAGCATCTTTGGCGCAGTTACAGCCTCGGTCTTTTTGGGTATGACACAACAAGGTTTGCACACCTGGATTGGGGGATTTTTTGCCATTCCTTGCAAATCCTCTCAAGCTCAGTCAGGTTGGATGGTCACTGTCGCTGGACAGCCATTTTCAGGTCCCTCCAGAGATGTTCAATAGAGTTCAAGTCAGGGCTCTGGCTGGGCCACTCTAGGACATTCACAGAATTGTCCCTAGCCATTCCTGTGTTGTCTTGGCTGTATGCTTAGGATCATTGTTATGTTGAAAAGTGTATCTTTGGCCCAGCCTGAGGTACTGAACGCTGTGGAACAGGTTTTCATTGAGGATATCTCTGTACTTTGCTCCATTTAGCTTTCCCTCAATCCTGACCAGTCTGCTAGTCCCTGTTGCTGAAAAACACCCCCACAGCATGACGCGACCATTGCCATGCTTCACTGTTTGGATGGTATTGGGCAGGCAATGAGCGGTGTCTGGTTTCCTCCAGATGTAACATTTAGAACTAAGGCCAAAAGTTCACTTTTGGTTTCATCAGACCAGAAAAATTTGTTCTTCATAGTCTGAGAGTCCTTCAGGTGCTTTTTTTGCAAACTCCAAGTGGGCTTTCATGTGTTTTGCACTGAGGAGAGGCTTCTATCTAGCCACCTTGCCATAAAACCCAGATGGGCTGAAGGCTGCAGTGATGGTTGTCTTTCTGGAACTCTGTCCCATCTCCACACAAGATCTCTGGAGCTCAGTCAGTGTCAGCTAATCTGCTGCTTGCTGCCATGGAGAAGTGGGGAGTGGTCAATGGAGAATTTTTCTTTGCAGCTTTGCAGCTGTGGTCTGAGCTTTGCTTATCTCTACTGAATGTAGATTAATGAGGAAAAAAAGTGAATTTCAACAACTGTAGAATCGGGCTGCACCATAACGAAATTGACAAAAGTGAAGTAGGTCTGAATACTCTCTGAATGCACATATTAATCACAATCTATTTTGAATACATAGCGGAAAAATGAGCCTTGAGAGGTACAAAGGTTGATATATGGTATAAAGCTATTACAGAATCTAGATGCTCCACTTAAAATACTGCAAAGCCTCCTCCAAGAAAGTAACAAAGAAAACTGATTATGGAGAAGGTATGTAGTTGCCCTTAAAGGAGAATATTTGTAGCTCAGGGTTAGTATGTGGTGTCCTTGATGCTCTCTGAGTTTGGATGTTTTCTTGTAGACGTTTCATTACCTAGACTAGGTAACATAATCAGTATCAAGCTCTAACATGAACATCAACCAAGCTCGGAGGGAGCTAAGACCCCTCATACTGTCCATGTTTATTCCTGAATCCCAGTGAGATGGGCGTTACTCACATGGAGACATTTCCTAGAAGGCAGTAAAGGAAGGGCCTTTTGACTGATCATAAGAACGTTGGTATGCTAAAAACTATTAAACTGGTTTAATTTCATACTATGATACTTACCTGGAGGGAAAAATTTCCTTGTTGATACCCTCACCAGATTACCCCAATATAAAAGCACCAAAGGGGATCTCTATCATCCCCTCCAACCAGATAGCAGCAACAGCCACAACCAGAGCACAAAGTAGAGCAAAGTCCAATTTGGCTAATGACGTAACCCAGGCATTGAGAGTGCCTGGGTAAGTGGTTCACCAGTCACAAAAAGGATGTCTCCTTATGCGATGGCCTTACTTGGGTCAGAAGGAAACTGTATGTGCCTGTGAGTCAGAGACCCCTAATTCTACAACACAGCCACAACTCCCCCCAAAAACCATGGGGCATTTTGACTTTGTAAAAACCCTGCATGTCCTTAGGCGGCGATTTTGATTGACAAGCATGAAAAAAGACAGAGAAGGATACATGGCTAGTTGCTCCATGTGTGCGTCGGGTAAAGGGCACCCCAGAAATCCACTGGGACTTTTGCAACTAGTTGATAGCCCCACAGGCTGTGGAAGGAGATCTTCATGGACTTTATTGTTGAACTATCTAAGAGCTTGGGAAACACTGCGATATGGGTCACCACCAACTTGCTTTCCAAACAGGTATACTTTGTGGCATGGCCCAAGATCCCTTCTGCATGAACACTCGCAAAACTCTTTGTTCAACACATCTATAACATCCATTGGGTGCCCGAATGAATTATCTTCGACCCAGGGATGCAATTCACTTCCTGGTTCTGGCAGGAGTTCCTAAAGTTACTAAGGACCACGCAAGGACTAGTTCCTGTGAATGTACAAAAAGTGTCTTGGAACAATATCTCAAATGTTACATTAATTACCAATAGGACAATTTGTTAGGCTTCCTTCCCTTTGCAGAAGTAGCTTACAACAATTCCATACACAGCAGTACTAGCTTTGCCACTTTTTGTGTCGCCACCGGCCGGGATTTTGTTGCTATGTCACAACTCCCGCAACAGTCATCCCAATGTGTGTCTCTGGCTGAATAGGTAAAAAACAATTGCAATCTACTTAGCCTATAGTATGGAAAATGCTAGGGGCACATACAAAAAATATGCCGATAAAAAGAGGTCTCCACAGAAGAACTACAGCGTTGGACAGGAAGTGTAACTTTCCACCAAGTACCTATAATCTAGGCAACCTTCAAAGAAAGCGGGGAGGGGGTTGAAATAATATAGGCCCTTTCCCATTAGCAAGAGTTATTAATCCAGTAACTGTTGAGCTAAAGCTACCAAAGAACCTTAAAAAGATAACATCCTGGCTTGTACAGAATAGATTTGCCAGTCAGTATGATGATAATTTGTATTGCTATACCTCAGATTAATATAATGGCAAAAAAAATCTGACTCGGGCATATACCGAGGACCAGAATAAAGCTGGAAGGAACTGTTGATCTGCATGTCAACTCCATTCCAACTGATAGATTAGATTTTTAAAAATCTTTTGCTGTTGACACAGATCTATTGATCTCTAGGAAGGAGTGCCTAGAGCTCTCCAGTTCTGCCCCATTATAAATTATTGAGAACAATTGTTGTTTTCTTTTCCCTCTGAGTGGGAGGGAAAGGAATACACATCAAAGCAGCCATGAAGAATTGCTCTCCAAGTTTGAGTTTATTCTTTTCTATAAGTTCTTAAGAAAAACTTAGATGGTATGAATAATTAGTGTAATGATTCAGTAACTTGCATATTCTTTTATATCTCCCTTCAAACTTTTTAGCATAGTGTTTCTTTACATAACTGTTCACATAGAGCTCTTAGGACTTGAACTGCGTCATCTGCAGCTTTAAATAATTCTGTGGTCCTTTCATCTCTGTGTGTTTTCCTATTTGATGGTCTGTTGCCTGACATGCCTTATTTTTCTAATGGCATTAGTTCCTGAATATATTAGTTCTCAACAAATGCTTCTTTTATTCTATAAGGCCATTTTAAAGACTTTTGGCATAGCCTTTCCATCTTTAATGTCATGTGTCTCTATCAGAAGACTGTGATAATTGTTGAGTCTTTCTGGCCTAGCGAGAAATCCTTCCATGATCTGTTTGATCTTAAAATATTTCTCATTTTTCTTTCCTTTGTTATTGGTTGACATGCTTGGTCCAGCTATCTTTTCTTCCTTGGAAGTCTGTTCAGTCATTGTAGGTCTGTGTAGTGGTCCACCATTTTCTCTTTGCTTTTCATGATTTTAGACCTTTTTGAACCCAAACCTATTTGGACCTTTTGTGTTGTGAAATTTGAGGGTTTTTTAAACTTCAGTTTTCACAATGTCTCTTCCTGGGTCTCTTCAGGTTCACTTCTATAAAAGTTAAAATATACTAAATACGTTATCTATGTTGTCATATTTTACAGTTCTAAGTCAAATTTATTCTAATAATTCATGATCTTTTAATAGTCTTCATTCTAGTTGATTTGAGTATACACTTTATTATATATTTAATTGAGATAACCAACTGGTAACATCCTTGTTGAAAAATTGTGCTTATGTTTCTTCAACCAATTGTTGGCATTGAACAAAGAATTCTATTCACAAGTTGTATTAACTTATATACTGCAACCTTGAACCTAGTAAATCTAGCTCCTTCTGTAATTCTAGGCGCTTAAATTTCTCTAACAGTTTGCACACCTGTCACCAATGAATACTATTATGTCCATGATGCAACTAACACATCTTGCAAATTATCATAAAAATTCTTAGCATCTTTTTTTTTCTTTTGGTTCATCCTATTTATTTTTTATTTATTTATTTATTTGATTAGTCAATTGCTTACAAGATAATAGGTATAAGTATAAACATAGTTATAAATACACGGATACGTATAAGAAAATAAACAATAGGACAGGGACTGTAGGCACTTAGGTGTGCTTATGCATGCCCCCTACAGACCTCTTAGGAAAGGGGTGAGGTCAATAGTAGACAGTCTAAGGTTGAAGTTTTTGGGGTTTGGGGAAGAAACCACAGAGTCATGTAGAGTATTCCGGACATTGACCACTCTATTGCTGAAGTCGTATTTCCTGCAATCAAGTTTGGTGCGGTTAACCATGAGTTTGTATCTATTATGTTTTCTTGTATTGTTATGTTACGTATATTCTTCCATGATGTTGTACAATAATGTGTATACTTACATAATACAGATGTTTATTAGATATCCATTAATTTTGATAGGTATAATTTCTGCTTATTGGATTATAGTTGAACACATATTGTATTTTTCGGAGTATAAGATGTATTCCCCCCCCCCAAAAAAAGTGGGTGGAAATGTCTGTGTCTCTTAAACAGCGATTATGTGCCCATTTTTGGCCTCCCAAAGCCTCCATGCATCCCGTTTTTGCCCTCCGCTGCGTCCCAAGGCACTTTGCAGGCCAAAAACGTTGGTGTGCAGAGTGCCTCTGGACGCCGGGTAGGGCAAAAATGGGATACATGGAGGTGTGTCTTACAATCTGGTGCATCTTATATGAAAAATACGATAGGTTCTTTTTTAATATTACAGTCATTTTTACTGGTCTAAACGTGGAGTCATCTGATCTAAAGTGCCCATTTAGGCTCACTTACATTCATTTTGTCCTAGGACATTTAATTTGGCATATTTTTATTTCTGCTTTAACTATTGGTTCTCCCTTGGTTCATCCTTTTCAGAGTGTATGTTTCCTTTTAAAATAAGGAATTTCTCTGTTAATATTGGCATCTTTGATGACTGAAATTTCTTGCTGGTTTTGTCTAGCCACATCATCATCATCTTCCAATGCACTTGGTTGAAGTTCAATGTACTTCCTGGTAAATTACACCTCTTTCATCTGCACTAAAAGTTGTCTCAATTGATTCTATCCATATGTATGAGTTTTCTTGGCAATAATACAGAAGTTGTTTTCAATTGTTTCCTTGTGGTTTTAATTCAATAATTGTTTTTTCTAGGTGGATTGGTGTCCTTATTGCCTACCCAGTACCAGCTGGCTCAACTCCTCACTGTAAATTAGTCACAGCTTTTCCTTTACCCTTTCAAATTTACTGGGTGTGTTACTCTCCTGTCATTGGAGTTCCTGATCTTTTTTGTCACCTGAAGGTGGCAGTCTCTCAGTAGGAGAGCAGCTACCAGTAGGCAGACTGCTGATACGCAAAGTGCACTGTCTGTATTACAGTATATAGCAGGTGCCTAATTTTCAGGAAGCTAATGCTAAATAGATGAATAGAAGATGAGAGTTGGAAGGGACCCTTGGAGGTCTTCTAGTCCAATCCCCTGCTCAGGCAGGAAACCCTGTACGATTTCAGACAAATGGTTGCCCAGTCTCTTCTTAAATCATCAGATCGTTTAGGTAATACTACATTATTGAATTTTGTAAATTCAGAATTATGAACTGCATGCATTAATAGTTACTGAACTTTCAGGTTGCAAAATATTAAATTATCAGGGGATCTTCCTGCAAGCATGGGGAGTAGAGGTATAACAACCTCCTCATCAATGACCAAAAAGTAAACTCTTCAAAAGCCTCAAAAACCCATAAGCAAGCACAGAATTGTATCCATAGTAAAATGAATGAATAGAGAAAAAACTAGACTTGGAGAGAAGAGAAGAGTTTATGGAAAATAAAGTTTTACTTGGATGCAAAGTTTACTCTGGTGAGTTCAGTTGAGTAGTGTGGCTGTTGGCACTCTCTTGGGAAGAAAAGAGGCCTTCCTTTTGTTCTGCTGAAAAGAGAGGAGACAAATCACAGCAATTCAGCATTTTTCATCTCTTCTTTATATAAACTACCCTTTTTAATTTTTGAATTTTAAATACATCTTTTTTATCATTAATTGTGCATACTTTCCAATACCAGTATATAATTGAAAAATGAATTAGGTGCAAATCTATTTGTAAAGGTGTTTTTTTCTCCAACCACAAGTACTGCATATTTATAAGGATTTATAAGGATTATAATATCTGAACTGTACTTCATATTTTATATGAACTAAATAATCCTGAATGAACCATGAATTTTTATATATATTGAATGATCTGAGAAAACTTGATGATCATTTATTCAATACTTTATTTACTATACAAGCCTCTATGTTCTAGACTCTCTGACTGTTACAAAGCAAAGCAGTTTACACTAACCATAAAGCAAGATTGCAAATTTGAGGATTATAAATTAATTTATAAAGATTATAAAACTATGCCCTAAACTGCAATAAGACACAGCAGATTCTGTTCATCTGCAATTATCAGTCTACTTTCTGCTGTGGATTATAAACTATAAAAGACTACAACATTTTTAAAGGAAAAGGGCATTGGTACTTACCTGAGACGCCCATTCTCTCTGAGCTGTGTAGAGCATCCAGAAGTGGGAGGTGCTCAGTCTCCTGTTGCGTAGGCTGGGCTAATTAGTAGGACGTGCCTCCTCCTCGATGCTCCTCCTTGCGTCCCCAGTTTCCAGCGAAGACGAAGTGCAAAGACCCCGTCTAACTATATACAACCAAAAAAACAAGTAGCTGGCTGGAACAGTGCCACCCCCTAACAGACGAATACAGGGTGGGGCTGGATGCTCTACACAGCTCAGAGAGAACGGGCGTCTCAGGTAAGTACCAACGCCCTTTCTCCTATGAGCTGTTCCGAGCATCCAGAAGTGGGACATGCCAAAGCTAGGACAGCCCGTTGGGAGGGAATCCATCTGACAGACACCTCACTCAATCCTTGAGGACCTGCTGTAACACCCTTCTGCCAAACAAAGCCTCCGCGGAGGCAAACACATCTATAATTCCTAATGAAGGGAGAGGGGGAAGCCCAGGTAGCTGCTCTACAAATTTCCTCAATCGAGGCTTGGGTGGCCCATGCAGCTGATGTCGCCGCACTCCGGGTGGAGTGGGCAGTGATGCCCTGAGGCGTCGGACTCGATTGGGTCTCATACGCCCTCGTGATAGAAGCTCGCAGCCACTGGCCAATAGTAGAAGAGGACACTTTATGGCCCAGGTTACTCGGAAGAAACGAGATGAACAGGGCTTCCGATTTGCGGAAGGGCGCCGTGCGCTTTATGTAAATACATAGGGCCCGCCGAACGTCGAGGTGGTGCCACTGCCTTTCGAGTCGATGAGACGGAGCCACGCAAAAATTCGGGAGGATCAACTCCTGAGCCCTGTGAAAGGCTGAATTTATTTTAGGCAGGAATGTCGGGTCCAGTCGGAGGACCACCCTGTCCTCATGGAAGACACAGAGATCCTTTCTGATGGAGAGGGCAGCGAGTTCAGAAATCCTCCTAGCCGAGGTGATGGCCACCAAGAAGACCACCTTATACGTCAGCAGTTGGGTACTGATAGTCCGTAGTGGTTCAAATGGCTCCTTGGTAAGGGCGTTTAAAACAGTGTTGAGGTCCCAAGTAGGGTACCTGTGGATAGCCGGAGGTCGTAGGTTCGTGGCCCCTTTAAGGAAACTACACACCCTTGGATGACTGGAGATGGATTTGCAGTCGGCCCAGGAGAGCACAGAAGACAGTGCCGCCACCTGCCTCCGTAGCGTGTTAGGAGAGAGGCCCTTGTCAAGACCCGACTGAAGAAACTCTAACAGCTGAGCCACTGATGGAGAGGAAGGATCCACCTGCGCCCTAGCACACCAGCGACAAAAACTGGACCAGGTAGCATTGTAAATTCTATTCGTAGACGGTCGCCTCGCCGCCTGGATGGTCTCGATCACCTTAGATGACATGTGCTCCTCCCTCAGACGCTGCCACTCAACCTCCAGACCGTCAGGTTGAGCCATTGGGGCTCTGGGTGATGGACCGGACCCTGAGAAAGCATGACAGTTGACGGAGGGATCCGCCACGGATCCTCCACAGACAGCTGTCTCAGATCCGTGAACCAAGTCCGCCTTGGCCAGAACGGAGCCACAACTAGGACCTCTGCTCGCTCCTCCAGAATCTTCTGGATCAGTCTGGGTATAACAGGTAGAGGAGGGAAAGCGTAAAGGAGACCCTGGGGCCAAGGACATCGGAGCGCATTGGTATTCTCTGCTCCCTGAGATGGGTATCGGGAGAAGAAACGTGGGAGGTGAGAGTTGAGAGGCGTGGCGAATAGGTCGAGCACCGGTAGGCCGAATCTCTGGACAATTTGGTGAAAAAGTGAGGGGTGAAGACGCCACTCCGACGGATCGATTGTGGCCCTGCTGAGCCAGTCCACTTATATGTTTGAACTGCCCGATAGGTGTTCTGCCTTGATGGAAAGCAGGTGTAACTTGGCCCAATGGAATAGTCTCTCTGTTTCCCACATCAGTGATTTGGAATGCGTGCCCCTTTGTTTGTTTATGTGGGCTTTCACCGTCACATTGTCTGTGAGAATCAGCACATGTCATGATGTTAGTTTGGACCGAAAAACGGAGGGCGAGAGAGACTGCTCTCAACTCCAGCCAATTTATATCGTGTGCCCGTTCTAGACTGGACCATTGGCCCTGAGTTGAGTGAGAGAGGAAATGAGCCCCCCAGCCGCTCAGGCTGGCGTCGGTCGTGATGGTTTGTCATTGTGGTTCTCTGAGCGGGCAGCCCTGAAGGAGCACTGGGGAGGGCCACCAACGGAGGGCTCTCAAAACATCGGCCGGTAGTAAGACTTGGAGATTGGAGCCATTGCGTCCCGTCTGTTGGAAAGGCAGGAGGAACCACTGGAGAGGCCTGGTATGGAAACGAGCCCAAGGGACAATAGATATGCAGGATGTCATCTTACCCAATAACTGTGATAATACTGACAATGGAACCTTTCTAAGCGTCCTAACTACCCCTACCAACTTGTTGATACTATCCCATTGATCGGGGGAAAGAAAAACCTCTTGAACAGTGTCGATGATCGCACCCAAGTGAATGATTCTAGAAGCAGGGGTCAAATGACTTTTGTCCCAGTTTACAGAAAAACCATGCTGTTGGAGGGAATCAATGGTAAACTTTGTGTCAGAGTCTGAATGACAAACAGAAGATGACAAAATTAAGATGTCATCCAAATAGCATTGTAACCTGATGGGCTTGGCCCTAAGGGATGTGGCAAGAGCCGCCAAGACCTTAGTGAAGGTCCTAGGGGCCGAAGCTAACCCAAAGGGCAGGGCGACATACTCGTAATGCGCGCCATTATAACAGAATCAGAGGAATTTGCTATGGGAAGGCCCAATTGGAATATGTAAGTAGGCTTCAGTAAGATGGACGTGAGGACATCATTCCTCCTGATGCACATGAGAATAGATTGTAGGGTAGTCATTTTGAATTTACGGTAGACTAAAGAGCGATTCAGGTGTTTGAGATCCAGGATGGCTCTCCAACCGCCCAAGCTCTTGGGTACCAAAAAAAGGTGGGAGTAAAACCCCCGGCCTCTCTGGTCCGGGGGAACTGGTTGGATGGCATTGATTGCCAGAAGGTGAGATATGGCCTCCTGCATGAGAGCTCTCTTCTGAGGATCCCTGGAAGGGGGACTGGACATGAAAAATTCAGGAGGGTGGATTGAAATTTTAGAGCCAGACCAAGTCTGACGGTATCCTTAACCCAAGCATCTGAGGTTGAGGCGGACCACCTGTCTGCAAATAGTTTCAACCTGCCTCCTATGGGGAGGACCCCGCCTGTCCTATTTGGACCTCTGAAAGGGCTTGTTGCCCGCCTCCCTGTACTGCCTTCTGGGATGACCACCCCTATGGCCTCTGTGGGAAAGATCTGGCCTGTCAGACTGGTTTCCCTGGGGGGGGGGGAAATCTATGGTATCTTGGGGCAGATGATCCCTGGGAGGAGGGACGAAAGGAGCTCCTACAAAAGGGCTGGTGGAAGCGGGGTTCTGATTTCCAATAGAGGGAAGGGAGAATTTTCTTTTTCTTTTTTGTTTCTATTAGGAGGGGCTCTAAGGCCACCCAATAATTTGTTGCTTGAGATGGGTGCAGAGGCAAGCTTCCATTTATGCTTAGAGTCCGCCTGCCAGTGTCCTAGCCAGAGAAGCCTCCTGGCCGAGATCTGAGAGGCAATGGCCCTCGAGGAAAACTTGACCGCATTATAAGTAGCGTCTGCGGAAAACTCAGCGGCTGCGATAATCTTTGCGACATCCTGATGGGCACGAATGTTGGCAGGGGGTAGAGTCTCCCTCAGATGACGGAGCCATCTAAGGGAAGAGCAAGTAAAGAAGTAGGCCTCCTCCGCCTCCCCAGGGATGGCCGAGGATGAAACTATGGCCACAATTGGGTCGTCTACCTCGGGGGTGTTCAGAGAAGCGGAGAAACCCGGGACCAGGTTATACAGCCTTTTGTCATATCCGGAGGGGGCAGGGTAGGATGCCGATAGGGCCCATTGCTTATCAACTAGTTCCTCAAATATGTGTGGAACTGGGATCACCTCTGTCTCGGTGGGTGGGACCCCGATGGCTGTGGTGCAGGGGAGTCATCAAGGCAGGCTGTTTTCTTAGCCTTGAATAGTAGGGACTTGAAGAGTGGGGGATGGAAAAGGCCCGTAAAAACCGGTTGGTCTGGGGAAATGCCCTCGTCATCAGACATACCCCTTTCCAAGGGGTCCGCCTCAGAAGGATCCTGGACATAGTGGTGTATGGACTCCCCTCCCTGTTCCGACCATTCGCCCAGGTTTTGACCCTCCCTCGGTTCTGGGGGGGTTCTAACATAAGGGGAGGGGGGTCCATACACCACTATGATCTCACCACGGATGATCTCACCCAGTGGCTTCATATAGATGTTAAATAGGGGGGAGAGAACCGACCCCTGAGGGACCCCACATGAGAGCACCCTCGGGGTCGACCTCTGCCCCCCCACCAATACCGATTGTGACCGCCCTGAGAGGTAGGAGGTGAACCACCGAAGCACAGTGCCCCCCACTCCCAACCCCTCAGGTGCAAAGGATACCATGGTCGATGGTATCAAAAGCTGCTGAGAGGTCTAATAGGACCAGGACAGAGGAGAAACCCCTGTCCCGGGCCCTCCAGAGATCATCCATCAGCGCGACCAATGCCGTCTCCATGCTGAAGCCAGGTCGGAAGCCCGATTGATATGGATCCAGGTAGTCCGCTTCATCCAGGAAGAGTGGAAACTGCCGAGCCACCACACTCTCAACAACCTTTGCCAAAAAGCGAAGGTTGGAAACTGGACAAAAGTTGTCTAACATGGTTGGGTCCAGGGCAGGCTTCTTCAGGAGGGGTCTCACCACCTCCTCCTTCAAGGCGGTGGGAAAAACACCCTCCCATAATGAAGCGTTGACAACTGCCCGGAGCCAGCCGCAGGTGGCCTCCCTGGCGGCATAAGCCAACCAGGAAGGACACGGGTCCAACAAACATGTGGTGGAACTCAGCCGCCGCATAGTCCTGTCCACTTCATCCTCAGCAACAGGATCAAACTCCTCCCAGATCACACTGGCCAGACTGCCTGTATCCCGTTCCCCAGACCACTGCAAATCAGAGGACAACCCGCTCCGAATCCGAGCGATCTTATCCGACAGATATTGACCAAACTCCTCAGCCCTTCCCCTCAATGGGTCGCCCCTCCCTGTCTGAAGAGAGCGGGTGGCCCGGAACAGGGCAGTTGGGCAGTTATCTGCGGACGCTATGAGGGTGGAGAGATAGGACCTTCGCCTCATAGCTACCAGGTAAGTCCTAATATGGGCTCTTAGCTGGGCTCGATCGGATTGGGAGTGGGTGGACCTCCACCTGCTCTCTAAACCCCTCCGACGACGCTTCATTTCCCGGAGCTCCTCGGTATACCAAGGAGCCATCCGGGATCCACGGCGTGTGAGGGGCGATGGGGACAACCCTGTCGAGGGCCTTCGACGCACCCTGTTGCTGCGCGCCAGATCCTCGGCAGAGCTGTGGGCAAGGGAAGAGGGAAAGAACCCCAGTTCCGCCTGGAACCTTTCAGGGTCCATCAGGCGTCTGGAGCGGAACCATCTAAGTGGCTCCTCATCCCAGCAGTGGGGGGCGGCCTGTTGGAAGACCAGCCGTAGGAGATAGTGATCAGACCATGGAACGGGCAGTGCCATAAAAGTGGCCTGCCCTCTGTCACTATGCCACTGCTCAGAGACAAAAACTAGGTCAAGCGTGTTTCCCCCCTTGTGAGTCGGGCCTTGAATCAGTTGGGTCAGGCCCATGGCTTCCATGGAAGCCATGAATTCCTGGGCCAAACCCGACGTTCCCCCCAGGGAGGACAAATTGAAATCCCCCAGGACTATAAGGCCCGGGAACTCCAACGCCAACTGTGGCAAGAAAGCTCGTCAAAGGAGGTAAAACTCATTTAAGTAATGTCTCACTTAGCAACAGAGGCTCAATTGTGGTTGTAAGTCAAGGACTACCATATTTAGAAAAGAAATAAAATTGCACCCCAGAAAACCCTTTAGCCCGATAAATTTGGACCTCCATTGTGGTCATAAGTCGAGAACCAGCTGTACTGAAGTCTAATTTTCTAATCAATGGGCCAAATCTGAGATACAATCTGGAGAAGAAGACTGCTATGACTGCTTTTAATATCAGTCATAAGTCTGAGGACTCCCTCTGTTCAGTCCGAATGCCATATTGGCATCCTGTTGGATGGCTGCCTGTCCTTCCTTCTCCACTGTCTCAAAAACACAACAGTGTAATAACAAAAGGAGATTTTCCACCTGGTGCTGTGGTCTGTGTCTCTTCCCCACCCTCTGAGCATGTACTGGGTTCTCTAATTCAGTCGGACAGATGGCCAGTCTTGATCAGATGGGATTAATTCCATTTATGCCACATGCTTTGAATGGCTGCTTGACCAGATCCCAAATTGGTCCAATTCAGCCTTTCCACACAGGTTAGTCCTTCATTTATGACCACAAATTGAGACCAAGCTTTACATTGTTAATTTGTGAAGCGAATTTGTCCCTTCTCCCACCACATTTGTTGCAGGTCACATGACCTGGCTTCCCCAGATCTCCATTGCTAAGCGGGAGGGTGGGCACGAGTAGGGACACCTTCCTCAAAGGTCAGGCTTGGCCAAAGCACAGCAAAGGTACATGCAGGGTGGGCAGCTGGTTGCTTGAGGAGGGTCTCCCTGCTCATGCGCACCCACTCTCCTGCCACAGCTGGCCAGGGAGTCGCGAGAGGAGGAGGAGGGTCGCCCAAAGGGAAGCCTCTGCCGCAACTCATGCTGATTTCTTAGCCAGCCAAGAAGTTGCCAAGAAGAAAAAAAAGAAGTGAAGAGCCCCAAGGAGAGCTTGCTGGCTTGGCCCAGCCTCAGTTTTCCGAGAGAGAGAAAAGAGAGAGAGAGAGAGATACAGAGATGCACACACACACACACACACACAGCAGGGGGGAGACTGGCTGATGGGTGAGTGTCTTTGGTGATGCACTCTGGCTTTCTCCGAGCCTGACCCTAGGAGTGGGTGTGTGTTCAACGGGGCCAGCCCCCTTTTCCCACTGCCCTGAGCTTCTTAAAGCCATGGCTGCTTGCTGTAGGCCTGTCCCCTCCTCCCGGATCCCATTCCTACCCCGCCAGCCCTAGTGTTAGTGAGGCTGGCATCAGTCATGGCTGGGTCGGGCCAGTGTCTTGGGGCAGAGAGCAGATTGCACATGACCCCAAGCGACGGAGGCACGTCCAGCACCAACAAGGGCCAGAAGAAGCTCCAGCAAGCATAGGCGCCAGAGAATCAGCCCTGACCACTTCACAATTTCCTGCCATCACCCTTCTCAGCCCAGACGAGGAGTGACTGGGAGTGGAGGGCGAGAGGCGGGGCCAACCAGTGGTGGGATCACCCAACGGAACCATAGCAGAGGGCCCAAAGAGCTGCATGCGGCTCCAGAGCCATGGGTTGCCGACACCTGGGCTGGAGCCTCAGAGGCATCCTGCCAGAAGAAGGGGGGAGATGAAAGGAGAAAGAAGAAGGGGGAAAGATGAAAAGGCAATACTTTTTTGTGTATAAGTGATAGGAAATAGAGAAGGGGGAATGACAGGTGAGAAGGACCAGAGCACCCAGATCCTGTTTGTACCAATATCCCACAGCCGATCACCCTAGAAAATATGCAAAATACCCCCAAACATTTCACAGTTCTCAAAACATCTTGGCAAACTCTGGTTGTTGGAAATAGACTGGTCATGGGGAAAGGGATGGAATGGGGGAAATCTGCATCTTATTTTTGTATCCATGAAGTGAGATACTTTCAGAACTGGCTTGACTTTACTGCAACCAACACTCTTAATAAAAGAACCATTTGCTTTTCTTTCCTAGGGGATTGGATTGGGGCAGGTCTGACACAATCTTAGAGAGTAAAATGAAGATTATAGAGCAGTACTTGACTGGACAGAGATAGAGTTAGATTGTTGTAATACTACCATTTTAAGATAAACCAGAATAACCAAAGTATTTAATAAACAGTGGAAATAATAACTCTTGGTGTGCTCCTGCATAAAGATCATAGTGTGTTCCATCAATTCAATTGTTCCACTGCTGCACAGGCAGAGTTTTTGTTCAAATAGAATTTTTTTTTGTATTTTCCTTCAGTAATGGCTCATGAAGGACACTGAATTTGGCTGAAGAAAGGGCTGTTCTGAATTTGGGATAGTTATGCAATTGAGATATCTGGCTGGTTAGAGAGGGTGTCCAGGGTGGCTCAAGAAGGATGTTTCATAATAAACAGCAGCGGGGACAGTGGGCATCCTTGTCTAATTCCTTTCTGTATTTGAAATCTTCCCGTCAGTCCCCCATTTATTAAAATTAGAGCTTCCTGTTTTTGATAAATAGCTGTAATAACATTTATAAATTTGGGTCCTAAATTCAGAAATTTAATTTGTTGTAAAATGAACTCCCATTTCACATTGTCAAATGCCTTTTGGGCATCTAGAAATAGTAGCAGCTTGATCAGCACTACGTTCTTCGTAATACTCTAATATATCTAATGTTACCCTGATGTTATTTCTGAGATGTCTTTGTGGGAGAAAACCATTTTGGTCTGCAGAGATAAATTTGTTAAGTATTCTTTTAAATCTTTTCGCCATAATGGTCATAAAAATTTTATAGTCCACATTAAGAAGGAAATTGGTCTGTAGTTACCTGGATCTGTCAAGTCAGCACCTGTTTTAGGGATGATAGATATTCTGGCCTCTTGCCAGGATTGGGGGCATTTCGCCTTATCGAGGACTTCATTAAAAATCTTCAACATTTCTTTCCCTAAAGTTTCTTGTTGCGATTTGTAAATTTCTGCGGGTAGGCCATCTGGCCCTGGGGCTTTATCAGTTTTTTGCCTTGTGATGGCCCCATATACTTCTTGAAGGGTTATGTTTTGATTTAAAAATTCTTTATCCTCATCTAGAATTTCTGTAAAATCAACCTTCTTTAAATAGTTTTGAATCTGATCTTCTGTTGCATGATTAACTTCTGTATACAAATCACTATAATATTTTTGAATAATGTACTTTTTTTCTTCCTCCTTAAAGCATAACTTCCCTTGTTCATTTCTTAGTTTGGTGACCCACCTCTTTTCATTCTGTTTCTTAAGTCTAGAGGCTAACCAATGCTCTGGTTTGTTTGCATTCTCGAATTGATTTTGTTTCGTTTTCTTTAATTTCTGGGCAAGTTCATCCTTATCAAGTAGATTTATTTTGTGTTTAACTAAATCCAATTGTAGTTTAATTTGTTTATCTTGTGGTGCGACCTGCAATTTGTCAACCCATTCCTTATGCTCTTGTTGTAATTTTGCTCTCTGTTGTTTTTTCTCCTTGTTCTTCTTGGCCATATATTTAATGGACACCCCCCTCATTACAGCTTTAGCTGTATCCCAGTTGTTCTATAGCAAGGTATCTTGGGGATTATTTTCTTGAAAGAAAAGTTCTAACTCACTTGTCAGTAACTTATTAAATGCTTCCTCTTTTAAAATGGACCTCTGAAGCATCCAATTTCTTGGTTGTTGTTTCCCTTCCCACCTGAGCCTAATCATATTATGGTCCGCTAATACATTTGGTTCAATTATTATGTCTGCAATTTCTGAGTTTAATCTTTTTGTCATCCACATCATATCCAGTCTTGACCAGGACATGTGGCGATTAGAGTAGTAGGTGAATTGTTTTTTACCTAAGTTCCTTTCTCTCCAGACATCATTAATATTAAACTCTTTAGTGAGGTCTAAGAATGTTTTGGGTAGTTTTTCTTCTTTTCCAGGTTAATGTTATTTCCTTGTAATCTAATAGTTTATCCGTGACCGCATTAAAATCTCCTATGATAGATAACTCCTGATACTGTAATTCTCTAATTTTATTGTGTAGTTTTTGAAAGAAGGATTCCTGGGGGCCATTTGGGGCATAGATTACAACTAGTAAGCTTTTAATCTCTCTTATTTCAATTTCTACCATTAAAATCCTGCCTTCTTTGTCCGAATATATTAATGAGGCTGGGATCCTCTCTTTTATATAGAGCACCACTCGCTTTTTTTTTGGTCTAAGGATGAGAACAGGTTTCCCAATTTTCTATTTTCTAATAAATGTTTTTGTTTTTGTGAAATGTGAGCCTCTTGTAGAGCAATAATGTCAGCTTTTTGTAGTTGTAAGTATTTGAAAAGCTTTTTTTGTTTTATTGGGGAATTTAAGCCGTTAATGTTCCAAGATATGCAATCACATACGTTTACATTTTTATTGTATTCTATACTTGGTACTTCTAGTGACTCTAACGTCTTTAGATTCTTCTGTGGGTTCCCCTTTCCCATTGTCATCATCTTTATTTTCTATTATATTTACCTTTCTATTTATATCTGGGATTTCCCTTTCCTCTCTCCTCATTGATTCTCGATCTTCCTCTTCTCGTTCTCTATTCAATTGTTGATCAAAAAACATCTCTGCTTTCTCTGTCGTGTCTAGTTTGTATTTCTTGTCTGCCCAAGTCAGCATTACGCCTTCTGGGACCAGCCATCTGAAATTAATGCCTCGCTTTATGAGTTTAGTAGTTAGAAATTAATAGGGTCTTCTTAAGTCCCTTATTCTCTTAGGGGTCTGTTTAAGTATTATAATTTGCTTACCAGCATACTCTACAGTATTGTCCCTAGCTCTATGTAAAATTTCATCTCTGAGAGATTTCCTTACCAGTTTTACATGGACCTCTCTCGGTAGGTTAAGTCGTCTTGCATAATTAGTTTGAACCCTATACAGTTCATCAATATCCTTTATCAGATCTTCCTTCTCTATTTCCAGTAGATCAGCGAATATATTTGTGATCACCACCCATAAATTTTCACCTTTGTCTTCTCTTACATTTTGTAACCTCAGATAGTGGGCTGCTTTTTCGGCCTCGACATGTATTATCGCCAATTCTAATTCCTTATTTTCCCTTTCTAGCTTATCAGTTATTTCATCTACCCTCTTCTCCTCCAGGTTTACCTTTGTTTCAATTTCTATTATTTTTTCCTGGTTCTTTTTTCCTGGAGCAGTTAGAGCATGTTCGTAGTCAGTCGATTTTATAGTTGGCCATGAATAGCCATAGAGTTGTAATTTGACTTGTATTGCCTGGCTCCTCCATTAAGACTGACTGGAAGAAAGAGGCTCTTAACTTGGTAGGAGTAGATGTAAATCCAGGTAGATGTTTCAATTTTGAGAAGGCCAGGTTCATGATGAAGGACCATGTTTGAAACACAGGGAAGTACTTGAAAACTGGTTCTCAGAAATTTAAACTGAACTCTTTCCAAGGGAATGAATGACCTACAAGGGCCCAACTACGCTGGGAGCTGGGCTCGAGTCTTAGCTAAGAAGACTTTATTTGCTGCAGTATATGGTGAGCACTTTTGGAGAGAGGAGCTACTGTACATGCAGCTTGTTGTAGATCCCTGTACATTGGCTTGGATTAGGATTTTTTTTTCTTGTTACATGTAAACAAATTTTTATTTTTCCCTATATTTCCAAGAATTAAAATTATTAGATAAGAATCAACATAAAGTCTAAGGACTCTTAGGAAAGCCACCTGTAAAATTAGGGTAATTTATTAAATTACAATCATGTTATAATTTATATAAGGACCACTTGACAGCAAGATGGGAGGACTATACATTTAATAGATAAATAAATAAATTCTTCTATTCCTCTACCAAAGCACTGAATTCTTTCCTAGCTTATACAGAAAGTTTCAAACTGACTGATTCGATTTGTGTGACATTTATGAGACACTCCTTAATGCCCACTACTATTTTACTTTATTATTTTAAATGGAATCCTACTTTTTTCTATTTTGCTATTAAACAATGTTTATAGGCGTTTAAAAAAGATCTACGTATGCTGTAGATCATACAGGGGCTGTGCTGTATGATCTACAGTATATATAATTTGGAACACTTTATCTACTTGCAGTGTGTTAACTTTTCATACACAAAAATTCAACCAGCATTATTACATTTCTCTATTATTACAATTTCATTCTGTAATATTATTTTCTTTGCCATGTTTCCCAAGCTTGATAATAAGAGGGTTGGGTACTTTTTCTTCCCATTCATATTCTAGAATTTGGAGCTGGGTTGGGCCCTGCTCCTCAGATTGACACAAAGCCAGTTTAGCTCCTTTCAGAGCCAGGATTCAGCCACAAAGTAGGTTAGGCAATCCTTGTGCATTCCTAATATCATTCAGGCTCCAAGCAAATCTTCAAGGATTCATTCAGATCTCATTTCTCACACTTTATTGGAAGAACAATTGCTACTTAACAAGAGTGTTTCATATTTTTCACACACAGTTTGAAATTTGCCTAGTTGAGCCATTTGAGACACGCTTGACAGATGTAGATACTAAGAAATGTTAAGTTTCTTCTTTTATAATAAAAAAATCAGGAATCTCCAGCTAACTTATTTTATTAAAAAGTATAAACCTTTCTGAGCTTATTTCAGTTCACAAAAGCATATTACTGTTAATTAAATGTGTCAGTTGGAAAGGCTGTTTGCTGGACTCCTACTTTTTTACCTCATAGACTAACATGGATCTCCTCTTACAGTACAATGTATTTCATTCCCACTATTAAAACTCCAAAGAGGAAGCTTGGAATACAGTGTTTAAGAATGTAAATTAGATGCAACATCAATTATACAACGCTTTCAAATCTCTCCCTTTGCTTTGACAGGAAGATTGCATTTCCTGTCTCCTGCTACTCAACAAACATGATTGTTTTGCAACAAAATAAGCTGGCAGGGAAACAGCCTCAACAGACCTGTCAGGGAAGCTTCCCCGCCCAGTCATATTACACGAGCACCTGTGTGCCCTCAACAATCAGTCATGATGAATATACAACTGATTTGGGCAATATAGCTGTGATGAGTATTCACAGGCAGTATTCTAAATTATTAAATATTAAAATATATATTTTAATAAAATATTAAAATAAAAATTTAGTTAATTGAGAATATAAAATATTCTCAATAAACTAAATTCAGTAATGAGGACTTCTAGCAGAAGACATCTTCTGCTCTCTTATTGTCATTTTTCTCTCCAACTTTGGTTCTGTCTACAATTTGGGTCATATGTTGCCTTAATTCCATAGAGGTTTTTACTGTGATATAACTCCCCGAGATTTGAGGCAGAATAAAAATCAAATCAAATCCAAATCAAATCAATAAATAATGCCATATACAAGATCCAGATAATTCCCTCATGGTGTATTGACAGGGTTGAGTCAGCCTATTGCAGATGGCAGCATAGAATTAACCTCTGCCAACCTCAGGAAACTAAATGTGTCACATCAGAGAATCAAACAAATATGTAAAGTTAAAAGTATTTGGGGAAAACTGACAAACTGCTTCTGCTTTTGGCTAAGAAAACAACCAAAACATATCAACGAAGCCAGCAGGAGACAAGAATTATACCTCACAACCCTCTCCCAGCTTGATATATACAGGATGGACAATGTTTTTTCACAACTAATTGTAAATTTCTTCTGCTCCTTTGTGCTTCTAATGCCTTGATTTGCTTCCAACTCCTAAGACTTTTTCTGAATTTATGATAGGATAGCAATGTTTCATATTTGAGGGGCTGCCACAAAAAAGGAGGTTAACCTATTTTCCAAAGCACCTGAAGGCAGGACGAGAAGCAATGGATGGAAACTAATCAAGGAGAGAACCAATCTAGAACTGAGGAAAATTTCCTGACAGTGAGAACAGTTAACCAATGCAACAGAAGTTGTGGATGCTCCAACACGGGAGGTTTTTAAGAAGTGATCGGACAACCATTTGTCTGGAATGGTATAGGGTTCCTGCTTGAGCAGGGGGTTGGACTAGAAGACCTTCAAGAGCCCGCCCAACTCTGTTATTCTATTATTAATATATTTTTGTCTAATTGTATTAACTCTGCTGGACAAAAATGAGAGATTTCCAACTGCTTTCATATAGACAAGTTCAGCTGGAAGCTTGGTTATTTTTGGTGGCACAATACACTGAAGGCCATCCACTTCTGTTTGGACCCCACCAGCAAGCGGGAATCTATCCTATTCTAAAATATAAAACTGTTCAAGAAATTAAACAGATCTTACTGTCTTGAGTGACTGAATTTTCTGAATCCTTTTTTTTAATTTCAACATGTTAGTCTCTTTGTTGTCTTCAGTTTTAGTGCAGAACAGATTTGTCTCACATGCACATGATAACTTTTTGAGTATTTGCAGAGAACAACCATAGCTCCCTCAGTATTCTCTTTTACAAGTTAAACTTGCCTACATCGTTTAATTGTTGCTTGTAGGACTTAGTTTCCAGACTTCTTATATCCTGATAGTTCCTCTCTGAATCCGCTTCAGTTTCACTGTGTTTAGAACCAGGCATTTTAGCCTGCCTATTGACTTTCTTTTTTTCTTGAATGAACAAAATTGTTGATATTTGATTTTTTGTATTTATTTTTGTATAAATGCATTTGAAAAATTATTATTGGAATGGAACATAGTATAACAGTTGGATAGGATCTTAGAGGTTTTCTCATTCAATTCCCTGCTCGAGCAGGAGAGCTTATACCATTCAGGACAGATTGTTGTCTCTTCTTGAAAACTTCCATTGATGGAGCACCCACAACTTCTGGAGGCAAACCATTCCTCTGATTAATTGTTCTTCACTGTCACAACATTTCTCCTTAATTTAGTTTACAATGGATTTGTTTAGAATAGAAAGAATAGAATAGAATAGAATAGAATAGAATAGAATAGAATAGAATTCTTTATTGGCCAAGTGTGGTTGGACACACAAGGAATTTGTCTTGGTGCAAATGCTCTCAGTGTACATAAAAGAAAAGATACATTTGTCAAGAATCATAAGTATCATAATTTAAGTTTGTTTTATGTTTAAGATTATCATAAAACAATCTTTAAAAAAGGAAGACATTTATAAATGTGACTTCCAGAAAAGGTAAAATATTGTGACCAATATGCAACAATCAGAAAAATGCTTCGTTACATGATCAAACGATCAAAGGACTTAATATTACCCAGCAGTATAAATAGCTCATCTGCAACTTGACTGATCATTTCTCTTTGTTTTTTGTCAAAATGACACTATCACTTATTGTGCTTTTGAGAGGTGTTCTTTTTTTGACTCAGTAAACCAAGAAGGGGGAGCTTGCATAATACAAGTAGCAACTAAATATTAGTAATGGGACAAGAAATGGCAGACCAAAGACAGAAAGTGTTTACATGATGTTAAACTATGCTGTTTTAATCATATATCCTACAACATATGAACTGGCCTTTCCTGCCTTGGGCATCTCCATATGAGTGAACAAAGTCCCAGAATTCTCAGAAATGGCCAGCCTGGTTGGGGAATTCTGGGAATTGAAATCCACATGTTGAAAAAGAGCCCAACTTGAGGAAGGTTGTATTAAGCAATACAAAGTTTGATTAGCAGAACATTTGAGTCACTTATAGCACTAAGATTGTGGTTGAAAGAGAGTTGAATTGTAGTTAAGATTATTTGCATTAATTACAATTTAAAACTATAATTAGTTGTTTATATGAAACCAGAGAAAATAATAAATACTGTTTGGTTTTTCTTTTGCCTCCAGGCTCTAGTCATACATTCAAATATTGAAAACTACAATTATTTCTGCTCCAGCATCTTCACTGCTCCTACCTTGGTTGAATACTGTTCCCTCACCCTTTTAATGAATAAATGAGGCTATGGAAAAAATCAGTCTTCTCTTACCATACATGCTGTGTAATTTTTCATCATTTTGTACTGTGCCTAGTTATAGGAAAAACAAGGATATCAATGGCTTCTGGCCTCAGTCACTATCTCTGTTTACATATGACTCTGGTGAAAAAGTTAGTCAGCACTGCAAGAATCAAAGAATTGAAGGATTGGAAGAATCCTATAGACCATCTAGTTTAACCCTCCCCTACTACCCTACCACTATTACAACATCTGACCATCCAGCCTCTGTTTAAACATCTCTTGATTCCACCCTTTCCTGAATCATTTCTTGCTATTGTTGATTAGAAGAGATAAGGATGGCTGGGATACTGGCTGAAACAGGATAAGATGAGAATGAGCTGGTACAATTCTGATATATATAAAAGAAATTTCATCACTTGGAACTGAGAGGAGGATCATAGTTTGAATGCATTTCTCTATATGAAAAGTTCTGTACAATTAGAAAATGAGAACAATAGTTTGTAGATTGGGCAAGGACAATTATCTCTGATGGCCTAGTTTTACTTATTAGAGGGATTTGTTTTACAAAAGTGAATATTAAAACAATAACCATCACTCTTCCTAAATTAAAGATCTTTCCCAAAAAACTAATGGCTTTAGTGTTGACTAAATTATTTCATTTAAATTATATGGGTTCTTCTTTTTAAGCAACAGCAATTTGAGAAAAACCACATAGGGTTGTCACAATCCTACACCATAGACTCTTGGATGCTATTCTGTGACATGTCTGGCATTCATTCAGTGGTGGGATTCAAATAATTTAACAACCGATTCTCTGACCTGATGACCAGCTGGGTAGGTGTGGCTGGGTGGTCATGTGACTGGGTGGGTGGGGCCAACTCAACATCACTCACATTGAGGGGCACTTCACTTCACCCAGCCTCATGACCATGGGGATACTGCAATGGTCGTTAAGTGTGAAAAATGGTCATAAGTCACTTTTTTCAGTGCCATTGTAACTTTGAACTAAATGAACTGTTATAAGTCAAGGGTTAATATATAAAATATAAAAAGCTTCTTCGCTTACAAAAAGCTGCCCTAAATACCAATCATTGGATTAGAAATGGGGTAATAAACACTGAAGATCATGATAGCCACTGCCATCATGGAAACCTAAATCATTTGGTCTGACTACCTTTCTTTTCATCAGCAATACCTACAACCCAGAGTTACAAATCAGGCAGGATGCCAGAACACCTTGAGGAATTAAAATAGTTAAAATGCAATGATAACTATCAGCAGCCAACTCTCGCTCATAAAGTGAAACCGTTTAGCAGAGAGGTCAGTTAAGCTCTCCAGAAAGTGGGTGGGCACACTTGGGCTACAAAATACCAAGCCAAAGAGACAAATTAACGAAGTATATAGGAACACAGGTTCAAGTCTGTTCCTTCCCAAGCTTGTGGATCACAATACAATTAGTACATGCCACAGATATCTAAATAAACTTCAAGCCTGGTGCCATGTTACTAAGCCTTATTATCATGAGAGAAAATTAGAATGAATTGAAGGATCCACACCCCTATCTCCTTTTTTCTAATCTTACTGTCAATGAACAATCATGTGCCTTGACCACTCTGAAGCAATGAAAGAGACTCCTGCCCCAAAGGTGGTTTTTCAAGAGGCAACTGGACTTTCTGGAAACCAAGTAAGTCCAGTTGCCTCTTGTAGAAAGTTAGCACTTCCACCCCCCAGAAGAATGAAATATTTTGAGAAACATTAAAAAGGCAGAAAATTATATTTCCCTAAGTGAGAAATAGAGAAACATGCTCTTAAAAGGTAGGAAACAGACTCAGTCTTTCTTAATAGCCCCAAAGAAACTGAGGAGGTCACCTTTTAAAAATGCAGTTTTGGTAATCCATTAAAGACATGGTTAAAACCCCAAGGAAGCCACCACCTTGGATTAATTACATTTGTTATACAAGATTAAAAACCCCAACTCATTGCCGGCCATCGCGAGACAAACTTATTAAAATCAAATAACAAAATACACAAAACAATGCTGTAGACCAAACTATAAAAATCCATGTACTCATCAAACCAATTGGTCAGCTGCCCAGGACCTCAAACCCATGTTCATCAATAAACCATCTTTCCAATCAGCCTCCATGTTTCTAATGTCTTTCCATTTGGAACTGAACCAATGGGTATTTCTTCCAACACTCTTGAAAAAAGCACCTTTGAGACAACCATGACCTGGATGACTGAAGAATCCCCATAGACAAAAGACTCCTCTGCTCAGTGAACTGACAAAGCACCTTTTCACACCCAGGAGAAGCAATTCATAGATCCATTTGCACCACTTAAAGATACCAGCTGGTCTCACTCACCTTACAAGATATTCTAAGGAAATCATCCAGATTTAAGGAAAGTTCACATGACCCCAGAAAGGCAGTAAAAACCCAGACAGAGTGCCAAGCTTGCATCCTGCCTCTTGGAAGTACACTCCAAAAGGACAGTGTCAGGAACCACTAAAGCTGTGTAAAAATACTAAAACACCCTTCCCCTTTAAGAAAGTCAAGTCCCTCCAGAGCTCATGCAACAGAAAGTCTAGGCGTACTGCCAAACACCAACTGCTGTTACAATGTAACAAGGTTTACTGGAGAGATTGTCCTTGGGTGTGTTTTTTTAATTAATATAAATAGAGCAACATGTTCAAAAGCATATAAACAGTGTGTTGTCTGGTTACAATTCTTTTGAATAATATTTATCATAGTAATAATAGTATTCTCTAATAGTAATCTTATAATAGTGCTTTCCCTCATAATATTGATACATATTAATTATTAGTACTAATCAAAATTAATTAAAATTAATAAGTTACAGTGATCAACCCTAATATTAAAATTGATCTTTCTCTTGTAGTTTTTGAAGTTGTAACTCCTGTTTCTCTCATTTAACCATCAATAAAACAGATCCCATACCTCAAAATATTCAGTGTCTTCCTTTTCTTTAATTTCAAATGTTAATTTATTCATTTCTGCACATTCTAAAATTTTTGTTATTATCTTTTCTTCTGTGGGGATCTCCTCACCCTTCTGATGTTTTGCAAACCCTTTTCTTGCTGTTAATTACATATTATTAAATATGTATTCCTTTTACTGTATTTGTCTGGTATGATGCCCAACAGAAAAATTTCCAGTTTTAAATCTATATGTTCCTCTATCATTTTTTCTGGTTAGGTGTGTATTTTAGTGTAGTATTTTTTTGCTTTTGGAAAAAAAACAGTCCTTGGGTTATTACCAGTTGTTCAGCTACCATTCAAAATTATGATGGCACTGAAAAAGCAGGACTTATCACCAGCCTGCAAAATTGCAGTCATTGCAATCATAATCATATGATTGTGATTCAGGAGTATGGCATGTGATCTGTACTGATTGCAGCATCCTGTGGTCACATGATCAACATTTTTGGCCTTCCCTGCTGGCTTTTCACAAGCAAAGTCCATGGTGAAAGTGGTAGCAGGTTGCAAGTTAAATTACTACTGCCACTATTTTTTCTGCAAAACACCTCCCATGTTGGCTTCTCCGCTGACTTTGCTTGTTGGAGGGCTTCATGAAGTTACAAATTGTGGTCACGTGAGGTCTTCAGTTAACAACTTACAATCCTCACTTAACAATGGGAAAAAGAGACTTCAAGGATTGTTTTGCTAAGCAACATGGTCAATAAGTGTGTGACCTCATTCTTCATGACTACATTGCTTAGTAATAATAATAATAATAATAATTTATTAGACTTGTATGCCTCCCTCTCTCCCTAAGGACTCAGGGCGGCTCACAATATAAAAATGCAATACAATAATTTACTTTAAAAATAATTAAACAATACAAGCCCAATAATACACTAAAATTAATTAAAATTACTTTAAAAAGACCCCCCCTTGGTTCAGTCCAGGCTGGCCTGCTGAAATAGCCAGGTCTTCAGGTCCCGGGGGGAGGAGCGGAGATCAGGGCCAAGCGAAGACCCAAGGGGAGCTGGTTCCACAGGGTGGGTGCTCCCACAGAGAAGGCCTTACCCCTGAGCACTGCCAGCCGACAATGTCTGGTCGACGGTACCCCAAGGAGGCCCTGCCTGTGGGAGTGTACAGGGTGATTGGAATGTGATGCTGGCAGGATACGTTCCCGCAAGTACTCCGGACCCAAGCCATGTAGAACTTTATATGTTGTCACTAATACCTTGAATCTCATAGAGATTTTCTGATAGAAATTCCCGTCCCAATTACCATTGTAACCCGAAGACTTCAGACACATTATGTGAAGATCTAGCACTCTGGAGAAGACTCTAACACTGGGAAAAATGGAAGGAAAGAGAAGACAAGGATAACCAGCAGCAAGGTGGATGGACTTAGTTACAGGGATGATGAATGTACAGGTGAAACTCGAAAAATTAGAATATTGTGCAAAAGTTCATTTATTTCAGTAATGCAACTTAAAAGGTGAAACTAATATATGAGATAGACTCATTACATGCAAAGCAAGATAGTTCAAGCCGTGATTTGGCATAATTGTGATGATTATGAGCTCATGAAAACCCCAAATCCACAATCTCAGAAAATTAGAATATTACATGCAATCAATAAAACAAGGATTGTACATAGAACAATATCGGACCTCTGAAAAGTATAAGCATGCATATGTACTCAGTACTTGGTTTGGGCCCCTTTTGCAGCAATTACTGCCTCAATGCAGCGTGGCATAGAAGCTGTCAGCCTGTGGCATTGCTGAGGTGTTATGGAAGACCAGGATGCTTCAATAGTGGCCTTCAGCTCTTCTGCATTGTTCGGTCTCATGTCTCTCATCTTTCTTTTGGCAATGCCCCATAGATTCTCTATGGGATTCAAGTCAGGCGAGTTTGCTGGCCAATCAAGCACAGTAATCCCACGGACATTGAACCAGGTTTTGGTGCTTTTGGCAGTGTGGGCAGGTGCCAAATCCTGCTGGAAAATGAAGTCAGCATCCCCATAAAGCTCGTCTGCGGAAGGAAGCATGAAGTGCTCCAAAATCTCCTGGTAGATGGCTGCATTGACCCTGGACTTAATGAAGCACCGTGGACCAACACCAGCAGATGACATGGCTCCCCAAATCAACACAGACTGTGGAAACTTCACACTGGACTTCAAGCATCTTGCAGTGTGTGCCTCTCCATTCTTCCTCCAGACTCTGGGTCCTTGGTTTCCAAATGAGATGCAAAAGTTGCTGTCATCAGAAAAGAGGACTTTGGACCACTGAGCAAGAGACCAGGTCTGTTTTTCTTTAGACCAGGTAAGACACTTCTGATGTTGTTTGTTGTTCAGGAGCAGCTTGACAAGAGGAATACGACATTTGAAGCCCATGTCCAGGATCTGTCTGTGTGTGGTGGCTCTTGATACACTGACTCCAGGCTCAGTCCACTCCTTGTGAAAGTCCCCAACACTTTTGAATGGCCTTTTCCTGACAATCCTCTCCAGGCTGCGGTCATCCCTGCTGCTTGTGCACCTTTTTCTTCCACACTTTTCCCTTCCACATAACTTTCTATTAATGTGCTTTGATACAGCACTTGGAGAACATCCAACTTCTTTTGCAATTACCTTTTGAGGCTTTCCCTCCTTATGGAGGATGTCAATGATGGTTTTCTGCATAACTGTCAGGTCAGCAGTCTTTCCCATGATTGTGATTCCTACTGAACCAGACTGAGAGACCATTTAAAGGCTCAGGAACACTTTGCAGGTGTTATGGCTTAATTAGCTGATTAGAGTGGGATACTTTTGAGCCTAGAATATTGCACCTTTTCACAATATTCTAATTTTCTGAGATTGTGGATTTGGGGTTTTCATGAGCTGTAAGCCATAATCATCACAATTATGACAAATCACGGCTTGAACTATCTTGCTTTGCATGTAATGAGTCTATCTCATATATTAGTTTCACCTTTTAAGTTGCATTACTGAAATAAATGATATTCTAATTTTTTGAGTTTCACCTGTACTGTTGAGATACCTGAAAAAACAGGTTAGGGATAAATAGTCATGGAGAAAATCTATGTATGTGGAATTGAAAATGGTTTAATGGTGTACAATCAGTTAATCAGTCAGTCAATGCTTATTGCTGACTGAAACCAACAAGGACAAAGACTGACAAATATAGCAATGCAGTTGGATAGTTATGTGATAGTGCTGCAACAATCAGAATTCTGCATAGGCAACTGAGTACCGTATTTCCCCGAAAATAAGACACTGTCTTATATATTTTTTGGCTCCCAAAAACACACTAGGTCTTATTTTCGGGGTAGGTCTTATATATTTATGGTGCCAAATAGTGGGTGTGAGTGTGTAGGGGGTGTTTGGTGCACGTTGCTCCCTGAAAAGTCTTCCTGGAACTGGAGATTTACACTAGATCTTATTTTCGGGGTAGGTCTTATTTTCGGGGAAACACGGTACTCTAACCAAAGGGGTCTGAAGTAGAATCAAGAAGTTGAAACGGATACCTAAAAGCCAACTTATTCTGAGATTTTCAGAGAACAGCAACCTCTTGGATGCTGCAAGGAGGCTGGACAAAAGACACAACAGGCTGTAAATTCACGAGTTGAAGCTGCTGCTTTATGGATAGAGCAAGTTAGATAAGCCATAAACACCCATATAGCAATAGCACTTAGACTTACATACCACTTCACAGTGCTTTACAGCCCTCTCTAAGCAGTTTACAGAGTCAGCCTATTGTCCCCAACAATCTGGGTCCTCATTTTAGCAACCTCAGAAAGATGGCTGAGTCAACCTTGAGCCTAGTGGGATTTGAACTGCCAAATAATAGGCAACTGGCTGCAGCAGAAGTAGCTTGCAGTACTGCACTCTAACCACTGCACCACAGAGGCTCTATAATATATTGTCTACTACCCACAAAAGCAAGGGGTGTAATCTGTAGCACAAAGTATCAGGAGACTGCATCAAGCAAATTGCTATGTAAACTTTTACCGGAGTTTGGAATACATTAGCCAAAGTGAGCAGTTATGCCTGAAGACAAATAGAGATATATCCAAATATTAGCTACGTTCAGGGCAAAGCATATAGAGATCAATATAACTAAATATGAGATTCTGAAGCTCAAGAAGAAATTCTGCCTGCCAGAAGAAATCCTTCCCCGAGATTGCTACAAAGTCCTTCAAGAGATTACAGGAGTTTGAGGATTGGTACATGAGTCAACAAGTAAAGATGTTGCAAGTATTATTTCAATGACACACTATTCAATAACCTACAAACCACAAAGGACGACCATGTGTATATAAAGAAGTAATGTACACATCCTCATCCATAAGATTGCAAATGTCAGGGTCAGACCTTTGTTTCCAGAAATAAAATGGAGCTCTTGTTTTCTGGGCTTTTGCTGCCTGCCCCAAAACCCCAATAGTTTCTTCCTGTCCTCAAAAGAAAAAGTAGGCCAGTTGGAAGCTGCTCTGGGGAGAAGCGTGGAATTGAGGATAGGTGCAGCCAAGAGGAAAAGAGCAGGGAAGGCGAAGTGTCAGAAAATAGGCTTTTCTGATGTTGCTATGCAGTTTACAACTTGTATGGATTTGGAGGCAGACCAAATCCACCAATGACAGGAAGACACCTCATACCCTGTCCTGGCATCACAAGCCATGCCCCCTTAGTATATAAGAGGCTGCCTAACTGGCATTTACCTCAGGGATCCATAACGCTCTCCTTGCCTGCTCTTGCTGCTATTGCTTCTGCTCTGCTTGGGTATCTCAGATGCCTGAGGTAGAGGAACCTCTTGTCATAAGAGAAAGGAGAGACAGAGAGGGAAAAGCCTTGAAAGGGTTTTAAGTTTCTTAAAGAGATCTAAGTTTCTTTAGGAGTTGTTCTCAATTGTCCTTAAGAGAGATTGATCAGCATAGGCGATCAATTCTCTCAAATACTTACCTCAGGACTCTTAACAATCTAAGCTAAATGACTGAGAAAACCTAACTACATAGGTAGTCACAGAAACCAAGTGAGACCTGAAGAGAAGAGAAACTAAAGAAGGTAAAAGATACTGGTAATAGTCTTTCTGTATGTTTATTTGATTTAAGCTGCTTGTACAATAAAAGGTTTGGTTTGAAAAACAGACTGGGCTCAGCATCTTTGTACAATTTAAATATATAGGCAGATTAACAAAATCCTCTAGGATTGGCTTAAAATATTTTCAACACAAAGGATCCCAATCTCTCTAGTTTTCCCCCCTTTCCAGCAGGCTTCTGTGCTCACTGGTGAGGAAAAACTATGAAGGCAGAGATTGTTTGGAGAAAGCAGTAGCAAGGTTACCAGTAGGCATAGCCACCTATAAAATACCTTCCACAAAGTAACTATTATTATCTGAGACTTAAATTAAAAAGAAAACAGAACAAGAAAGAAAATGTTGGTTGATAGAGAACTTGTATTCTGGCAGAAGTAACCCCAGAGGCAAAGAGTCCTATACATAGCCAGATGAGTGAAAAGTCCCATTGCAAGTTGCAACCCACTCTCAGGCTCTTCCCTATGAATCAGGATGTTCACATAGAAGATGGTATTGAAATTTGCTGCAGGGCTGCAATTGCCCAAAACTCCACTGTCATGACTATAGCCTGCCCCAGCATGTCTCCACAAATTATTAGGATAGAATTGTTTCAGTCATAAGCCTTTTTCTTCTAGACTTTGCTCAGGCCAGAGTCACATACTCATTCATATGCCTACACACTTTCCTTCCAATGCCATGTTCTAGAATGGGGAAATGGAATCTTCTTTGCATAAGGCATCTGCTTAACTCAAAATTAAGTTTTTAAATTACTGAATTGCATCATAGAGAAGTTCAATTTCACAGGATCCTGTCTGAATTGGTCACCAGAACCAGATGTTTATTTTTCCAAATTTTCGGGTTCATGCTGGAGCCCATCCTTAGGGAACTTGCCAATCTTCAGGATGTGACTGAATCCAGGTGACCAACTGAGATTGAATTCTGCAACGTTATCATGGACATGAATATTTGCCTTCATTTGTGTTATGTATGCAGGTTTGAATGTCATTGGTTAAGTTTGAACTGTTCTTGTAAAATGTCAGAAAGGATTGGTTTAAAAAGTGCGGGAAAACCCTGCACTCTGATTGGCTGGCAACTGCGGCTGCTGGCTATAAGTAGTAGCCGCAGCCCAGCCAAATCGGGTCTGTTATGAGCTGTAGTCACTAATAAACTCTTCACTGAAGCACTCCATGTCTGACTCTTCATGCAAACTTAACACTGGCGACGAAGGTGGGATCCTTCCCGAAGAGAAGACGACGCGAAAAACAAGCTGAGAGAGATGGCTGCGCTGAACACCCCCCCCCCAGCCCCGTTCGATCCAACGGCAGAAGACTGGGACTTGTATGCGGATTGTTTCCAAATGTATTTGGAGGGAAACAATCTCGCCGACATTTCCGAGAAGCGGAAGAGGCTGGTCTTTCTCACGCACTGCGGTCTGGCAGTTTTCAATATGGCAAAGGCATTGGCGGGAGCTGCAGACGTGAAGGTAATGGACTGGCCCGACTTAGAAAAGCTTTTAAGAGCCCATTATGCCCCAAAAGTATCGCGCCTCATTAAAAGACACGAGTTTTACCGTCGGGATCAAGGGGAAAGCAAAAACGTTAACGACTTCGTGACAAGTTTAAAAGACATTGGGGGTGCATGCGAGTTTAACAACTTGGAAGAGGCCATGTGCGATCGATTTGTTCTAGGCCTCAAAGACACGGTGCTTCAGAGTAAATTATTATTAAAACCTAAGATCACGTTGAAGGAAGCCATAGAAGAGGCCTCCTCAGCAGAAGCCACCAAGTCCTCAGCAGCAGCCATGAAGAAAATTAACAAGGCCTCAAGCCATCCTGATGTGGAAAAGTCCACAACAACTCATTGCGAGCAAATAGATTCTGAGTCAGACTGTAGTGAGGTGGAGGAAGGAATGTATAGACTCAGAATGGAGAGGAAAAAGAAAGACCTGGGAAGAAAGAGGCAAGATTTTTACTGCAGGGGTTGTGGGGAAGCCACCCCACACTGAATGCAAGTTTCTTGATGCCATCTGCCTCTGTTGTGAAAAAAGAGGTCATCTAGCAAGAGTCTGCAAATCATCCAGAACTCCACCCAACAGAAGGAAGTTTCCTGACAAAGAATTCAAGCCTAACAACTTCAGTGAGAAAATGGGGCAACACAGAAGCAAATGGGAAGAATGAAACTCATCAAACAGTCACCATTGGTCATTCTTCACCCTTAAGAAGCAGAAAAGTACATGTGAAGGTACTAATTGAAGGAAGGCCTTGCCAAATGGAAGTGGACTCAGGCTCCTATTTATCTATGGTGTCATGGGACACTATTCACAGGCTACTTCCCAACATTCAGAAGAAACATTTCCAGAAGCAAGCACTGACTCTTAAAGACTACCAAGGGAACAAGATTCCAGTAGTTGGAACAAGAGAATTCAATGTGAAGTTCAAAGGCCACACCAAACGTTTGCCCCTGACCATCGTGGACAAGGATCGCCCAAGCTTGCTGGGACTTGAGTGGTTCAATCCACTAGGCATCGAGGTGACTGGCATCAATCACGTGAGCAACACTGAATGGGAGGAGGCCTTGAAGTCTGAGTTTCCAGAGGTCTTCAGCGATGGATTGGGCAAGTATATGGGGACCCCTATCACTTTCAACCTAGATCCCAAGGTGCCCCCAATTCATTTAAAGCCCAGAAGGGTCCCATTTGCCTTAAAGGAAAAAATTGATGCACAATTAGATAAACTAATAGCTCAAGGAGTTTTAGAGCCCACTGACCACTCCAGATGGGAGACACCCATAGTCACACCAGTCAAGACTGATGGGTCAGTAAGAATCTGTGGAGACTATAAGGGGACATTGAACCATGCGCTTCAGCAGAGTGCATATCCAGTTCCAGTGGTGCATCATTTATTACATTCACTTGGCAGGGGCACAGTCTTTGCCAAATTGGATCTGGCCCAGGCATATCAACAACTAACAGTTGATGATGCCACTGCAGAGGCCCAAACCATTGTGATTTATAGAGGTGCCTTCAAATGTAAAAGGTTACAGTTTGGAGTAAGCGTGGCACCAGGCATCTTCCAAAGCTTCCAACTACTGGAATCTTGTTCCCTTGGTAGTTTTTAAGAGTCAGTGCTTGCTTCTGGAAATGTGCTCCAAGGACTGCCAGGGGTAGTGCCTTAGTTTGATGATGTGTTAATCTCTGCTGAAAATGACACTCAATTACAAGAGAGACTCAGAGAAGTCCTTACCAGATTCAAGAAAGCGGGGTTAAAAGTCAAGGAAGAAAAATGCACTCTTAGAACTGACAAGGTTGAGTTCTTGGGCTATATGATTGACAAGCATGGCATCCACCCTACCGATGCCAAGGTTCAAGCAATCAAAGAAGCCCTAGACCAAAATGCAAAACAGATTTGCAAGCTTTCCTTGGACTCATTAACTTTTATCACATGTTCCTACCTCAGAAGGCAACCATTGCAGAACCATTACACAGATTACTTGACAAAAGTCTGTTTGGGTCTGGGGCAGGAAGGAACAATCAGCATTTAACAGTATTAAAAGACTAATCACGTCTGATGCTGTACTCATACAGTTCTCTGAGAATTTACCTGTTGTACTGACTTGTGATGCATCCCCTTTGGAGTGGGGGGGGTTTGAGCCACAGGCTTCCCAGTGGGAGGAAGCCCCTATTGCATTTTACTCTCACACCTTGACCAAAACAGAGAGGAATTACAGCCAATTGGACAAGGAAGCATTGGCAATTGTTGCAGCTATCAAGAAATTTCATGAGTATTTATATGGGAGAACATTTACCATTGTCACAGATCACAAACCTTTGTTAGGCATTGTGGCAGGAGACAAACCTACACCCACTATCCTGTCACCAAGAATGCTGAGGTGGACTGAATTTCTTGCTGCTTATTCATACAAACTTATCCACAAGCCTGGCAAGGACATTGGACATGCTGATGCCTTGAGTCGTTGCCCACTTCCTTGTCACAAGGAGGACTTTGAACCTGAGGCACACACCTTTTTCCTAGAAACTGTTGCCAAGCTTCCAGTACACGCTGCTGAAATTGCCAGAGAGACTGCCAAAGACACTTTATTGGCTCCTATTATAGGCTGGATTAAGAAAGGTTGCCTCTTCAAGATCTACCTCACCTTGCCCAACCTTTTAAATCCAGGCAAACTGAATTATCTGTATTAAGAGGATGTATTTTGTGGTTATTCCTGCAAAACTGCAAAGAGAGGTTTTGGAAATGTTACATGAGGGTCATCCTGGTATTGTAAGGATGAAGGAATTGGCCAGGAGTTATGTACGGTGGCCAGGTATTGACAAAATGGTTGAAAACTGGGTTGCATCTTGTCCCAACTGTCAGGTAGTCAGGCCTGCCCCACCTCTCGCCCCCAAACAGGAATGGGAATGTCCTAGGGGCCCATGGTCTAGGATTCACATTGATTTTGCTGGCCCTACCAGAGGGCACACTTTCCTTATTATAGTAGATGCATATTCCAAATGGCTAGAGGTAATCCCTATGGCATCCACCACAACTGATGCTGTCATCAAGCAGCTTAAAAAGCTTTTTGTAACCCACGGGTTACCTGATGTTCTTGTCTCTGACAATGGCCCTCAATTTACATCCAACCTTTTTGAATCCTATCTAGCACAACTGGGTATCAGACATGCCCTGACAGCCCCTGGGCACCCTTTGGCTAACGGCCAGGCTGAACGAATGGTACATTTTACCAAGGAAAAACTTCAGCAATTGGGTCCTGGGGACATCACTGAGAAAGTTGAAAAACTTCTTAGTGTTCAGCACATCACTCCTAACCCATCAACTAACTTATCCCCAGCAGAGTTGTTGATGGGTAGGAAACTTAGGTCTCCCCTTGACCGCCTTCATCCCACTTACGCACCCAACGCACCACTTGATTCCACTAGCAAAGTTCGCATGTTCAGTGTGGGTGATTCTGTTTATGCTAAGAACCTTATGGATGAACCTTCATGGATTCCTGCTGAAATAACTCAAATCACAGGCCCTCGTTCTTACAGGGTACAAACAGAGGATGGAGTCCTCTGGAGCAGGCACATTGATCAGCTTAGATCCAGGTTATCTCAGGAACATCGCAATTGTTCCTCTCTAGTTCCCATACCTAATGCCTTTTCTAGGGGAGGGGAGGAACATGAGGATAATCAGCAAACAAGAATCAACCCCATGTGTAACGAGCCATTATGACAGGAACCATCCCAAAACCTGTCACAATGCCAAAATCCATCCTTACAAGTGGAAGATTGCACATCACTACCTGATTTGGGTGCTGACATTGGGCTGGAGATGGGTTGGGAGGAGAGATCAGATTCTAACAATCAAACAGGGTCTTCTTTCACAGGAAGTCCAACTAGGGAAATGTCAACAGACACATTTCCCCTCTCACTGGGTGAGAATGTTAAAACTTCTGAACCACAAAGGTCTCAACGTACACGTAAGAGCCCCACCTATTTAAAAGAATACATTAGATAGGTTGGGGTTTGAGTATGGACTGAACCTAGTGGGGAGGGGTGTTATGTATGCAGGTTTGAATGTCATTGGTTAAGTTTGAACTGTTCTTGTAAAATGTCAGAAAGGATTGGTTTAAAAAGTGTGGGAAAACCCTGCACTCTGATTGGCTGGCAACTGCGGCTGCTGGCTATAAGTAGCAGCCGCAGCCCAGCCAAATCGGGTCTGTTATGAGCTGTAGTCACTAATAAACTCTTCACTGAAGCACTCCGCGTCTGACTCTTCATGCAAACTTAACAATTTGCAAGTTCAATTTCACTTAGATTTTAGAAAGCCTCCCTCCCATCCGAAACTTTAACTCGGGTATGGTCACTCCATAACTTTCTGTGCATTACTTAATCTTTATTCTTTCTTATATACTGCCTTAAGATATTTCACAGTATTATTTGGATAATGCAACATTGCTCTGATTATTCTTTCCAAGATAATTCATTGTCAATCAATTCAGTTTCACACTATTACACTTCTATATTTCTTGACCTTCTTTCTTTGGCCTCTTTTCCATTTCCTTTTATGCTTGATGTTACAAGTTGACATTATTTTTAAAAAATAAATACTGGTTTATTATTTCTTAATCTGCACAACCTGAAAATAGATTGCAGGTGAAACACTGCATATTTTCACTGCTCCCCTGAAAAATCTGGGAGTGGAGAGCAGTTGCAAGACCTGAAGGAGAACAGGACAAAGAGCAACCAAGATGATTAGGGGACTGGAGGCTAAAACATGAAGAACATTTGCAAGTACTCAGCATAGCTAGTGAAGAGAAGGATCAGGGAAGACATGATAGCAGTCTTCCAATATTTGAGGGGCTGCCACAGAGAGGAAGGGGTCAAGCTATTTTCCAAGACACCTGAAGGCCAGACAAGGAATAATGGATGGAAACTGATCAAGGAGAGATTCAACCTGGAAATAAGAAGTTTTCTGACCGTGAGAACAGCAGAAGCAGCCCAGCAGGGCTGCTGAGAACTGTGCAGTCAGGAGAGCAATGGGGCCCCGCGAGGCCAGCAGCAGCAGGCCTAGCAGGCCCAGCAGCTGGGCAGAGGTGGGGACGAGCCAATTCTGATGTGCCACATGGCTTTCTGCCTCATTGTAGCAACAGCCTGAGCAAGATCCAAGCTCCAGGCCTGGCAGAGTGCAAACCGTGGTTGCTGCCTGCTCCAGAGCCACAAAGTAAGCTTGCGGAAGAGAGGGGGCCTCGGCTGCAAGGTTGCCTGGTGCTTTGGACAGGGCTGGGGCTGGCAAGAGTGCACCAGAAACACCTCCAGGTGCCCAGAAAGACAGAATGAGAGGCAACTCCAGCCCTCGCTGGTTCAGCTGATCCACAGGCCATGATTAAGGGGCCGAGCCTCCATGAGGTGACCGGGGAAGGGAAGGGCTGCCTCCTCTGCTGGCCATGCCCAGCCCCTTCACTAGGGCTTATTTTTGGGGTAGGGCTTATATCAGGCCCATCCCAAAAAATCAGGCTAGGGCTTATTTTCAGGGTAGTGATGTAGTGCTGGGGGCAGTTCTCCTCAAGAAAAACCAAGAATGGAAGCTGCAACTGTGTGCCTACACATCTGTGTGCTTACACTGTGTGCCTACACATCACCAAAATGGAGACATGTTGGGCAGTGAGGGAGAAGGAAGCCTTCTCCATCTAATGGGTACTGTTAACATGGTGTCAATTTCTTGAGAGGAGCAAAGTGCTGTTTGAGGTGTAGAATGAACATAAAAACTCCCCAAAAACTCCCATCCAAGTAAGTTTGGTGGGCGCAATAGTTCAACCAATTTGATTTCTAGCTTAAGTACATCGGGGGAGGGGTAGTATTTCCTGGTGGACGTCCTGTACCATCTGCTGAGAACTACATAAAAAGCTGTGTCATGTGCGCAGTGATGAAAAAAAGACCAGGGAAGAGCCCAGGACTGTTGCAGCAGATAGCTGACCCAACTCGGCTATGGGAGGAGATAGCAATGGAATTTATAGTGGAACTCCCAGAGAACAGGGGGAACACAGTAACCTGGACTGTAATAGACCTTTTCTCGAAGCAAGCACACTTTGTGGTTGCCTGCTTGAGTCCCCCATCCACCTAAAGATTGGCCAAGATGTTCCTGCAGCACATCTATTGGCTGCAAGGCGTGCCAAGAAGGATCATCTTGGACTGGGGGGAGGGTCCAGTTCACTGCTAAGTTTTGGAGGGAGTTTATTAAGTTGATAGGGTCATCTCAAGGGCTTAGCTCCGCCTTTCATCCTAGTACAAACGGAGCCACAAAACAAGCTGATGCAATGATAGAACAATATTTGAGATGCTATGTTAACTATCAGCAATCTAACTGGGCAGACCTCCTGCCATTTGCTGAGGTTGCCTACAATACCTCCAAGGATAGTAGCATGGGACTCACCCCCTTTAAAATAGCCATGGGGTGGAATTTGTCCCCATGCCAGAATACCCTCGGAAACCCCACTCCTCAGTGAGCCTAATGGAATGGGTGGAATGTAAAATGGGCACTAGCTAAAGCAACAGAAATGTAGAAGGCACAGGCAGGACTGCCACCTCAGAGGCCATTTCACATTGGGGAGAAGGTCTATCTCTCCACAAAATACCTGAAATTGAAACTATCCTATAAGAAGCTGGTTCCGAAGTTCATAGGACTTTTCCTGATAGTAAAAATGATAAGCCCAATGACAGTAGATTTGAGACACCTGTGTTTGTTAGGGAAGGTTGCACCCAGTGTTCCATTTTAGTCTGCTCCAGCTGGTGGGAGGGTGAAAACTAAGGCCACTAGCAAGGTTAGCCCCAGCTCCGATAGTTGTGGAGGAGGAAACCACTAGAAAGTCAAGAGGGTCCTGGATTCCAGGCTATGAAAACTTCAGTACTAGGTCCAGTGGAAAGGGTATCCACTAGCAGAGGGGTGATGGCAAGGGATATTAAAGCAGACCACTTAATAAAAAAGTTTCATGAGAATTACCCCCCAAAACCAGGAGGTCCTCCCCAAGTCAGGGGGGACCCAGCCACCACTAATGTGTGTGTGTGACTGATGTTTTCCAAGGACTTCTCACTCTTTAGGAGGATCCAACAACTTCGAAATGGGTTGGGCCCATTGCAGCCATTTTTCTCTGTTTGTCAACTTGACACACTTTGGGACCTGGGTTACCATATCTCAAATGAAGGAGTGGAAATGAACCCAGAAAAGTTAATGGTAGTGTTAGAGTGAGCCCTTCCCTGCACTAGGAGGCAATTGCAAAGCTTCCTGGGTTTTGCCAATTTCTATTGGCAGTTCATACCCTCATTTGCAAAGATTGCATTGCTAATCATGAACCTTTTAAAAACTAAAGTGAGGGGAAGCTGAAGCCAGGTCAGCCACTTAAGTGGACCATGAAGTGCCAATCAGCATTTAAAAAACTCAAACTGTTTATTTATTTATTTTTATTTTATTTTGTCAAGCGATTATAAGATAACAGGTATAAGTATAACATAGTTATGAATACATGAAATGTTGATGGCAGAACCTGTGCTGAAGCACCCTGACTCAGACTTTCCATTTGTAATTCAGGCTGACGCAAGCACTGTAGCCGTGGGTATGGTGTTATTGCAAAAGAATGCCCAGGAGTTGCTACAGCCATGTGCATGGACCTTTAAGAAACTCACTGAGACTGAACAAAGGTGGGCGATATGGGAGAAGGAGGCGTATGTAGTGCAGTAGGCCCTATTACTTGGTGGCATTTCCTGGAAGGGGCAAGGGCCCCGTTCGAGGTATGGACTGACCATAAAAATTTGGAAGCCCTGAAAACTCTGTTCAGGCTCAATACTTAAACCATTTAAGCTGGGCTCAATACTTAAACCGTTTCAACTTCATCCTGCATTATGTCTTGGGAGAGGAGCAAGACCCTCTAATAACAATAAACAAAAAGGCATTATTATTATTATTTTTAAAAAAGAATTTGGAAAAATGGAGCTCATTGGCTTGTGAAAAGCTCTCTAAAATAATGATAATAATGATTGGTTTTCCTGGAGAAAGTATGAAAGGAAATATTTGTATATGGCATTTTTTTTATGAGAGCAGTTTGAATGGAGGATAAATGTGTAAGTATACTGATGTGAATCATTTTCAGATTCAAAGGCTGGGGGGACTGATGGGCTGGCTTGGGGTGGGATTCTACCTGTTCGGCCTGGTTTGGGTGAACTGGTAGCTCCAAAGATCAGTGGGAGCGAACGGATTCACTCTGACGATCAGCTGTTGGGCCTACCCGCCTGCCCTGGCTCTAATCTGTGCTTTATTCCTGGGTTTTCCAGCTCAGTGGATTCGTGCAGCACAGCGGGTTGCCGCACATCAACTGTTTTACACACAGGGTTTGCAGCAGAAGGTGAGTTGTAAATGCTGTGCATGTGTGCAAAGTGTGCATTTGGCGTGCTCACCAAACCGGTTGTTACACTGGTTGAATCCCACCTCTGGGCTGGCTGTTAAAACAAAGCAAGGTTATGGTATACACTTGAAAGGAGACTGGGAAGCCTGTAATTGTGGAGTCTTTCTGGCAACAACAAATAATGCTTATTCACACAGAATATGCATGTGTAATACTTGTAGCAATTCTCGGTGGACTGATAACAGTAACAAAGAGTTAGAGATCCTGCATAGCTCAGCTAAAAGTTAGGAATAGGGATGGCCTGGAGCACATAGAATGTGTATTACCGTGTTTCCCCGAAAATAAGACCTACCCCGAAAGTAAGACCTAGCACTATTTTCTAAACCTGCCCTAATATAAGATCTACCCCGAAAATAAGACCTAGTGTAAATCTCCAGTTCCAGGAAGACTTTTCAGGGAGCAACCGTGCACCCGAAACACCCCCTACACACTCACACCCACTATTTGGCACCATAAATATATAAGACCTACCCCGAAAATAAGACCTAGTGTGTTTTTGGGAGCCAAAAATATATAAGACAGTGTCTTATTTTCGGGGAAACACGGTAGATAACTCCTGGAGCATTCATTAACCAAGGCTTAGGAATAGGGACAGCTAGAGACCAATAGAACAAATTGTTAGATCATTACTAAAATGTTTATTAGATGATATTTCTTATTATCCTGCCTTGTTCTGCCTTCTGCTTTAGTGAAAATGTATGAAGCTTTCAATAAAAAGCACTCCAATAAAAAGAAAATCAAAATCTGCACCTCATGTCTGGCATCCTTCATCAGCCTCGGCTCCAGGCTCAGACCCGAATTGAGGACAACAAATGTGTCCAAAGTACAAAAAAATTGAGTCTGTACTTTGGGCCTCAACTACATTGTCATGTTCAGTGATCCATTTGTTTGTTTTATTCTTAGTAGCCTATTTTTTTATTGTGGTTATGCATGTATTTATTTATTTTTTTATAAATGTATGCCACTGAGAATGCTCAGAGAAGTGAACCACTGACTATTCTTTTTGTTTTCACACAGGAGGTAATTGCATGCTGTGTCTTGTCTTTTATTTCTTAGTGGCTCTCTTAATCTTTCTGAAGATTCCGAACCAGATTCTTCTTCAGGGACTTGGAAAGCCAATTGAAATATGTGGTACAAAATATTTTGTGTGGGTCTTGCTTCTGGTTATTACTACTGGGTCTGCTTCTTTGATCATCTTCCTTATGGAGAGTTGCTTCCCATGTCGGGACATGTTTCAGAGCATTCTTCCTTTGATATGATAAATCTTGGACCAGCTGTGGTGTGGCCCAATCATTTGACTTTTCCTTTCAAAATTACTAGAACTTTCCATTTGCAAATGCATGTCAGGTGATATTCTTGCATAAAAGCCAAACAGGCTTCACTGCATTGCAAATCATTGTAGAAGGCCCTTGCTATTTGTAATGTTAGAGTGATGTCTTAATTGTTGTTATAGTTTCTAAATTCCACAGATTAGCCAACTGCACACTACTTATTTAGAGGGAACATTTGTTAAGGATTACTTATATTCCAAAAATCTGTTTGTCTTTTGAAGCATTGTTTTGATATATATATATATATAAAACCCTCCCAACTGTTCAGACAGGTGAGGAAGTTATATTTTGGAGCCCACAAATGATATGTGTTATACTTTTTTGCACATACTTCCATTCCTCACTTCCACTAAACTCATAGACCATCTTGATTCTTACTGCAACACTGAGGTTTCCCACTAGCTTTTTCTCACAAAGAAGGTACTCATGTAACTGTCCCAGCTAATTCATAACAATATTGTGTGCTGATGGGCATAGTTTTGAAGAAAGGTTTTTTTTTTTAATTACATTTATATGCCACCCTTCTCCGGAGACTCAGGGTGGCTTACAATTTTTGGGATGCAACCCAGTATGCTCAGCAATAGCCTTCATTCCATTGTATATGCCTGCTTATTACTAAGCGGCATTTTTACAAGGTCAGCTAATTGCCCCCAACAATCTTGGGTCCTCAATTTACCTACCCCAAGAGGATGGAAGGCTGAGTCAACCTTGAGCCTGGTGGGATTCGAGCCTACAGCAGTTGTAGGCAGCTGGAACTTAAGTGCAGGCAACTTAAGTGCAGGCACTTAACAGCCTGAGCCACCAAGGCTCTTTCATGTTTTGTTATGTTCAATTTTCCATTAGATTAGGAGGTAATTATCTCCTCAGAACTTTATTATCTCTAACAGGTTCACAGTTAATTTGATTAAAGACCTAATTGAAGGTCTTTCCTCAATTACATCTAACAGCAGAACAAAGTCATCATGAACAAACACTTTTCCTTAATGGCATCTAACCACAGAACACAACCCTATATTGTTTCTGCCTTTACCTCGATCCCAGTTTATGAAAGAGACTGGATTAAACTTGTCTTTAGCGCAATATTTTCTGTCAATATCCAAAGGCAGGCTCCAGATGAATTAGAATAGAATAGAGTAGAGTAGAATAGAATAGAATATTCTTTATTGGCCAAGTGTGACAAGGAATTTGTCTCCAGTGCATAAGCTCCCAGTATGCATACAAACAACAAAGTGATAAATCATAAATCATAAGATATAATCATAAGTCATAAGATACAACCAACAAAGTGATAGTTGTAAGTTATCAATAGGAATAGGTAATAGGAAAGAAGAGAAGGATAATAGTAATACAATCTCTCTTAGGCTTTTATTTTGGAAGAGTTATTATATTTCCAATGACTTGAAAGAGAGACAGTAGAGGCAGGATAGAAATCAGCCATTGGCACAGTAAATTCCATGCTGATATAATTTTATGTCCGCTCAAGGGTGGAATATAATTAAACTTACAATGAGAAAAGACCCAATGTGTGGCATAATGTTAATTTACACATTATGCATCAATCTAAACCATTTACCATGAACTCATGTATGGTCTATAATTTTTTTAATGCTCTCATGGAAAATAATGTCCTGTCTTTTGCTTTAGACAAACATTAACATTTTTTTTTTAAATGGAGTATAATGAATGTCTGTAATGTACCTACTTTCTATTACTCCCAGTCAATTTGTGTGCATTAAATCAGGAAAAAGAAATAAAACAGGTCCTACTGGCTTGGCAATCCACTTTGTTGCTTGCTTCTTTTGTCAATTCTTCTGTAGGCTATATGTGTAGGTGGTAGGGAGTTCCTTATGGGAAAAAAGGTGCACCTCTTTAATTTCAGCAGAAGCATCTTCTTGGAATGACACCAGCCTTATCACACCAGGACTGAAGAAAGCTGAGAGAATAGTATAGTATTATAATTAAGCACTCTTTGATTCTCATTGGATGAATCAACTTGTTGCATGTGCAACAGGAAAGTCAATGATGTGCACAGAGCAGAGACAAAGGGATGAACTGGCCATCTGGGTTGTATAGAAAAAGAGCATAGGCAAAGCAATACAAATCTTCATCACAGCATACATTTTTGGCAACCTAAGGCTGGGTCAGAGAGAAGACAAGAAACTTCTTTTGCCGAAGCTCTTCTGAGGATGGCTTCACTCTTCCAACACCTGTGGGTGTTGCTATGGAAGAACTGGCTGAGTGTCAAAAGGCAACCAGTAAGTATAGAAATTAAAAAGCAAGATAATTTTAAGTCCCAGGGAATCTGGGAGAAAACATTACTTAAGGAAAGGTAGTAATGCACTTTTTCAAAATGATGAGTGTGAAAAATATTTTCTTTAGTAAAATTTGATTGCAAATGTGGTGCTCTTCCATGTCTGAACAACGAATAAGTGTCATAACTGTATATTTTATATGTACATGTATCTATGAATTCTTACTCAATCAACCCAAGCTGCTGCTGTATTTGTGGAAATATTTAATTTTTTCTTATTCAAATGTGCCACATTTAGTGGCAGCTACAGGTGAAGTGAGGGAGCATTTTTAAATGTTAGGTTAACCAAGCAGAAAGCCAGCTTAGCAAACAACGTTTGGGTTAGAATCTTTTCTTCATTGCTAATTTTTTCCATTTTGGGGGGGTGGGGTGTAAAAGTTTTATTTGGGTTTTCACAAAACATAATACAAATAAAATATCTTTTTTGAGAGCAGTATGATTCCAGGTTATCACATCTCCATACAGATATAATCTCAGCTACATATTCATCTTTGTATTCAATTTCATATCTTGTCACTATTTTATCAATTTCTCAATAATTTTTCCTTTCCCTTCCTTTCCTCAACCTTATTTATGATTATCTCATTCCTTTCTAATTCAATTACATATCTTTTTCTAAATTTCTATATCTTTCTAGTCATTATATTTGTACTTTTTTCTGTCCTGTTTACAATTTCATACATTCTTTTTCCATCATCATCCCAAAAGGGAAAAGAAATTCTTTTCCATTTTTGTTTTAATGGAGTAGGAAATAAACATGTCCTTGTACTCTAAGTATTATTGCAATATAATATTTTTACTGAGCTGCTTATATCTTTATGCATCTCAAGAGTTGGCAACTTACAGCAAGAAGTATTTTGCTATTTCACTAATTAGATAATGCTCATCTATTATGGTTCATTGCATGGTCAGCCAGATATTCACACTGGATTTGACATTTTTCTACCTAGTCCTTTCAAGGATCTGGGATAGGTAGATGTGGATTATATTATTATTACATTTATTTGCTGCCTATTTTGCCATGGGCTATTGTAGGCAACTCACAACCATTAAAAAAGAAAAAAAGAAATAGAAAGGAAGTTTAAACAAAGTAAAAATAATGGAACAATAAAACAAGGCAAAAGAAAACAAAGAAACTACATCAATATGACTAGTAAAAAAAATGTTATGCTGGCTGGAAATTCTGAAAGTTTTAGTCCCAGCACTAAATTGGGGAAAGCTGGTTTAGGTTAAATTAGAATCTGCACAAGGAAGCATTTATGCAACAAGTAACTTATTAAAGGTAGCAGCCTTTAATTATATATATTATATTTTATGTACCATAGCAGAGATGCTGATGGATTTAGTCATTTATTTTGTAACCTTCTCTGTGCTCTCTTTTGTGATGCCAATTCTTCATCTAAGAGCCTTTCATTTATTATTTTTAACTAGTATATTTTTGTTCTACAGCTCATCAAGGCTGATTCTTTGTATTTTCCATATATGGAGTTTTGAAGGGTTTCCCCTCTGCATTTTAAACAACCACATGATAATTGCTAATAGGAGATGGCAGTATTTGTAACAATTTCACTTAGCTTTCAACCACATAAATAAAGCTAGACTGGAGTAAGAGTGTGCTGGGCCAGTGTAGAGCCTTTCCCCAAATATTTCCTGCTCATTCTCTTTCTATTAACAGCATAGAAGTATTGGAGGTCTCATTCAGAATCTGCTAATGGTCTTGCTCCCCTGTGTAAGTCACTTTCTCTAGACTTGCCTTTGGGGCATTTACCCCCTCACCTTTAGCAATGCAAATTCTGTTTTGTTAAGTGCTAAATTGCAATAAGCCAAATTGAGGAATGGCATATTTTATTTTAGTTATTTTATAATTGGACTTGTATGCTGCCCCCCTCTCCGAAGGACTCAGGGCGGCTCACAATTAAAAGACAACAATAAATATTTAAAAAGAAATTAAACCAAACAAGCCCAATCAGTAAAACAATTAAAATAAAATTAACCACCCCCCCAGGAGGTCAGTCCAGCCCAGCCTGTTCAAACAACCAGGTCTTCAAATCGCGGCAGAAAGAGCGAAGATCAGGAGCCAAACGGAGCTCCAAAGGGAGTTGATTCCACAAGGCAGGGGCTGCAACAGAGTAGGCCCTTCCCCAAGGCACCGCCAGCCAACATTGTCTAGCCAACGGCACCCCGAGGAGTCCCCGTCTGTGCGCATGCACAGGGATATCGGTATTCGATATTGGCAGGAGACGCTCCTGCAAGTACCCCGGACCCAAGTCGTAAAGGACTTTGAATGTTAATACCAACACCTTGAATCTCACCCGGAGGGCAACCGGCAGCCAATGCAGCTCGCGCAGGAGGGGTGTAACATGGGAGGATCGGGAAGCTCCCATCACAACCCGCGCAGCTGCATTTTGCACCAGCTGAAACCTCTGGATGGTATGCAAGGCAGTCCTAGCAATGCATCATAAAATAAAGCAGCTTCATTCAACATAGCAGTTTCTGACCATAATGGTAGTGACAGAAAGGGAAAGGAGAGGAAAAGAGAGACCTAAGAGGTCTGTAGGGGGCGTGCATTAGCGCACCAACGTGCCTACCATCCCTGTCCTATTGTTTCTTTTATTGTTTCTTTTATTTTTCTTATATGTATTCATTTCATGTATTTATAACTATGTTCACCCTTATACTTATTATCTTGTAAGCAATTGACAAATCAAATAAATAAAATAAATAAAAACAGTTTGGTATAGGGATGAGGATGTTGTCCTAAAAATCACAAGACTCTGAGTTCTAGCCCTGCCTTTGGCATGAAAGCCGGCTGGATGACTTCGGGCCAGTCATTCTGTCTCAGCCCAACCTCCTGCACAGGATTATTGTTGTGGGAAAAATAGGAGGAGGAAACATACTGTGTGTTCACCACCTGGAGATTTTTATAATAATAATGATGACAAGATATAACTAATGAACTAAATAAAATAAGCAATAGTCGCAGTGAATGCCAAACAGGAACAACAGGGGGGCTGAGTGAAGAAATGGTGACAAACTTTTATTAACATAGCTGCTCTCGTGGCTTGCCACCAAAGTAGAAAATTCTGAAGGTTTTTAAAGTCCATTTGCTCTGTTAAATATTGTTCATCTAATCATGCATTTATTAATATACTTTTAGTATAATTTTTCTACAAGTTTATTTCTCCAGCGTATCACATTTATGGAAATGAAGCCTTAAGGTTTTACTGATACTATTCTAATATGTTAAACATATAATTCATTCGTGGTGAGATGGGATTACAGCAGATGCATTCAGTTGACAAATTATACTTCGTTTTATGCTGAGGAGATCAACATTTTACACTTGAGTTTGGTATAGGCAAGATTTCTCTTCGCATCTCAAAAAATATGACAAAACTGTTGAAGAATTATTATTATATGCGTGAAAATAATTTTAACATTTTTTAGAAAGGGTATTCAGAAGTTTGTAAATGCCCATTCTTGCCATTATTTCAAAGATGCTATTTCTCCCCCACCCCCATATTTTCTGAAAAAAGAGCTTGGGAAAGTAGTATCCAATTTAGCCATAAAGTATTAGCTTTTATCTTAAATATCATTTCTCAATACAGATCTACCTGTTTTGCTTTTTATCCAGTGTGTCTTAACATTCACCAGGATGATTAATGTTCTGCAACAGGCATTAATGGGGTGTGACAGGGTGCTCAATTTTGGTATTACTACTACCAGATTTCAGTAATGATTCCAGGAAAGCATTTTGCAGATTGATAAATATATTGATATATTTATTGATATTATATACATATGTATATGTATATATAAATTATATTTTGGTTTATTTTTAAGTATTTCAATTAAAACTTTTAATTTATAATTTTTGTCTAATTTGCTGTTTAGTAAAAAGAAAGAATGGTGTCAGACTTACCCCAAAACAATCATTTAGGAAAGCAGATTCTCAACTCCAATTGACTGAAGTGAAAAGAACTTTTACTAAAGATGTTGGTTGCAGGAAGATGAGGCAGAATCTGAAATTACCACTCATTGATACAAAGAGCCAAACCCAAAGTTCTCCATCCTTCCCCCCAATGCCTGGTCCATTGCCACCCAATCCAGGACCACCGTGATGTTGTGGGAAACTCTGAGTTGTTTAGGCAAGCGGTCTTGAAGGTGCCTGGTGTAACTGGTAAAAACAGCTCTGGTCTTCTTCACATGTCAACTCCCTTCCCCATTTCCCACTGTTTGATGGCAGGATGCCAGCAAGGCACCTGGCTGATAATGGAGATCCTGACATGCTGCCCCCCTTTACAAGGACATTTGTCCTGCAAAAGAAGAGAGAGAGAGAGAACAAAGAAATAGACAGGGTTAGATCATTTTGGTTTGTCAGGGTATTGATTGTGGAAATGTTTAAGGAGTTTGGTGGCTTTAACATGTTTGAGGCCCACCCAATCCATTTCAGAAGGAGGAAAGTCTTTCTATGTCATTAGGTACTGGATCTTCCCATGACATTTGCAGGAATCCAGGATGGCCTTGATTTCAAAATGCTGCTCTCCTTCGATCATGAGAAGCTTAGGTGGTGGTGGTGGCATTGGGTGCAGCGGGGAGAGCACCTCAGTCTGCAGTGAAAGACTGGGTGGATGCACTTGAGAGATTTGAGGAGTTTGAGTGACTGAGTTAAGCAGGTGTTTAATGGGAAAAGGCCAACATACTTGGGCCCCAGGCTTTTCAAGGGTTGCCTGGATTGCAAGTACTTAGTAGATAAATACACTGATCCCCTACATTAAAGTCCTTAGACTTTGTGCCTTTTTTGTCTGCTTGCTTTTTGTAGGCATCCCTTCTAGCTGAAAGTCTCTTTCAGCGACTTTGTAGCCCTTGGCCAGATGCTTTGTAATTGGGTCACCCAATCTTTGAGACAGGTGACAGAGGAGGTGGCCACAGGTAATTTGGGTATTGAGGCAAAATCTTGGCCCATGGCTACTTTGAATGGGGTGAAGCCTGTGCTGTTATGGATGGAATTCTTGTAAGCCACTTCAGCAAACAGGAGTTCTGTCCAGTTGTCTTGCTGGTAGTTTACATAACACCTGAGGTACTGCTCTAAATCCCATTGCTCTATTCACACCTCCCATTAGTTTGGGGGTGATGATTGGAGCTTAGTCCCTGAGAAGTCCCCAAAAGTCTCAGAAACTTCTGCCAAAACTTTGAAGTGAATTGCACTCAGCTAAACTTTTCATTCAACATTTCTATAGACTGCATGGGGCTCCACAACAAAAAATCTTTGATCCTAACTCAGTAATGTGCTTCTTGCAGGTCTAGCTTTGTAAATATTTTTCCTTTTACCAGATGGACCAGCATGTCTTTCATTAGGAGCGGGGAGTAAACATTTCCCATGCAGACATTGTTTAACCCTCTATAGTCCACATACAAATGAAGGGACCTATCTTTCTTTTCTCGAACAGAATCAGGGCAGAATCAGGGCAACCTGGAGACAAGCCAGTTGGATGAACCCTTGTTCTAGATTTTTGTTAATGAAGTTCTGTAGCTTGCCCAGTTCCCTGGGGCGGGGTGTCATTGAATATAGCCTGGGTTTGGATAATTTGGCCCACTGCAGGATTTCTATGGAACAGCCAGTGGGCCGGTGGGTTGGGAGTGCATCCAACCTCTTTTCTTTGAATACATCCTGCAGGTCTTGGTACTCTTCAGGGATTCAAGGATTTGCCTCCTTCTGTTCTTGGGACATAGTTCCCATCACTTGTCTGGGATGCTGGGCTTTCCTCTGATTTTTCCCTGGGTTGATCCATCATATTTTTAACAGCCCCTTCCTCCAATTCACATAATGGTACTGTTTCAGCACCCACACTAGTCCCAGCACCAGTAGTCTCTCCAAGCCAGGGGCCACTTTAAAGCTCAGAGTCTTGGTGTGTGCCCCTATCTGCAACTCCACTGCTTCAGTGATGAATATTGCTGGGATCCCCCCTGCTACAGAGCCATCCAACTGACAGAAGACCACTGGCACCTTAAGCTGCTTGAGTCTGATCCTTAGCTTCTCAACTAGGCAGGGTTGTCCAGGCATCTGATGTGACCTGAGTCCAGGAGGGCCGGCAAGTTTGCTTTGTTTCTTGAGGATTGGGCCACTAGTTCTATGGGGATGGTAGGGTGATGGGGCAACTTACCGGGGGGGAGGTGTAGTCAGAGTTGGTATTGGTTACCACAGGGCCCTCTGCTGGATTGATCAGACTTCTGGGGAAGAGAGAACTCTACAACTTGTACTCCCTCAAGGCTGTTTCCTGGATCTGTGGGAGTGACTTGGTGGGTTTCTTTATGGGCCCAGGGATCAGTTTTTTTCACTGGGTGGCTGGCTCTGCACTCGGTTGTGCAGTGGCCCTCCCTTCCATACTTGAAGCAAGCAGTTGAGTGCTGCTGTGGGCCTTGGGTACTTGTCAGTGGTTTTGGGACATCCTGCTTCTCAGGGAGGGATTTTCACCACCCATGTCCTGGTTGGTGTTTGTTCTTGGCCAGGTCAACCTCCACTTCCTCCTCCAAGACATATCATCCTTGGAGAGCCCCTGGAGATGCAGGCATTATATATTTTATCACTCAGCCCTTGAAGCACCTGATGTCTTGCGGCCAGTCAGTTAGTCAACATGCCAGGTTGTGAAATACTTGGGCGTATTCAGCCACATCCGTCCTCCCTTGCAGGATGGTTTTGATGTGGTCCCTTGCCTTGTGATCTTTGAAGGGATCTTCAAATCACTTGTGGAGGAAGTCATGAAGCAGTTGAGATTTCTCAGCTCTGGGGCATTGTCATTGTGGAGGGTTACCATCCACTTGGCAACTGGCTCCTCCAGGGCCATGGTAATACATCTCACCTTGGCTCCTTCTGGGGGTATTTCTGGGCTGTACTCCACCATGTAGGTCCAGAACTGGGTCAAGAAGAATCCCAGTTGCTGGATGTCTCCATTAAACTTCATATCCGTGTGTGTGTGTATGTGTGTGTATGTGTCTTACGGGCTCTCCTTCCCCTTGGAGATGGTCCTGCAGGGGCTCCCTGCTGGGCAACCATCTCTGGCACTGGGGTGGTGGCAGCTACCTTTGTTGGGCTGTCTGAGGTGCTGACTGTCACAGCAGAGGTGGATGTTCCATTGCCAGCTGTGGTGGGAACAGATGCATATCAGGTTGCTCCATTCAAGCCAGGGTTTTGTGCGCTTTGAGGTTCTCGAAGGCATGAACTTTATATCCTGGTCCATCATCCAGTCCTCTTGATTGCTTTCTCTACACTCATCACCTTCTTCCTCCAGCTCCTCCAGCCCTCCAGGTGGCTGCCCCTGTCCCCGTGGATGAATGTCACCCTCTGGGATTTCTCTTTCCAGTCCTTTTTTCTTCCTATCCCTAGGGATCATCGGGGTCTTGGCAGGCCACCCTCCCCCAGCCACTCAGACTGATCCAGTGCTCCTGGAAGGGGGCCTCATGGATGCCTTTCCCCAGGTTTCAATTTCTTCCTGATCTCTCGAGTCAACATTGTATGCACAATCCCCACAGTAGAAGTAATATCCTCCCTGGGTTGACCAAAATTGCAGATTCCACTTAATGTCAGACCTGCCCCAAAACAATCCTTTAGGAAAGCAGACTCTCAACTCCAATTGAAGGGAAAATAACTTTTACTAAAGATGTTGGCTGCAGGAAGGTGAGGTGGAATCTGAAGTTCCCGCTCACTGATACAAAGAGCCAAACCCAATGTTCCCCATCACCCCCCAATGTCCAGTCTGTTTCCAGCCAATCTGGGATCACCGGGATGTTGTGGGAAACTCTGGGTTGTTTAGGGTGCTGGAATTTCACATCCAGAGCAAGCGGCCTTGAAGATACTTGGCGTAACCAGTACAAACAGCTCTGGTTTCTTCACATGTCAATTCCTGTCAGGGAGTAAAAACTGCTTCCAAACTTCCCTGCTAATTAGAGGTGGACCGTGCCTTTCTTTGCTGTCAACTTTGATAAAATAAGACCCGGAAAGTAATCTAAGAAACATATTTTTATTTACAAAAATAACAAAATCTAAACGGACTACATACCAGCAGCTTAATCTCACACCAAAGACATATACAGGAAAAGAGTACAAAGGAAGTTACAGGAAGTGAAGTAAAAACTCTTTGAAGCATGCACAGTAAATCAGAAGTCACAAGACATCCTTATCTCATTGCTATAGAGACAAGATAACAATTCTAGCTAGCTGGCAACTGCCTGCAAATCTTAGTTTAGGAGCTTAGCAGACAAATTACAAAAAAAGTAGTGACAGTTCCCCCTCCCCATTTCCCACCATTAGATACACAGGTGTGAATTGCACCAAATGCCTCCCCTTCCCTCCCCCCCCCTTTTTAATTACATTTATATGCCGCCCTTCTCCGAAGACTCAGGGCGACTTACAATTTTTGGAGCACAACCCAATGTGCTCAGCAATAGCCTTCATTCCATTGTATATGCCTGCTTATTACTAAGCGGCATTTTTACAAGGTCAGCTAATTGCCCCCAACAATCTTGGGTCCTCAATTTACCTACCCCAAGAGGATGGAAGGCTGAGTCAACCTTGAGCCTGGTGGGATTCGAGCCTACAGCAGTTGTAGGCAGCTGGAACTTAAGTGCAGGCAACTTAAGTGCAGGCACTTAACAGCCTGAGCCACCAAGGCTCTTTCATGTTTTGTTATGTTCAATTTTCCATTAGATTAGGAGGTAATTATCTCCTCAGAACTTTATTATCTCTAACAGGTTCACAGTTAATTTGATTAAAGACCTAATTGAAGGTCTTTCCTCAATTACATCTAACAGCAGAACAAAGTCATCATGAACAAACACTTTTCCTTAATGGCATCTAACCACAGAACACAACCCTATATTGTTTCTGCCTTTACCTCGATCCCAGTTTATGAAAGAGACTGGATTAAACTTGTCTTTAGCGCAATATTTTCTGTCAATATCCAAAGGCAGGCTCCAGATGAATTAGAATAGAATAGAGTAGAGTAGAATAGAATAGAATATTCTTTATTGGCCAAGTGTGACAAGGAATTTGTCTCCAGTGCATAAGCTCCCAGTATGCATACAAACAACAAAGTGATAAATCATAAATCATAAGATATAATCATAAGTCATAAGATACAACCAACAAAGTGATAGTTGTAAGTTATCAATAGGAATAGGTAATAGGAAAGAAGAGAAGGATAATAGTAATACAATCTCTCTTAGGCTTTTATTTTGGAAGAGTTATTATATTTCCAATGACTTGAAAGAGAGACAGTAGAGGCAGGATAGAAATCAGCCATTGGCACAGTAAATTCCATGCTGATATAATTTTATGTCCGCTCAAGGGTGGAATATAATTAAACTTACAATGAGAAAAGACCCAATGTGTGGCATAATGTTAATTTACACATTATGCATCAATCTAAACCATTTACCATGAACTCATGTATGGTCTATAATTTTTTTAATGCTCTCATGGAAAATAATGTCCTGTCTTTTGCTTTAGACAAACATTAACATTTTTTTTTTAAATGGAGTATAATGAATGTCTGTAATGTACCTACTTTCTATTACTCCCAGTCAATTTGTGTGCATTAAATCAGGAAAAAGAAATAAAACAGGTCCTACTGGCTTGGCAATCCACTTTGTTGCTTGCTTCTTTTGTCAATTCTTCTGTAGGCTATATGTGTAGGTGGTAGGGAGTTCCTTATGGGAAAAAAGGTGCACCTCTTTAATTTCAGCAGAAGCATCTTCTTGGAATGACACCAGCCTTATCACACCAGGACTGAAGAAAGCTGAGAGAATAGTATAGTATTATAATTAAGCACTCTTTGATTCTCATTGGATGAATCAACTTGTTGCATGTGCAACAGGAAAGTCAATGATGTGCACAGAGCAGAGACAAAGGGATGAACTGGCCATCTGGGTTGTATAGAAAAAGAGCATAGGCAAAGCAATACAAATCTTCATCACAGCATACATTTTTGGCAACCTAAGGCTGGGTCAGAGAGAAGACAAGAAACTTCTTTTGCCGAAGCTCTTCTGAGGATGGCTTCACTCTTCCAACACCTGTGGGTGTTGCTATGGAAGAACTGGCTGAGTGTCAAAAGGCAACCAGTAAGTATAGAAATTAAAAAGCAAGATAATTTTAAGTCCCAGGGAATCTGGGAGAAAACATTACTTAAGGAAAGGTAGTAATGCACTTTTTCAAAATGATGAGTGTGAAAAATATTTTCTTTAGTAAAATTTGATTGCAAATGTGGTGCTCTTCCATGTCTGAACAACGAATAAGTGTCATAACTGTATATTTTATATGTACATGTATCTATGAATTCTTACTCAATCAACCCAAGCTGCTGCTGTATTTGTGGAAATATTTAATTTTTTCTTATTCAAATGTGCCACATTTAGTGGCAGCTACAGGTGAAGTGAGGGAGCATTTTTAAATGTTAGGTTAACCAAGCAGAAAGCCAGCTTAGCAAACAACGTTTGGGTTAGAATCTTTTCTTCATTGCTAATTTTTTCCATTTTGGGGGGGTGGGGTGTAAAAGTTTTATTTGGGTTTTCACAAAACATAATACAAATAAAATATCTTTTTTGAGAGCAGTATGATTCCAGGTTATCACATCTCCATACAGATATAATCTCAGCTACATATTCATCTTTGTATTCAATTTCATATCTTGTCACTATTTTATCAATTTCTCAATAATTTTTCCTTTCCCTTCCTTTCCTCAACCTTATTTATGATTATCTCATTCCTTTCTAATTCAATTACATATCTTTTTCTAAATTTCTATATCTTTCTAGTCATTATATTTGTACTTTTTTCTGTCCTGTTTACAATTTCATACATTCTTTTTCCATCATCATCCCAAAAGGGAAAAGAAATTCTTTTCCATTTTTGTTTTAATGGAGTAGGAAATAAACATGTCCTTGTACTCTAAGTATTATTGCAATATAATATTTTTACTGAGCTGCTTATATCTTTATGCATCTCAAGAGTTGGCAACTTACAGCAAGAAGTATTTTGCTATTTCACTAATTAGATAATGCTCATCTATTATGGTTCATTGCATGGTCAGCCAGATATTCACACTGGATTTGACATTTTTCTACCTAGTCCTTTCAAGGATCTGGGATAGGTAGATGTGGATTATATTATTATTACATTTATTTGCTGCCTATTTTGCCATGGGCTATTGTAGGCAACTCACAACCATTAAAAAAGAAAAAAAGAAATAGAAAGGAAGTTTAAACAAAGTAAAAATAATGGAACAATAAAACAAGGCAAAAGAAAACAAAGAAACTACATCAATATGACTAGTAAAAAAAATGTTATGCTGGCTGGAAATTCTGAAAGTTTTAGTCCCAGCACTAAATTGGGGAAAGCTGGTTTAGGTTAAATTAGAATCTGCACAAGGAAGCATTTATGCAACAAGTAACTTATTAAAGGTAGCAGCCTTTAATTATATATATTATATTTTATGTACCATAGCAGAGATGCTGATGGATTTAGTCATTTATTTTGTAACCTTCTCTGTGCTCTCTTTTGTGATGCCAATTCTTCATCTAAGAGCCTTTCATTTATTATTTTTAACTAGTATATTTTTGTTCTACAGCTCATCAAGGCTGATTCTTTGTATTTTCCATATATGGAGTTTTGAAGGGTTTCCCCTCTGCATTTTAAACAACCACATGATAATTGCTAATAGGAGATGGCAGTATTTGTAACAATTTCACTTAGCTTTCAACCACATAAATAAAGCTAGACTGGAGTAAGAGTGTGCTGGGCCAGTGTAGAGCCTTTCCCCAAATATTTCCTGCTCATTCTCTTTCTATTAACAGCATAGAAGTATTGGAGGTCTCATTCAGAATCTGCTAATGGTCTTGCTCCCCTGTGTAAGTCACTTTCTCTAGACTTGCCTTTGGGGCATTTACCCCCTCACCTTTAGCAATGCAAATTCTGTTTTGTTAAGTGCTAAATTGCAATAAGCCAAATTGAGGAATGGCATATTTTATTTTAGTTATTTTATAATTGGACTTGTATGCTGCCCCCTCTCCGAAGGACTCAGGGCGGCTCACAATTAAAAGACAACAATAAATATTTAAAAAGAAATTAAACCAAACAAGCCCAATCAGTAAAACAATTAAAATAAAATTAACCACCCCCCCAGGAGGTCAGTCCAGCCCAGCCTGTTCAAACAACCAGGTCTTCAAATCGCGGCAGAAAGAGCGAAGATCAGGAGCCAAACGGAGCTCCAAAGGGAGTTGATTCCACAAGGCAGGGGCTGCAACAGAGTAGGCCCTTCCCCAAGGCACCGCCAGCCAACATTGTCTAGCCAACGGCACCCCGAGGAGTCCCCGTCTGTGCGCATGCACAGGGATATCGGTATTCGATATTGGCAGGAGACGCTCCTGCAAGTACCCCGGACCCAAGTCGTAAAGGACTTTGAATGTTAATACCAACACCTTGAATCTCACCCGGAGGGCAACCGGCAGCCAATGCAGCTCGCGCAGGAGGGGTGTAACATGGGAGGATCGGGAAGCTCCCATCACAACCCGCGCAGCTGCATTTTGCACCAGCTGAAACCTCTGGATGGTATGCAAGGCAGTCCTAGCAATGCATCATAAAATAAAGCAGCTTCATTCAACATAGCAGTTTCTGACCATAATGGTAGTGACAGAAAGGGAAAGGAGAGGAAAAGAGAGACCTAAGAGGTCTGTAGGGGGCGTGCATTAGCGCACCAACGTGCCTACCATCCCTGTCCTATTGTTTCTTTTATTGTTTCTTTTATTTTTCTTATATGTATTCATTTCATGTATTTATAACTATGTTCACCCTTATACTTATTATCTTGTAAGCAATTGACAAATCAAATAAATAAAATAAATAAAAACAGTTTGGTATAGGGATGAGGATGTTGTCCTAAAAATCACAAGACTCTGAGTTCTAGCCCTGCCTTTGGCATGAAAGCCGGCTGGATGACTTCGGGCCAGTCATTCTGTCTCAGCCCAACCTCCTGCACAGGATTATTGTTGTGGGAAAAATAGGAGGAGGAAACATACTGTGTGTTCACCACCTGGAGATTTTTATAATAATAATGATGACAAGATATAACTAATGAACTAAATAAAATAAGCAATAGTCGCAGTGAATGCCAAACAGGAACAACAGGGGGGCTGAGTGAAGAAATGGTGACAAACTTTTATTAACATAGCTGCTCTCGTGGCTTGCCACCAAAGTAGAAAATTCTGAAGGTTTTTAAAGTCCATTTGCTCTGTTAAATATTGTTCATCTAATCATGCATTTATTAATATACTTTTAGTATAATTTTTCTACAAGTTTATTTCTCCAGCGTATCACATTTATGGAAATGAAGCCTTAAGGTTTTACTGATACTATTCTAATATGTTAAACATATAATTCATTCGTGGTGAGATGGGATTACAGCAGATGCATTCAGTTGACAAATTATACTTCGTTTTATGCTGAGGAGATCAACATTTTACACTTGAGTTTGGTATAGGCAAGATTTCTCTTCGCATCTCAAAAAATATGACAAAACTGTTGAAGAATTATTATTATATGCGTGAAAATAATTTTAACATTTTTTAGAAAGGGTATTCAGAAGTTTGTAAATGCCCATTCTTGCCATTATTTCAAAGATGCTATTTCTCCCCCAACCCCATATTTTCTGAAAAAAGAGCTTGGGAAAGTAGTATCCAATTTAGCCATAAAGTATTAGCTTTTATCTTAAATATCATTTCTCAATACAGATCTACCTGTTTTGCTTTTTATCCAGTGTGTCTTAACATTCACCAGGATGATTAATGTTCTGCAACAGGCATTAATGGGGTGTGACAGGGTGCTCAATTTTGGTATTACTACTACCAGATTTCAGTAATGATTCCAGGAAAGCATTTTGCAGATTGATAAATATATTGATATATTTATTGATATTATATACATATGTATATGTATATATAAATTATATTTTGGTTTATTTTTAAGTATTTCAATTAAAACTTTTAATTTATAATTTTTGTCTAATTTGCTGTTTAGTAAAAAGAAAGAATGGTGTCAGACTTACCCCAAAACAATCATTTAGGAAAGCAGATTCTCAACTCCAATTGACTGAAGTGAAAAGAACTTTTACTAAAGATGTTGGTTGCAGGAAGATGAGGCAGAATCTGAAATTACCACTCATTGATACAAAGAGCCAAACCCAAAGTTCTCCATCCTTCCCCCCAATGCCTGGTCCATTGCCACCCAATCCAGGACCACCGTGATGTTGTGGGAAACTCTGAGTTGTTTAGGCAAGCGGTCTTGAAGGTGCCTGGTGTAACTGGTAAAAACAGCTCTGGTCTTCTTCACATGTCAACTCCCTTCCCCATTTCCCACTGTTTGATGGCAGGATGCCAGCAAGGCACCTGGCTGATAATGGAGATCCTGACATGCTGCCCCCCTTTACAAGGACATTTGTCCTGCAAAAGAAGAGAGAGAGAGAGAACAAAGAAATAGACAGGGTTAGATCATTTTGGTTTGTCAGGGTATTGATTGTGGAAATGTTTAAGGAGTTTGGTGGCTTTAACATGTTTGAGGCCCACCCAATCCATTTCAGAAGGAGGAAAGTCTTTCTATGTCATTAGGTACTGGATCTTCCCATGACATTTGCAGGAATCCAGGATGGCCTTGATTTCAAAATGCTGCTCTCCTTCGATCATGAGAAGCTTAGGTGGTGGTGGTGGCATTGGGTGCAGCGGGGAGAGCACCTCAGTCTGCAGTGAAAGACTGGGTGGATGCACTTGAGAGATTTGAGGAGTTTGAGTGACTGAGTTAAGCAGGTGTTTAATGGGAAAAGGCCAACATACTTGGGCCCCAGGCTTTTCAAGGGTTGCCTGGATTGCAAGTACTTAGTAGATAAATACACTGATCCCCTACATTAAAGTCCTTAGACTTTGTGCCTTTTTTGTCTGCTTGCTTTTTGTAGGCATCCCTTCTAGCTGAAAGTCTCTTTCAGCGACTTTGTAGCCCTTGGCCAGATGCTTTGTAATTGGGTCACCCAATCTTTGAGACAGGTGACAGAGGAGGTGGCCACAGGTAATTTGGGTATTGAGGCAAAATCTTGGCCCATGGCTACTTTGAATGGGGTGAAGCCTGTGCTGTTATGGATGGAATTCTTGTAAGCCACTTCAGCAAACAGGAGTTCTGTCCAGTTGTCTTGCTGGTAGTTTACATAACACCTGAGGTACTGCTCTAAATCCCATTGCTCTATTCACACCTCCCATTAGTTTGGGGGTGATGATTGGAGCTTAGTCCCTGAGAAGTCCCCAAAAGTCTCAGAAACTTCTGCCAAAACTTTGAAGTGAATTGCACTCAGCTAAACTTTTCATTCAACATTTCTATAGACTGCATGGGGCTCCACAACAAAAAATCTTTGATCCTAACTCAGTAATGTGCTTCTTGCAGGTCTAGCTTTGTAAATATTTTTCCTTTTACCAGATGGACCAGCATGTCTTTCATTAGGAGCGGGGAGTAAACATTTCCCATGCAGACATTGTTTAACCCTCTATAGTCCACATACAAATGAAGGGACCTATCTTTCTTTTCTCGAACAGAATCAGGGCAGAATCAGGGCAACCTGGAGACAAGCCAGTTGGATGAACCCTTGTTCTAGATTTTTGTTAATGAAGTTCTGTAGCTTGCCCAGTTCCCTGGGGCGGGGTGTCATTGAATATAGCCTGGGTTTGGATAATTTGGCCCACTGCAGGATTTCTATGGAACAGCCAGTGGGCCGGTGGGTTGGGAGTGCATCCAACCTCTTTTCTTTGAATACATCCTGCAGGTCTTGGTACTCTTCAGGGATTCAAGGATTTGCCTCCTTCTGTTCTTGGGACATAGTTCCCATCACTTGTCTGGGATGCTGGGCTTTCCTCTGATTTTTCCCTGGGTTGATCCATCATATTTTTAACAGCCCCTTCCTCCAATTCACATAATGGTACTGTTTCAGCACCCACACTAGTCCCAGCACCAGTAGTCTCTCCAAGCCAGGGGCCACTTTAAAGCTCAGAGTCTTGGTGTGTGCCCCTATCTGCAACTCCACTGCTTCAGTGATGAATATTGCTGGGATCCCCCCTGCTACAGAGCCATCCAACTGACAGAAGACCACTGGCACCTTAAGCTGCTTGAGTCTGATCCTTAGCTTCTCAACTAGGCAGGGTTGTCCAGGCATCTGATGTGACCTGAGTCCAGGAGGGCCGGCAAGTTTGCTTTGTTTCTTGAGGATTGGGCCACTAGTTCTATGGGGATGGTAGGGTGATGGGGCAACTTACCGGGGGGGAGGTGTAGTCAGAGTTGGTATTGGTTACCACAGGGCCCTCTGCTGGATTGATCAGACTTCTGGGGAAGAGAGAACTCTACAACTTGTACTCCCTCAAGGCTGTTTCCTGGATCTGTGGGAGTGACTTGGTGGGTTTCTTTATGGGCCCAGGGATCAGTTTTTTTCACTGGGTGGCTGGCTCTGCACTCAGTTGTGCAGTGGCCCTCCCTTCCATACTTGAAGCAAGCAGTTGAGTGCTGCTGTGGGCCTTGGGTACTTGTCAGTGGTTTTGGGACATCCTGCTTCTCAGGGAGGGATTTTCACCACCCATGTCCTGGTTGGTGTTTGTTCTTGGCCAGGTCAACCTCCACTTCCTCCTCCAAGACATATCATCCTTGGAGAGCCCCTGGAGATGCAGGCATTATATATTTTATCACTCAGCCCTTGAAGCACCTGATGTCTTGCGGCCAGTCAGTTAGTCAACATGCCAGGTTGTGAAATACTTGGGCGTATTCAGCCACATCCGTCCTCCCTTGCAGGATGGTTTTGATGTGGTCCCTTGCCTTGTGATCTTTGAAGGGATCTTCAAATCACTTGTGGAGGAAGTCATGAAGCAGTTGAGATTTCTCAGCTCTGGGGCATTGTCATTGTGGAGGGTTACCATCCACTTGGCAACTGGCTCCTCCAGGGCCATGGTAATACATCTCACCTTGGCTCCTTCTGGGGGTATTTCTGGGCTGTACTCCACCATGTAGGTCCAGAACTGGGTCAAGAAGAATCCCAGTTGCTGGATGTCTCCATTAAACTTCATATCCGTGTGTGTGTGTATGTGTGTGTATGTGTCTTACGGGCTCTCCTTCCCCTTGGAGATGGTCCTGCAGGGGCTCCCTGCTGGGCAACCATCTCTGGCACTGGGGTGGTGGCAGCTACCTTTGTTGGGCTGTCTGAGGTGCTGACTGTCACAGCAGAGGTGGATGTTCCATTGCCAGCTGTGGTGGGAACAGATGCATATCAGGTTGCTCCATTCAAGCCAGGGTTTTGTGCACTTTGAGGTTCTCGAAGGCATGAACTTTATATCCTGGTCCATCATCCAGTCCTCTTGATTGCTTTCTCTACACTCATCACCTTCTTCCTCCAGCTCCTCCAGCCCTCCAGGTGGCTGCCCCTGTCCCCGTGGATGAATGTCACCCTCTGGGATTTCTCTTTCCAGTCCTTTTTTCTTCCTATCCCTAGGGATCATCGGGGTCTTGGCAGGCCACCCTCCCCCAGCCACTCAGACTGATCCAGTGCTCCTGGAAGGGGGCCTCATGGATGCCTTTCCCCAGGTTTCAATTTCTTCCTGATCTCTCGAGTCAACATTGTATGCACAATCCCCACAGTAGAAGTAATATCCTCCCTGGGTTGACCAAAATTGCAGATTCCACTTAATGTCAGACCTGCCCCAAAACAATCCTTTAGGAAAGCAGACTCTCAACTCCAATTGAAGGGAAAATAACTTTTACTAAAGATGTTGGCTGCAGGAAGGTGAGGTGGAATCTGAAGTTCCCGCTCACTGATACAAAGAGCCAAACCCAATGTTCCCCATCACCCCCCAATGTCCAGTCTGTTTCCAGCCAATCTGGGATCACCGGGATGTTGTGGGAAACTCTGGGTTGTTTAGGGTGCTGGAATTTCACATCCAGAGCAAGCGGCCTTGAAGATACTTGGCGTAACCAGTACAAACAGCTCTGGTTTCTTCACATGTCAATTCCTGTCAGGGAGTAAAAACTGCTTCCAAACTTCCCTGCTAATTAGAGGTGGACCGTGCCTTTCTTTGCTGTCAACTTTGATAAAATAAGACCCGGAAAGTAATCTAAGAAACATATTTTTATTTACAAAAATAACAAAATCTAAACGGACTACATACCAGCAGCTTAATCTCACACCAAAGACATATACAGGAAAAGAGTACAAAGGAAGTTACAGGAAGTGAAGTAAAAACTCTTTGAAGCATGCACAGTAAATCAGAAGTCACAAGACATCCTTATCTCATTGCTATAGAGACAAGATAACAATTCTAGCTAGCTGGCAACTGCCTGCAAATCTTAGTTTAGGAGCTTAGCAGACAAATTACAAAAAAAGTAGTGACAGTTCCCCCTCCCCATTTCCCACCATTAGATACACAGGTGTGAATTGCACCAAATGCCTCCCCTTCCCTCCCCCCCCCTTTTTAATTACATTTATATGCCGCCCTTCTCCGAAGACTCAGGGCGACTTACAATTTTTGGAGCACAACCCAATGTGCTCAGCAATAGCCTTCATTCCATTGTATATGCCTGCTTATTACTAAGCGGCATTTTTACAAGGTCAGCTAATTGCCCCCAACAATCTTGGGTCCCCTTTGATGGCAGGATGCCAGCAAGGTGCCAAGCTGACATTTGAGATCCTGACAAGCGGTCTTACTCTTCAACTGAAAGAAGACATTCTTGTGCCTTTTTTGCCCTCTTCTGTAGTTTTGTGTCTTTTAGTATGTAAGAACACCTGCAGGTGTGTCTGGTGCACTCTTGCCAGTCCCAGCCCTGGCCAGGTGCAAGGCAACCTCGCAGACAAGGGCCTCTCTCTTCTGCAACTCACCATGTGGCTCTGGAGCAGGCGATGACCACAGTTTGTGCTCTGCTAGTCCTGGAACTTGGGTCTTGCTCAGACTGCTGCTACAATGAGGCACAAAGCTGTGAGGAGCATTGGAATTGGCTTCCTCCCATCTCTGCCCTGCTGCTGGGCCTGCTGCACCTGCTGCTATTGGCCTCACAGGGCTTCATTGCCCTCCTGGCTGTGCTGTTCTCAGCAGCCCTGCTGGGCTGCTCCTGCCTGGTGTGGGGCAACTTGGCCCAGTTCACCAGAGCACCTCCCCCATCACCAGCCTGCCAGGGCTCCCTTCGCCAGCAGTCATGCTGCCCTGTATGAGCTCTGTGGCAACCATGCCACAGAATGAAAGAGAAAGGGGGACATCACCCCTTCCTCCTTTTTACCCTAAAACCCTATCTTACCTGGCCGCTGACCCCCTGGACTGCACACCTTTCACTGGAGCAAGACACACAACTCAATATTACTCATGGAGGCCTCCCAGTGCAATGCTCTGCAGCAGCTTCAGAGCAAACCTCCACCTTCCCTGCGCAGGATTGCAAGGCTGAAGGCTTCGGATAGAGCATTTTGGAGATATGCATCTGTGCAGGGATCCCAAGGAAAGAATGATCAGCAGGAAAATCCCCCACCATTTTCCTGCTGATCGTTCTTTCCTTAAGCCTAGCACAGATGCACACCCCAAAAATGGAGACGGGCGGGCTATGGGGAGTTCTGCATTGATTCGGTTTTTAGACCATTTCTTAAGGGGGTTAGGGAGGGGGGTGGGTTGGGAGGAAGGGACTCAGTGCAGCCCAGGTCAGGGTCGTGGTGGGGGTGTGTGTGTGGGGGCTGGTGGGGCCCCAGAGGGCAGAGTGGGAGTGACAATCTCCAGGGTGGTTGGGTTCGGCAGGGGACGACAAGGCGCGGGGCCAGATCAAGTTAAGGGAGCACGCCCCCGATGTCTTTATGTGGTGGCGTGCTCCGACCCCAATGCCTCCTCCCAATGCCCTGGGGACCTGGGATCTAGGGCCCCTGGACTCCGGCTGGTGTACTTTAATGCCAGGTCTGTGGCTAATAAGGCAATCCTCCTCTGTGAGGTAATCGAGGAGGAGGCCGCGGACCTGGCCTGCATCACTGAGACCTGGGTGGGCCCAGAGCATGGAGTCCCTCTAGTGGATCTGTGCCCCCCAGGTTTTCAGGTGTTGTACCAGTCACAAGCCCAGGGGAGGGGTGGGGGGGTGGCTGTTGTTATTCGAGAAGCTCTGATTCCAAGGGAGGTCTCTGTTCCGGAGATAGGCGGGTGTGAAGCTCTCCTCTTGAGGTGCGGGTCCGAGAGTCGGATGGGCTTACTGCTCACATACATTTCCCCCAGCTGTGTGGCAGCCACCCTGCCTGGGCTGCTCGACGCCGTCTCGGGTGTGGCGGTGGAGTTCCCAGGACTTATTGTTCTGGGTGACTTCAACCTCCCTTCCCTCGGGGCGGTGTTGGCTTTGGCCCAGGAATTCATGGCCTCCATGGTGGCCATGGGTCTGTCTCAGGTGATTAATGGCCCGACTCATGAGGGGGGCAACATGCTCGACCTGGTTTTTGTCTCGGAGCAGTGGTGTAATGAACTGGGGGGTGGCGATCTTATTATCCACCCCGTACCATGGTCAGATCATTATCTCCTACGGCTGGCTTTTCAACAAGCTGCCCCACACTGCTGGGATGAGGAGCCTCCTAGGTGGTTCCGCCCCAGGCGCCTGATGGACCCAGAGAGGTTCTAGGCAGAACTGGGTTTTTTTCCTACATCCCTGGTCCACAGCTCTGCCGAGGCTCTGGCAGCTGCCTGGCAATGAGGGGGCTGCGGGGGCTCTCAACAGAGTTGTCCCCATGCATCCCCTTACTCGTCGCAGATCCCGTGTGGCTCCCTGGTATACCGGGGAGCTCCGGGAGATGAAGTGACGGAGAAGGGGTCTAGAGAGCAGGTGGAGATTGACCCATTCCGAGTCTGACTGAGCCCAGTTGAGGGCCTATATTAGGACCTATCTGGTAGCTGTGAGAGTGGCGAGAAGGGTTTATTTCTCCGCTCTCATAGCATCCACAGGAAACCACCTGGCCGCCCTGTTTGGGGTCACCCACTCCCTCCTCCAGCCGGGGGTTGCGGTGGATCCCTTGTGGGGTCAAACTGAGGAATTTGGTCAATTCCTGCAGGACAAGATCACTCGGATCCGGGAGGGGTTGAACTCCAATTTGCAGTGGTCTGATGCCGAGGGTGCGAGTGGTCTAGCTAATGCAACCTGGATGGAGTTCGATCCTGTTTCTGAGGATGAAGTGGACAGGATTATGCGACGCCTGAGTTCCACCACATGTTTGTTGGACCCATGCCCTTCCTGGTTGGTTTATGCCTCCAGGGAGGTGACATGCAGCTGGCTCTGGGCAGTGGTCAATGCTTCTTTGGGGGAGGGTACCTTCCCCGCTGCCTTGAAGGAGGTGGTGGTGAGGCCGCTCCTGAAGAAGCCTGCCCTGGACCCAGCCGAATTGAACAACTTTTGTCCGGTCTCCAACCTTCGCTTTTTAGCGAACGTTGTTGAGAGTGTGGTGGCTCAGCAGTTTCCACTTTTCCTGGAGGAAACGGACTACCTGGATCCTTACCAATCGGGCTTCCAGCCCGGGTATAGCACGGAGACGGCATTGGTCGCACTGATTGATGATCTCCTGAGGGCTCGGGACAGGGGATTTTCCTCTGTCCTGGTCCTGTTAGATCTCTCAGCGGCTTTTGATACCATCGACCATGGTATCCTATTGCGGCGTCTCGGGGGGCTGGGAGTGGGAGGCACTGTGTTGCAGTGGTTCGCCTCCTTCCTCTCGGGACGCTTGCAATCGGTGTTGGCAGGGGGGCAGAGGTCGACGCCAAGGGCTCTCACTTGTGGGGTCCCCCAGGGGTCGGTCCTCTAGCCCCTCCTGTTCAACATCTATATGAAACCGCTGGGTGAGATCATCTGTGGCTTCGGGGTGAAGTATCATCAGTACGCTGATGATACGCAGTTATACATTTCCACCCCAGGCCACATCAGTGATGCCCTCTCCGTGATGTCCCGTTGTCTGGATGCGGTACGGATCTGGATGGACAGAAACATGCTTTGGCTCAATCCAGCTAAGACTGAGTGGTTGTGCATACAGACATCTCGGCCCAGTCAGGAGATTCCATCTTTGGTCATGGGGGTAGAGGTGTTGCCCCGCCTGGATAGGGCACGGAATCTGGGGGTCCTCCTGGACTCACGGCTCAGGTTAGAGGAGCAGATGGGAGCCGTGGCCAGGGGGGGGCTTTGCCCAGGTCCGGCTGGTTCACCAGTTATGCCCATATCTGGACTGAGATGCCCTGCACACGGTCACTCAGGCACTTGTCACCTCGCGGCTCGACTACTGCAACGCTCTCTATCTAGGACTGCCCTTGCATACCATCCGGAGGCTTCAGCTGGTGAAAAATGCGGCCGCGCGGGTTGTGATGGGAGCTTCCCAGTACTCCCATGTTACACCCCTCCTGTGTGGCCTGCATTGGCTACCGGTTGCCCTCCGAATGAGATTCAAGGTTCTGGTATTGACATTCAAAGTCCTACGAGACATGGGTCCGGGCTATTTACGGGAACGTCTACTGCCGGCATCGAATACCAACCACCCTGTACGAGCTCACAGGCAAGGGCTCCTCGGCATGCCGTCTGCGACCCAGTGTTGTTTGGTGGTGACGCGGGGGAGGGCCTACTCTGTAGCGGCTCCCGCTCTGTGGAACCAACTACTTCTGGGGCTCCGCCTGGCCCCTGACCTCCGCACTTTCTGCCACGACTTGAAAACCTGGTTGTTTGAGCAGGCTGCGCTGTGCTGACTCCTCGGGGGGGGGTCGTTTTTATACTTAATCATAAATGGGTTTTTAGTTTAATTTGGCTTGGTTAGTTTAATTCTATTTTAGATAATTAATTTATTGTGCTGGTTTTAATTGTGAGCCGCCCCGAGTCCTTTTCAGGAGAGGGGGCGGCATACAAGTCAAATAAATAAATAAATTGACAAGTCCTAAAGTGGCTAAGGAACTACCCAAGCTGCTGCTGGCCTCATTTCACCACCTAGCCACCCAAACAAATTCTTTGAATGTAACTGGACAATGGACATATTACAAGGGGAAGGAATGGGTAAAAGGGGAAATTAACTAGGGGATCTTCATGCTTAAACTTCAGTTTTGGCTTTCCTCTACCCACTTTATCTTTTAAAAAAGTATATCTTTCACAAAAATGGAGTCGAGTGTCTTTCTTTCCTGGGATCCAGGTTGGGGCAGGTGTGACACCAACACTATGAATTGTGTCCAAATGCTAATAATTAGCCAATGCAGCTCTCATAGTAGCAGTGTTATTATATGGGGAAACCTGGTTGTGTCCATAACTACTTGGGCTAGTTCATACTAAACTGCTCCAAATCGTCTTTATGGATGGCCCTATGATAAGCAAATTCTGTCTAAGCCTCAAAAGGCAGTATGAGGCCCTATGCTACAATCTTTTTAAGAACTCCAAGAAATCCCAATCAGTATAGCCAGAGACTTATTTATTTATTTGTATTTATTTGACTTGTATGTCATCCATCTCACCTAGACCAATCTCAAAGGCAACCGTTTCACTGCATGCAAAAGTTCTTTAACCAAGGGTTTTAACAAAAAAAATTATATATAAATATTATATATGACTACTTTTTTGTGGGCAGAAAGCAGGATACTCAAATGATCAAATGTTAGCACTAGTTGGAGAATGGCAATGCAGTGATATCCAGTAAATTAAATTGAAAGCATATCCAGGTTGTTAAGCAAGACTACAGAGTATTTTACATTTTTTTAAAATAATTGATGTTTCTTCACATAGGCTTCTAGCCCTAAAGAGCTACCTAAGGCCATACCCTTGAAATCCTGCAACAAATCACTCAATAATGTTGCTGATTTCCAGATACTTTTAATTGTCAAATAAAACAGAAGCCTCCAAAATTCTTAAAGCATGTGTAAGCCATAAAAACAAACCTTTTCCAAGGAAGCAAACAAGGAAGCAACTATCTACCCTTGCTTCTCTAACCATGCCATAAGATCATTGCCCCAGAATAACTTATGGTATGAATCAGCCTTCTCTGGCAGAGTTTTCAATACCAATACTTCCTAATTAGCAAAAGTTGGGACCTTCCATAACAAAGTTTGTTCTTTATGCTAAAATGAAAACTGACTTTATTTGTTAATTTTTCCTGCCTTTCAGGTGTTCTTTTTGTATGATTATTATTGTTAAAATTTTCCGAATATATCAAACTTGAATATAATTTCTTCTTTTTTCACAGCTTTGGTCTTTCACATTAATTTCTTTGCCTGTATTTTCATTCATTCTTATGGCTGTCATTCGAATACAATTTCCTCCAGAAGCCCAATCTAACTGTAAGTAATTGTTGATAGGCATTATAAGGATGAATCTATTCTTTTTATTCTTCGCATATTTTAACAAGTATTTATTCTAGTTTTGTAAATGCCAAAGTATGAGTCCATGGAAAGGGAGTCCTCAGATGAGGCACATTTTTCTTAATCACTATCCATCTTTAAATTTTGAAAGTAATGATGGCATTTGATTGCTTATTGTACCCTATGACTATAATTAAGTGTTGTACCTTATGATTCTTGACTCTTGACGAATGTATCTTTTCTTTTATGTATACTGAGAGTATTTGCACCAAGACAAATTCCTTGTGTGTTCAGTCACACTTGGCCAATAAAGAATTCTATCTTCTATCTAGATGAGATGTAATATGGAATTCCATTCTGGCAGATATTAGCATGGTAGTCCTTCACAAACATGACACATACCTGCCAGATCCTTCAGAGAATCTCCTCCCTGACCAATCTTCTATCTGATTTCAAGGTGACAGAGTAGAACATTCTACCAAGAACATGGAAAGATGCTGTGGCCACTTGGTTTGAGTGAGTGGGAAGATGCCCCATTTTCTCCATGGTTCTCAGGAATCTTACAGGTCAGAACAGGAACATAGAATAATAATGCTGGGGTTCTTCTAGATCAGCCATGGGCAAACTACGGCCCGGGGGCCGGATCCGGCCCGTTCGGCTGTTCTATCCGGCCCGCGGAGCCGAAAGAGCGGAGGGTTCTCTTGCTCTCCCAAAAGGCTATGTGAAGTAATCTAACTTTGAATTTATATTAGTTCACACAAACACTCCATCCATGCTTTTGTTCCAGCCCTCCGCTCCAGTTTAAGAACCCATTGTGGCCCTCGAGTCAAAAAGTTTGCCCACCCCTGTTCTAGATCAACCCCTTGTTCAAGGCAGAAGTCTTACACCATCCCAATTAAATGGTTAACCAGTTTTTGAAAACCTCCAGTGTGTCAGGCCCCCTTCGGAGTCTGAATCTGCAGGGGAAGATGAGCTAGAACAAGAGCCAAGAGAGATCAAGGCTTTGGAGGAAACTGGGAAAGAGCGAAGCCAGTCTTGCCAGAGCTTGTCAGGATTAGAAAGGCTTGCAGACAGGGAGGAGCAGGAGATACAGAGATACAAGCAAGGACCATCCCCTGCTGATCCTAGAGCACAGAGAGAAGACAGAAGGTGAGATCAACACAGACTGAGCTGGCTCTGAGGGAGGAGAATGCCCCTTCACAAGGCGCACCTGGGGACTAAGGTGCACCTGCTGGGGACTAAGATGTAAGGAAGTGCCAATGGGAGGGGCATTTGTCAGGAACAAGCATTGAATCTGTGGAGCCTTGTGTGCAGTTGCTGACACTTGGTGATTACTGTGCTCTGTCTTGTGGGGCTTGCCCGGTTTGCCTGCTTTGCTGAACTCCTGGCCCTGGTTACAGTTTGGCTAACCTGGCTTACTGGATTGCTGGCCCTGGTTACTGTTTGGCTAACCTGGCTTACTGGACTACTCGCAGCCAGAGGCTGCTGAAGATGCACGTGAGAGCTTTGCTCCAGGACTTGTAGTAAATGTGGGGACGTTTGGGGGAAAAGTAGGAGCAGTAAAGGGGAGTTAGACCTGATCTCTGGCTGTGTTGCTTTCATGCCACGCCCAGGTCATCACACAGTGATCAGGCATTCACAAGTTTGTAAGCAAATTATTCCATTGATTAGTTGCTCTTCCATCAGAATTTTTTTTCCTTATTTCTAGGTTGGATTTCTTTTTAACAAGCTTCAACCCATTACCTTTTGTCCTATTTTCTGTGCTGTGGAGAATATGTCAATTTTCTCTTTATCTCTGTGACAGCCCCTCAAGTACTGGAAGACAGTTATCATGTCCCCCCCCAATCCTCCTCTCTGATATACTAGACCAGGAGTGTCAAACTCAAGTTCATGGAGGGCCGCATCAAGGTTCTGGTTGACCTTGGGGGAGACACGGCTGGGGGGAGCAACCGGGGGGGGTGTCACAGCCGGGGGGGCATAGCCAGCTCAACATCGCTCATGTCTGTGGGTGCCTCTGGTAGCCCAGGTGGGGCTGGGGAGATCCATTGTCTCCAGTGGAGGAAGGCGAGACCAGCGCGAGCGCCAAATCCTTGACATATGTATGTTTCAAATCAATAAATGCTTAATAATAGTGGTAAGAGGAGTCTGGTTTTAGAGTAGATTCACTGAAGTAAACAAGGCTTCAGTCAATCATATCTGGTTTAGCCCAAACAGTTGCAGGCAGCACTCATTTAGCCACTGCCTTGTCTACTGACTGTTCACAGTTACAACAGTGAAGAAAATGTAACTTTTCAATCAATCCTCATATTTATATTCATAAATTCAGATCATAAGCACAGTGGCAGTTTCACTTAGCAACCACTTTATTAACAACTGAGTTGCTGGTCCTTATATTTCAGTAGATCTGTTGTAAATACTGGAGGCAACCTTTGGATTTTAATGAAGTTGGATTGGTTTTAATTTAATTAATTTAATCATTCTAAAGTAATAGCATTGTCAATTAGTTATGTGCACCTATAGTCCATATTTGCACTAGAATTATTTGTAGCAAGAATACAGGGTGAGAAGTACCTTTGCACCAGCAGGCCAGTTTTCTTGTAAATTTCTACACTGAAAAAGTCTTTGCTTTTTTTTTTAAAGTGTTCTTCATTTGTACCATTTCTTTTTGTGTATGGTTCTATTTTTTTTTTTTTGCCAGAAACCTTTCCATATTTTTTTAAAAACCAGATAAATATTTTTTCACTAATTCCCATGGTTGTATCATTTTATTTCATTCTGTTCAGGTTACCTGGCCCCTCGGAATCTTCCCAGCACAGGTTTCTTGCCATTTCTCCAAACTGTGCTTTGCAGTTCTGATGCCACATGCAAAAGTGCACCATACACTCCTGAAGATCTTTTGCCCAAATTGAATATTTCATTCAAAAGCAGGTAAAAAGGTTGCTTGGCTTCCTACTTGTGTGCTATATTGTATATGATCATGCTAATTAAAACAATGAAGCATGGAGACCACTGGCCTAATCCCCACGGAGGGAATCATCACCTCTTGGATGTTTAACCTCAGATTCACATGTTCTTTTCTAAGAGGAGAAATTCACTTCCTGGAGGAGCAATCAGTTACATGAGCTCTTTCAGAATTGGCCTCTATCAAAGAAATCTGGACCAAGATTTTTGAGGTCTACATTCTCTTGAAAGCACAGAGCATCTTGAAACCAGGCAGGATCAAAACCAGAAGTGAATCCCACCAAGGATTTGATCCCTTTAAAACTTGGTTGAGATTTGAAATGCATTAATATGGACCACTTTCCCCAAGTAGTGAAATATGAAATAATGTTGGATGTGTCTCTCTTGATCCACCTCAGGAAAATGAATTCAGGACTTCCAAAATGAGATCCTTCTAGTCTCTCTGTATCCCAGATTTGCTTTCCTTGTTTACTTCTCATTTGATATAGAGCTGGATATCATTTTTACCAACAGGCATCTCACCCTTGACACATTCATTTTCCTTATAGCAATATACTGTGTTGAATGCTATTTTTTCATATTCATGTTTAAAATATTATATGTTACCTGAAGCTTATCATTATATGAAATATTAGAAAATATTGTAGAATATGCACATTTGCATATTCTTAATTCTATTGAGATTGCTAAAATAATTCTTGCAGACAATGGAAAGAGCCTAAATATATGTCTATGTGGTCACTAAGAGTCAACACTAATTTGATGGCATGTTATCTATCTATCTATCTATCTATCTATCTATCTATCTATCTATCGTCTGATCAATATAGTTTGTATTTCAATAAACATCCATTTCTGACAAACTGAGTTTATTATTAATATGCTTAATTTATATTATTATTATTATTATTATTATTATTATTATTATTATTTTATTAGACTGCTATGCCGCCCTCTCTCCCTAAGGACTCAGGCTATATATAAAAGCAGTAGGAAATTAAATACAAAGCACAATATAAGCCTCTTCTTGCTTCTTTTCTTAACAGAAGACAGAGAAGGTCTGCTAGCCAGGCAGAGGAAAGAAGCCATCATCCCAAAGTGCTGATGTCCTCCAAAATAGGAATCGTCCATTGGGTAAATTATTTAATTTACTATCATTAATAAATCATAATGGAAAAAGAGTTCTGTGTAGGTAAAATTTTGTAAGTTTCTGTAATAAAGCAAGAGCAGTTGGTTTTAATAATTATATCAGCACAATAATAGATTGGATCATGTGTAAAAACTTCATTTAATAAATGGTAATTTAGCAACAAGAAATCAAAGGAGACAGAGTGATGTGATGAGGTGGGTGGCAGACAAAATGTCAAGGTTCTGACTAATGAACCCAAGCAAATCAGAACCCTGAGACTGGAATCTTCTCAAATGACTTCTTTATTGGATACATCATATTGGCACAGTCAAATTTAAAACCAACTCTAAATCTTTCCCATAGTTTCAGTATAATTAAAATAGGAAATAACTCCCTCCCCAATTTTCACAGGTCATGTTGGCCAATTAGGTTAAGTGGGAGGTTCTCCAGGCACTCCTCCTTGATTTTATCCGTCACCTGTGGAAATGACCTTGTTCTCACAAGAAAACTCTGTTTTGTGTCTAGCAATGCATTCCATCCACCAACAGATGGCAAAAGGCTCTTTTTCCCACACTGCCCATCTCCTTTTGAGGTCGGTGAGCTTTCTGGAGGTGTATGCACAAGGTTGCAGGTTTTCCTCTTTATTTCTCTGGAGGAGATCTGCACCCATGGCTACATCACTGGCATCAGCCTGGGTGATAAATGACTCCTCTGAGTTAGGAAGTTTTAGGATCAGCTCCTTCCCAAATAGCCACTTGAGCTTATTGAATGCACCCTAGCATTTGTTGTGGTTTGCTAGCAGCCAGTGCAGACAGCAGCAGAATCAGACAGTGGGGAAGAACAGGGACCAGTCAGGGAGTCTGGAGAGGATTCAGATGAGGGTCCTGCATCCAATGCAGAGATGGGGCCAGGACCTTCAGAGCCTTCGAGTCTGGCAGCAGCAAGGCAGAGGACTGAGGGGATCCTGTTCCCAGTGCGCGTGTGCACAGAGCTGCTAGAAGACGAGAGCAGCTGAAACAAAGGGGTGACTCAGGAGTAAGGTTGGGAGGTAATTGCTCCTCCCATAAGGTCAAGCCAAGATGATGATACCTTTGCAGGAAGCGAAGTAGTTCGATCAGTTCAGAGTGATTCTGGAAGCTCCTCATGCCTCAGTTGGGGTTTTTTGTACTTCGGTTGGTTTCTTTTCCAGTTTATTTGATATTTCTGTTTTTGGCAGCACTTCACAGAACTGAAAGGTGTGTGCTTATCTCAGGGACTGTTTGAGATTAATTCTGGCTGGAAATGAAAACAATTCCCAGCTTTGCAATAAAATAAGTCTTGTTTTTAAAAGATGTGTGTGCGTAATTATGGTTTGGAAGCCTTGGTCAGAACAGTTTGCTTCCTGCCCAAACAAAACAAACCCTTAATGAGACATGGAACAGCTTCATGCAGAGAACGCTCAGCATTAGCAGCAGCTGGCTTTGCAGGCAAACCAATTAGGCCAGTTCCAAGCTCATGCTGCTCCACCTCCTCCTCGAAGAAAATGCCTGGTGGCTGTACCTGATAAGTTTGATAGCAACCAGGCTATATTTCCAGTGTTTTTGGGACAGTGCCAGCTATTTATTAGCTTAAGAGCAGAGGACTTCCCCACTGACTGGGATAAATTGGGGTTTATAATTAGCCTGCTCTCCGGCTCTGCAGTTCACTGGGCCACACCTTTGTTGGTCCAGGATAGTCCTTTGTTGGATGACTTTAGGGGGGGTTGTGATCACCTCCATCTGATGTATGAGGACCCCATAAAAACACAGACTGCTGCCCGTCATCTGAAGGAACTGCAGCAGGGCCAGCAACCCCTGCAGAAATATGTCAGTGAGTTCTGGCTGCTTAGCCAGGATTCAACCTGGAACGAGGCTGCCCTCATGGACACGTTCCAGGATGGGTTGTCGGAGGAGTTGCAGGACGAGCTGGTTTGGGTGGATTGTCCAACGACCCTCAATGTGCTGGTTCATCTGTGCCTCAGGATCAATGCCCACTTGCAGAGATGGAACAGTCACCATGCCTCCTGGGAGACTCCTGTGGTACCTGCTGTGTGTGAGACCCCGGCTCCATGGGAGGAGCCCATGGACCTAGGTGCCACCAGGCCCCACCTGTCGGTGACAGAGTACAACAGATGATGCGCAGGGGGGTTGTGTTTGTATTGTGGGGAACCTGGGCACATGGCTGCTTCATGCCCCAAGAAGCACCAAGGGGCGTGACCCCCGTGCCTGCTCCCCAGCCAAAGAAAACCCTGTCAGAAACACTTGGAGCCTGATCTACGGGGAGACCCTGGGTCAGGCATGCACCAGCCTCGAGTCACACCCAGCGGATGTGGATTCCAGACCCCCTCGGCATTTGATCCTGGTGGCACAAGTTTTTCTGGCTGGTAGCCCACAGGGGATTCCAGTGCACACCTGGTCGATTCTGGCGCCACTACAAACTTCATGGATGCGGTGTTTGCAGCCCAGAATGCAGTCCCTCAGTGCCCAATAGATCCTCCCATGCTCATGGAGACCATCAATGGCCAGGTGCTTTTGTCTGGGCCTATCAAGGCCACCATGCAACCCTTGCGCCTGACCATCGGCTCACATGAGGAGGCCATTCAGTTCTACATTACTTCCAGCCTGCATTTCCCCATGGTCTTGGGCTTGGCATGGCTCAGGATGCACAATCCCCAGATCTACTGGTCCCAGAACCTGATTACGTACCTGTGCCTGCAATGCATGGACCACACCCACCAAGTCTGCACAGGACAGTTGCTGAGTCCACCCGGGGTGACCATGCCTTCTGAACTAGTGGACTGTGGATGTGTTCAGCGAGCAGGAGGTGGGCCAATTGCCCCCGCACTACCCCTATAATTGTCCCATTGATTTGTTGCTGGACATGCCCCTCCCCATGGGCCGTTTGTATTCAATGTTGGATCAGGAGTTGGCTGCATTGCAGGACTTTTTGGACAAGAATCTCACTCGGGGTTTTATCCAGCCCTTGTCATTGCCACTGTCTTCCCCAGTCTTGTTTGTTAAAAAGAAGACTGGTGACTTGAGGCTTTGTTGCAATTACCGCAAATTAAACGTCATCACGATGTGTGATATCCTCTGCCCTTGATTCCTGATCTGATGGAGAGCCTCTAAGAGGCTACAGCAGTGGTTCCCAAACTTTTTCAGTCCACTGCCTCCTTGGTGCTACAAACTCATCCTCTGTGCCCCCCACCCAGTGGTGGGATTCAAATTTCTGTGGGCGTGACCTAATTTGAGGATGTGGCTTGCTGGTCACATGGCTGGGTAGGCGTGGCTTGCTGGTCATGTGACTGGCTGGCGTGGCTAGCTGGTCACATGACCAGGTAGGTGTGGTTTGGTGGTCATGTGACTGGGTGGGCGTGGCCAGGTACATTGGGGAAAAGTAATTTTTTAGGGTGGAGATCTGGTGCAATGGATCCTATTTAAAGCCTCAACAAAATGTGAGAGTTTCCTGATAGTCTTGACCATGTTTTGTCTACAAAATCTTTAATAGAAGCCAAAGATGTTTCAATGTGGAAAAGGGCCTCAGTCTAAACTAGGCCTCATTTCAATCTGATGCATGAGGTTCTCTCTCTCTCTCTCTCTCTCTCTCCCCCTCCCTCCCTCCCAGACTGGCTTTGCTCTACTTTCCTGATGTGCCTGTGGGGCTAATGCTTTGAACATGGATGGATGGATAGAGAGAGAGAGAGAGAGAAACAGGTAGGTAGGTAGGTAGGTAAGCAGGCAGGCAGGCAGACCTTTTGGATGGATGGATGGATAGATAGGTAGGTAGGTAGCCAGGCAGGCAGGCAAGCAGGCAGGAAGACAGACAGACAGACAGACAGAGACCTTTTGGATGGATGCATGGATAGATAGGTAGGTAGGTAGGTAGATAGATCTATATTGGTAGGTAGGTAGGTAGACAGAAAGGCAGGCAGGCAGGTAGGTAGGCAGGCAGACAGACCTTTTGGATGGATGGACAGACAGACAGAATGCGACAGCGGCGGCACTTTGGGAAAGTAGAGCAAAGCCAGAGTGACTTTCCCAATGTGTTGCCACCGCTGCATTTGACACCATTGAGCCCCTTGCACTGTTCCAGTGCAACAGTCAATGGGATGAGCCTGTGGTGCTGGCATCTCGAATGCCCCCCTGCCACCTCTTAGCACCCCCCCTTCAGCAGCTGCTTCAGAGCAGAGCCCGTCCCACCTCCCATAATCCCCAACATCGCTTTGCACTGACTTCTAGGCCTTGACCCACCAAGCAAAACCTCCCAACACTCGCCTCCACCAAGAATGCTCAACATGCCGAAAGGCCCGCCCTACATAATTCCTGCGACACAACTACCAGGCAGTGCATGCGCTTTTACCTCACTTCCTTGGGGAGACAGGCAGCGCTTCCAGGATGGGAAGGGTCAATCCCGCCTGCAGCGCTGCACTGATCCCCTGTGCCTGCAAAAAACCTCCAGCCCCCACGTGTTTTTTTGGTGCAGCTGGACTCCTCCAGCACTCCCCTGCCACCTCTTAGCACCCCCCTGCTGGCCTCCTTACCTCTTAGCGCCCCCCCCTAAGGCATCCCACCCCCCCCAGGGGGTGGTACTTCCCACTTTGGGAACCACTGGGCTACAGTGTTCACCAAGTTGGACCTGTGCGGAGCATATAATTTGGTGTGGATCTGGTCTGGAGATGAGTGGAAGATGGTGTTCGGTACCAGGTATGGGCATTTTGAATACACAGTCATGTCGTTTGGGTTGACCAATGCTCCTGCTGTCTTCCAACATTTTATGAATGACATTTTTTGGGATCTCTTAGATCGATTTGTTCTGGTTTACCTCGACAACATTTTGATCTATTTGAACTCAAGGAAGAGTCACCTGCACCACCTGCACTTGGTTCTGCAATGGCTCTGGGGGAACTGCTTGTACACAAAACTGGAGAAGTGCCAGTTCTTCCAGTCCACCATTGAGTTCCTGGGGCATCGCATCTCTCCCGATGGTATTTCAATGGAGCCGAGCAAGGTCAAGTCGCTGCATGGTTGACAACCTCCCCATTGAATGAATGATGTCCAGCAACTCCTCGGGTTTGCCAACTATTATCGGACCTTTATCCCCGGCTTCATTTCCCTGACCACTCCCCTCACTTGGCTCCTCCAGAAAAAGGTCCAATTCCGGTGGAGTGCTCCTGAGCAACAGGCGTTCCAGGCCTTGAAACAGGCCTTCATGAAAGACCCTATCTTGAAACATGCTGACATGGTGGAAGCGGATGCATCTGATGTGGCACTCGGAGTGGTGTTACTCCAGGCTCACATGTTTGGCGTGTACCCTTCCTTGCGTGTATTATTTGCGGAAGCTCAATTCTTCCGAGCGCAATTATACCATCTGGGAAAAGGAGCTACTGGCCATTAAGGTGGCATTTGTGGAGGCATCATTTGGAGGGGGTGTGACATTAAGTTGAAGTCTGGACGGATCACAAAAACTTGGAGTTTTTGAAGACCACCCGGAAACTGAATTAACACCAGATCCAGTGGTCCCTCTTCTTTCCCCAGTTTAATTTCCACGTTACTTACATCCTGAGCGGTTGCAAAGGAGGACGCACTCTTGTGGAAACCCAAGTACTCAGGTACCGAGGACCAACTCCCACTCCAGACGGTTATCCCCCTAGAGTCTTTCTCTGCAGTTCAGGAACCAGTGGACCTACAGGCTCAGATATGGGAGGTGCAGCGGCACGATGCTTGGGTGGATCAATGGAAACAAGAGGTGGGGCCCAACTCTCCATGGTTGTTCACCAAGGAACTCTTGTGGTACTGCGACAGGCTCTATGTACCAATGGGGCCGCTCCAGGGACTTATCTTGTTTCAGTGCCATGACAATCCTGCAGCGGGGCACTTTGGCCTCTACAAAATTTTACATCTCATGTCTCGGACTTTCCGGTGGCCTTGACTATGACACGATGTCCAATCTTATGTCATGTTCTGTATGCCTTGCAGGCAGGCCAAGTCAGTGACAGGGGCTCCCCCAGGACTGCTCCAGCCCTTGCTGACACCGGAAAGACCTTGGGGTGTCATTTCTATGGATTTTTTGATGGATTTGCCTCTTTGGGATTTACAATGGTGTTCGTGGTGGTGGAGATGCCTGATGAAGATGGTGCATTTCATTCTGTGTCATGGGTTACCCATAGCTCGTACCACTGCCCGCATGTTTATCCAGCATGTCCTCCAGCTGCACGGACTACCTGATCAGGTTGTTTTGGACCAAGGAGCTCAATTTACAGCTCAATTTTGGAAAGGGCTGATGATGGCCTTGAATGTGAAAATCTGCCTGTCCTCGGTGCATCATCCAGAAACTGATGGTGGGATTGAGAAAGTCATACCTGCACTGCTTTGTGAACCAGCAACAAGACAACTGGTCAGATTATTTGGCAGTAGCAGAGTTTGGGTTTAACTACTCACAGCACACCTCCACGCAAACCACCCCTTTCCTAGCCAATGTGGAATGTCATCCTCGGTTCTTTCCCCTTACCCAACTCGACTCACCAGTTCTGGCGGCTAATGACTATCTGTCCGAGTTGCAGGCCATTCACCAATTGGTGCGACGGTATCTGGAGAAAGCCAAAGAGGATTATAAATGAGTTGCAGACCGCTCTTGGCTGTGAGGGATCGGGTGTGGTTGTCCACCAGACACCTTCCATCAGACCGGCTGGTCAAAAAGCTCGACCATCGGTACTTTGGCTCGTTCCCTGTGGAGGTGGTTATCAACCCGGTCACCTACCACCTGACCTTGCCTCACTCACTATGTGTCCATTCCATTCTCCATAGATCCCTACTGGTTCCCAAACAGCCAGCCTGTCCGCTCCGCCAACCTGACTGTCCCCAGCCAGCACCACGTGATGGAGATGAACTGCCTAAGCGAGGTTGCCAGCATTCAGGACTCTCGGTGGCTGAAAAGGTGTTTCCAGTACCTCATCGAGTGGAAGGGTTATGGACCGGAGGATTTCACATGGGAGGATGCGACTTCTGTACATGCCCCTGCTTTGGTGGATGCATTCCACACCCAATTCCCATCATGGCTACATCAGGACCGTCAGACCCAGGGGAAGGACCCTGCAGTGAGGGATAGTGTTGTGGTTCCCTGACAGATGGTGTAGATAGCAGCAGAATCAGACAGTGGGGAAGAACGGGGACCAGTCAGGAAGTCTGGAGAGGACTTGGACAAGGGTCCTGCATCTGATGCAGAGATGGGGCCAGGACCATCTGGGAGTGGAGTGCTGCCTTCGGAGCCTTCTGAGTCTGGTAGCAGTGAGGCAGAGGACCCAGGGGAGCCTGTTCCCAGTGCACATGTGCGCAAAGCTGCTAGAAGACGAGAGCAGCTGAAACAAAAGGGGCGACTCGGGAGTAAGGCTGGGAGCTGATTGCCCCTCCCATAAGGTATAAAGATCAGGCCAAGATGACGATACCTTTGCAGGAAGCAAAGTAGTTTGATCGGTTCAGAGTCATTCTGGAAGCTCTTCATGCTTCGGTTGGGGTTTTTTTGTACTTCAGTTGGTTTCTTTTCCAGTTCATTTGATACTTCTGTTTTTGGCAGCACTTCACAGAACTGAAAGGTGTGTGCTTTCGGGGGACTGTTTGAGATTAATTCCGGCTGGGAATGAAAACAATTCCCAATTTTGCAATAAAATAAGTCTTGTTTTTAAAAGATGTGTGTGTGTAATTACGGTTTAGAAGCCTTGGTCAGAACAGCATTTCATAGCCCACTCTAGTGGTTGGCCTGGCCCCTGCTTTCCCTGTCTTTAGTAATTCAGCGATTGGCAAGGTTGTCTTGGCAAAGGAGGGAATGAACTGCCAGTAGAAGTTTGTGAACTTCCCAGAAAGCTTTGTAGTTGTTTGTGGGTTCAAGGGGGCTGCCATTCCAGGATGGCTTTTACTTTTCCTGGGTTCATCTCCCCCCACCATCTCCTCAACGCTTGATACTTGATATCCTAGGTGGTCAAGGCGGGTCTTATGGAATTCACATTTAGACAATTTGGCATACAATGTAGGCAATTGTGACATTTAGACAATTTAGACATTTTCCACTTGTCCCCCTCTTTAATTCTCACTCTCTAGTATGCCTCCCTCAGGTCTAGCTTAGTGAAGATTTTCCCCTTGGCCAGGTAGACTCGCATGTCCTTCATTAAGGGAAGGGGTACATGTTATCCACACACATTTATCCCCCTAAAAGCAGTGCACAATCTCATTGTCCCATCTGTCTTTTCTTTGAACAGTACTGGGGCCACCATGTGGGACTTCGCCGGCTGGATGAAATCCCTAGAAAGTTTTTTTCTTTCAATGTAGTCATCTCCCTTGTGGTGATGGAGTACATCTTTGGTTTGGGAGGCTTAGCTCCCAGCAGAAACTCATGGGCACAGTCTGGTGGGGATGGGAGGTAGCATGTTGCCTTCTTTCTCACTGAATACCCCTGCTGGGTCCCAGTACTCTTTGGGAATTTGGGTTCTTCCTCTTTATGATTCTTTATAATTCATCCCAGGCTCTATATTGTAATGATGAGGTAAAACATTTTCTTCTTTCACTTACAGAGATACTTGATTCAACATTCAATCTGAAAGTTTTTATTGAAAATATTTCATCATCAACCAGCTATGACAGAATATACTTGCTTAATGATATTCTCACTTTAGCAGAGGTAATTCTCTCTATATAAATGGTCATCTTTAAATGCCCCCTTTTACCTAAAGTTAATGTAGGTATGTACATTTTAATGTTTTTATGAGGAAATAAAATAAATATTTCAGCTTTAAAAAGCACTCAAATGTCATTTGCTTATGCTATGAGTATACTCCCATGTGTACTGAATATAGATAATGCAAAAATGATAATTCTGATCATCAAATAAAAACAAAATAATTTATATTAGTGGTGCAAATAGTACAGCATGAAACAAATTTATTTGTATTTAAACTTAAAGTAACTGAAACCTTAACCATCCTGAAGAAAGCTAGGGCATCTAATCTTCTAGTAGCTTCAAACTTCACGCTTCATGCTGGTTTTCAAGTGAAACATAAAATAAGAGAAAAAAGTGTATATTTCTAAAAGGCTATATGCACCTGGAAGCTACAGCACCTGAAATAGTAGATGACTGAAGGGAGTATTCTATACAGTAGAAGTATCAGTTGTGTTCATCTGCCAGGAAAGCCCACCACCTGCTGGTGGTAATGCAATAGCCATCCCATTTGTAGAGCTATTTATTCCCTTCCTCTCTTCCAATAATAGAAACGATTGATTGGACTGGATTTATAACCAACCTTTTGTAAGAAGCTCATGGCAGCATTATACAGTGCTCCATCTTTGCTTTAAGGTTCTATATCTTTCCAGCATTGTTAAAGTCACAACCCAATAGATCCTTGCTTTTAAAAAAAATATTATTATTTTTTACCAAGGGACCATTCCAATGTCAAGTAGTTGTTATTTTAGAAAAAATTCCTAGTTGCAAAGTTTGAACTGTTTTCCACTAGATGGAATTCTAGTCATTTTATGAAATTTTATGGCCATCAGAGGCATGCACAGAAGTAGTGATCCTAAGACTTTTGAGACTTCTAAATACAGTATTGTTACTTTGTTCAAATGAGCTTTCCTTGACCACAACTGAGACAAATATGCATAACTACATGTAAACAAGGACATGGAGTGTCAGTGGACTTTTTGGGTTGTGGGACGGATTCTAGTAAGTAGCTCCCTTCATTTTTTTTTAAATTACATTTATATGCCGCCCTTCTCCGGAGACTCAGGGCGGCTTACAATTTTTTGGGATACAACCCAGTGTGCTCAGCAATAGCCTTCATTCCATTGTATATGCCTGCTTATTACTAAGCAGCATTTTTACCAAGTCAGCTAATTGCCCCCAACAATCTTGGGTCCTCAATTTACCTACCCCGAGAGGATGGAAGGCTGAGTCAACCTTGAGCCTGGTGGGATTCGAGCCTACAGCAGTTGTAGGCAGCTGGATCTTAAGTGCAGGCAATTAACAGCCTGAGCCTCCAAGGCTCTTTCATTTTCATAAAGTGGGATGAAGAAAACCTAATTCACAGAGCTGGTGAGTAGGAGGGACACTGAATTATTTTCCATTTTGGAGAAAGAAACAGTTAGTGACATGGTTAAGTGAATCTGGCTTCCCCATTGACTTTCCTGGTCAGAAGGTCACAAAAGTGATCACATAACCCTGGGACACTGCAACCATCATAAAAAGTCAGTTGTCGAATATTGTGACCATGGGGATGCTGCAATGATCGTAAGTGTGAAGAACAGTCATAAGTCATTTTTTTCAGTGCTGTTGTAAATTTGAGCAGTCACTAAATAAACTGTTGTAAGTCAAGGACTTCCTGTATCATGTTCTTCCAAACATTTGATGAACTCATTTTAGAAAAACTGTATCTAGTCACACTGAACAAGATAATTTTATTTCATTACTTTTATATGCAATTTTACTATTTTGATGCAGAAACAAGACCCTTCACAAGCAAACCTGAAAGTTGCTGTCTGTGAGGTTCTATCTGTGAATGCATCTTTGCAAAGTCTCCTTTTGGAAACTCTTGGAATAAACATCTATCAGCCATTGTGCCTCAACAATATGTCTCTTCTGGAGTCATTTTTTCAAGAACTCAGAACTCATATTTCAAAAGTAAGTATCCATCCATCTCTCATTCCTTTTCTTTTTCCCTTCCTCTCCCTTTGAGGAGAATATAGTTTACTACATATAACTTTCATAAACTGCTTAGAAAAGAGCTCCCTTAATCCATTTTTAAAAAACTATCAGTTTTTCCACACTCTATCTATTTGGTTACCATGCATGTACAAACTTTAAGCTGGTTATTTTGTAAAAGAGAAAAAAAACAAATAGCTATGGATGAAAGAGTCGCAATTATGTGTCTGAAAAGAAGGAACAGAACTTCTATCAGCTCAAGGATAAAGGCAGATGATGAAAAATATTGGAAGAAGTTGTTAAAATAGAAACCTGCCCATGTGATAATAGATATGGGTATTTAAATACTAGTCTGCTCTGTCATTGAGAAAAAAGGGGTGGGTGGGTGGAGCCCACTATATTAGCTAGCAAATTACATAAATAAGAGATACTGAGCTCTCCTTTTCCTATGATTAGCTTATCTGAAATTCAGTTGATTTATGATAATCAATATGAGCTTAGTTAAAATAATAGAATCAAGAGAGCTGGAAGGGTATAAGGTCCTGCCTCACCAGTCTTCTCAAGAAAGCATTATTCTTGAAACAAAAGCCATTTCAAAAGGAACTTTTATTGGAAGATTGTGATAGCAAGAAGATGTAGGCAGGAACTAAGGTTTCCCATTCAAAATGTTAGATTAAACCATTGCAAACAGAGCCCCTCCAAAATCTAGTCCATCATCGAGCCAATCCTGAGGTGTAAAGATGTTATGAGAAACTCAGGTTGAGAAGGTAATAATCTCCAGTTCCCAAGGCAATGCTGCCTCTCTTCTCCAGAGACAAGATAAGGCAGATGGCTCGAGGCACATTCCGTTCCCCCTCCCTAGGTCACAAAAGTTACATCAAGGCAAAGGAAGGAGCAGAAACAGAAACCCCATAGAGAGATCCACTGCAAGCCTCCCACCTTCCACCTGAATGACAGTGTCCCTATAGAAATCTACACCAGACACTATTAAAAAATGTAAGAAACTGCAGTCAGGTGACCATGGGATGTACAAATCACTGTAAAGGTAAACCATTTACCAAATGCCCAAAGAGTGATCATGTGATGGGGGTTGTGCAGTTGTCATAAGTCCAAAAACATCATAAGTAGCTCTGGTGAGGGGGAGGTCCATCAGTCATTAAGTGACCAGTCATAACTTCAGGACTACCTATACTCATATTTTAAAAGATGTTCTTTGGCTTTTCTTTCCAGTTACAGAAGGATCCTTCTTACCAGATGGCTTTTGTCCAGGAAGCTGGATCATTTTTATCACTCATCTCCCAAGTACAGAATGAAACTTCGATATGGAAGCTCCTCCTGATGACTCCAGATATCATTCATGGTGCTACCACAGTGAGAGACATGGCTGATACTCTTCACAGCAGGAAAAGGTAAAACAGATGGAAGCTAGAAACTGTTGTGCACAGGATTTCACTTACAGTACTTTTTGACTGTTACACAAATGAACCCAGTTTTGATGAACTGAGATAATTTAAGGGCTTTCCCCCCCTTCTAAACATCAATTTGTGTCCAATTATTCCACAATGGATGATGATTACTTCCATATGAAATTAAAGTAAGGTGGGAAAATTTGATCATTTTGTAGTAAATTTATAGACCACTACTACAATTTTTAATGTATGGTGAAATTAAATTTGGCAGCAAAAAAGGCCTGCATTATTATATTTACGAAGAAATATGCCTCCACTTTATAATGAATGGAACATTAAATCAAATGATTGCAGTTGTCCTTGTTTTCATTATCCCCCCTTTTTTTTAATGGAGGCTGTTAGCTTTTGGTGGCATGGTTTCACTAGTGGCTATCTCTTAGCAGCTGCCATTTTCTTTTCCTAAAATGCCTTAGGCAATGGTTAGAAGAAATTCATTTCTTTGATAGCTCCCATACTGTCAATTTTTTTTATTGTGTGTGTTTGTTCAAGTCAGTATTGACTCCTGCAACTGCCTGAAGAAACCACCCCCTCCTGCCCACAGTGTAGAAAAGAAGAAAGAAGCATGTGGAAGAGACTCACTGAAATAAATATGAGAAACAGATTAATACATTCTGCAACATTTTCCCAAAGGCCTTTTCACATACAATTTCACTGGTGTTGCATTATATGAGAAAGCCACCAGTGAGAAAGCTGCTTTTAAACCAGTCCCTTCTGGGTTTTTCATGGTACAGTAACATTTTATTTACAGCTGAAAAAGGTTAAAAATGGAGCATGGGATTGGTTATAAATTTAATGTGAGTGGAGGTTTTTTCCCTGCAGCTATGAATTCTAGTTCTTTCAGGATTTTTTAGGAGACATTGTTTAAACACTTTTAAAAGTGCATATCATAGAAGAGCTGAGCATGTCCCTTACATGGAAAACTGTGCTATGAGCCAGAATTGGCTCATTCCTGATTTCATTGCATCATCAGACTTTTCTTTTCTGGTTTTAAAGGCTATTTATGAAGAGGGATAAGAGTCACCAAATGATTTTAAATATGACCAGCTGGCTATCTACTTTGAACTGTTCAGAACAAGGTGAGACTAGTCCATTTACTGTACCTTATCAGAGACCTAAGTTACTTAGGTCATTTATTCATTTATTTTAGTTATCAAATTTCCATATCACCCATCACACTTGGTTGACTCTGGATGGGTTGCAAGTAAAACAAAATTATATAAAAGCCATAAAGTAAATAGTTAAGAACAAAATTAAAAATCAGTTTGAAAAGAGGTAAATGGAACTATTGAAATGTTACTAGATGAAGGAAGTACCTTCAACCCACCAACCCTCCCCCCTCATGCTTACATGATAGACCCCCATGCCAATTGGCAGAGCCAAGCCTTGAAGCTCTTCTAAAAGGCTAGAAGAGTGGAGACCTATCTAGTCTCTGGGACAAGGTGTTCCACAGGGCAGGAAACACTGGCAGAGAAGGGTCTCTTCTTAGACTCCACCAATTGAATTTCTTCAAGTGACGGGATCCACAACATACTTTCCCTGCTTATGTAGGTGGGATGAGTCGGTGAAATGAAATGGAAACTCCTGTAGGTAGATCCAAATCCTTGTATTACACCATGTAATAAACCATGTTCTTGCTTCAGGTCTCTTACATAATTAATTGAATATGGTGAATATTCTTCCCCAAAACATTATTCAGCAAAAGAAATGCTGACATTGCTATACAATATTGCAGCCAATGTATAAGATTATAATTTTAAATATTACTCTGTTAAATTTGAAAACAGTTCCCTTCATTTTTTTAAAATTACATTTATATGCCGCCCTTCTCCGAAGACTCAGGGTGGCTTACAATTTTTGGGATACAATCCAATGCGCTCAGCAATAGCCTTCATTCCATTGTATATGCCTGCTTATTACCAAGTGGCATTTTTACAAAGTCAGCTTATTGCCCCCAACAATCTTGGGTCCTCAATTTACCTACCGCGAGAGGATGGAAGGCTGAGTCAACCTTGAGCCTGGTGGGATTCGAGCCTGCAACTAATTGCAGGCAGCTGGAATTAAGTGCTAGGCATTTAACAGCCTGCACCACCAAGGCTCATTCTTCCTGATGAACACTGGCAGTGATGTGTCAGTCGCAATTTATCTATCTAGATTTCTAAATAGGCAAACAGATACCGCATAATGTTCTGAAACAACCCTGAAGACAAATGTAAGTCAGCTTAAGGTAGAATACATGCTTTGTACTCTCTGGAAAACCATAAAAAATCTCAGAGAGGCATTTATAAGTTTTTTTCAATGCTATTATTTTACAAGCAGAGAGCATAATGTGACTCAGGGCTATAACAAAATAATAGTACCCTCTCACAGTTGAAGGATAATAATTAAAATTAGTAATTTAACTTGTTTATTTGTTGGCTTGTTTTTGTAGATGAAAATAATTTGGCAGTAAATTACATTTGTGAACAACCCGTTTCCTCAGAAAAGATTCTGATTTTATTTGACAGAATGAAAGTAGTTTTAAGGTGAGTTCTGAGTTATGCAAAGTTATTCTTTCTGTTGCTATAAAATGTTACTTCAAAAGGAATCGAGAACTTTTCAGAAACTACTAGTGTTTTCTTCCAATCATTTGAGTATTTCTCTAGTTCCTCTTATATTGTTAAGAAAGCAGGTATAAAAATATATCAGTATTTGACTGAAATACAGATAATCCTCAACTTGCGATAGTAATGGAGTCTGGCCATTCATACTGGAAATCATTGAATTCTTTATTGTCATTGTATGTATATACACAGTATACATACAATGAAATTCATATAACACCCAGAGACCAGACCTAACATGCACACACACGACAATCCCCACCCACCTCCCCACCCACCAAAAATTCCCCACCTCCTAAAAACACACAAGCATCCACACAACAGACCAAGCAATACTGTCCAACAGCTCACTGATGGTGGTCCTTAAGTTCATTGTTAAGTACAATTATAGCTCTGGGATAAAAAACTATTCAGAAAATGTGTGGTCCAAGTTTAATTGTTCAGTATCTTCTGCCAGAAGGCAACAGTTCATAAAATTGTAAGCAGGATGGGAAGAGTCTCTGAGAATGTTGTGCAACTTCCTCAAACAGTGAGATGCGAAGATGTTGTCCAGGGCTGGCAGCTGAAGCCCAATGATAAATCAAGGATTACATTAAATGAAGTACATAATTAACCACCTCTCTGTCCCTGCTTTGCCTAAAGCATTTGTTAAATAAATGCACAGGCCATTAGGTAGAGCATAATGTGACTCAGGGATGGGGGAAACAATGGGAGGTTTAGTCCAGGCACAAGCACACCAAGGAGCCCTCCCCCACCCTCTGAGATATCCCATGCTCTCCCCCTGTACCCTGGGTTTCCCAAAGCCCTAAGGGCCTCCTCCATACCCCACCCCACCACTATTTCACACTTACCTTTTGAAGATATCCAGAATTCAGGAAGTTGGAGTAGAGCACATCACTGTTGTTTAGGGAGCTAGGGATTCCTAGAATTCCTTAGCTCCCTGAACACCAGTGTAACATTCTACCCTTTTGAAAGAAAGAAGTTGCTTTGCTGAGTTACTCCACAAAGCATGAACATTTCCTCTTCGTGCTAGATAGAAAAGACTGCATTTTGTAACCTTATCTGGCTGAGGACAATGCAGCTACTTTAGGTGTTGTGCAGATTTCACAACAGGCTGAAAAGGAGACTGCTGGAGCCATCCCGTGTGACCTCCTCCTTCCCAGCCTCCTGAGTTGTGCTAATCTTCAGAAGCTAAGTGTGGGATTGTGAGGGGTGGAAGAGAGCCATTTGGGATTTGGTGGGGAGACAAAGTGTCTTTGTTTGGAAACCTGTTAGGGCAGGATGGAGGAGGAACTAGATATGTTGTGTATGCTGTAGTGTCTCTGCAAGGTTAAGAATTCTATAGAATCCAATCATTCGTAAGGTGAATGATCAAGTTGGTCCTGTAGAATTTGTAACTTTGAAACAGGGTTGTTGTGTATAGTTTTTTTGGGGGTCTGTTGTAACTTTGAACGGACAATAAATGATCTATTGTACTTTGAGGATTACCTGTATCAGAGGTGGTATTCAGCAGGTTCTGACCAGTTCTGGAGAACCAGTAGTGGAAATTTTGAGTAGTTTTGTCAAACCGGCAAATACCACCTTTGACTGGAGATTTTACAGTATCCTTCCCCTGCCATGCCTACCAAGCCACACTTATAGAACCAGTAGTAAAAAAAATTGAATCCCACCACTGACCTGTATACACATGTAAAAGCCAGTGTTCACACAAGATCAACAGAAGAACTATACATGTCTATCCAAAAATGAGTGCCATTGTTTTTAATGTACTTTTTATTTATAAACTAAAATTATGTATGACTTTAGCATATGGTAATACACTTTATAAAATATAATTCAATGGAATATGCATGAAATTTGAACTGCCATATTTCAATTGATTGTGGAGCTGCTTCATGGATAACTACCTCTGCTGAAAATGCTCCCATGTGAGCTACTATTTTCACCCTGATTGAAGCAGTAGGAAAAAACAGATTAACTCTCTCCTATAGATCAGCAATCATATCTTTTGCAGTGCAGTACTGTAAGCATTTAAGAAACATCCACTGACATTAATAAAAGCTATTAATAAGAGTTTTAAATTTGTTATAGTTCAAAGAGAGGTTTGGCTAGAAAAGAAGAATCTGGGAACTAAAAAGGTGGGAGTGCCTTGGAAGAAGACAAAAAACTGGGTCAGAAACCATGAAAGACCATATCTGGCATTCTTCATGTTTGATTGGAATCTTATTTAAGACCAGTCGCAAGCACAAGCCTTATGTTTAATAGCAAAATATGATTTGTTAAAAATAGAAGCAAGCAAGGTGTACAGAAGAGGTTGGTGGGAAGACAAGTTATAAAAACACTATTGGAAAGGGGAAACAGATTTCATGGCATTTCATGACATTTTCATTTACTGTGTTCTGTTATAAATGATGCACTCTGTATCTTTTTATTACAGGAATCTTTTAGGTCTTGATTTTGCTGATGAAGAACTTAAGACTGGCTATTTTTTAAAGGATTTCAAAAGAAATGCAAAATCTCAGAATAGCTTGAAGAAAACACCATTATTTGACTTAAAAGAAACTCAAAATGTCCACAATTTAAACAGGAGCATCAGGGATATCACATTTTTAAATAATATTATTTTTAAAGCCAGAAAGGCATGGCAAACTGTTAAAATGAATGCTGCCCTCAAATTCTTTTTCCTGCCTGAAAAATATAGAAAATACTTAACTTCAGTGGAAGAAGTGCCATCATTGTTGGTAAACTTTCTGCTTAAGCCTGCAACAATTGACAATTTTCCTGAGAAGCTCCTGGTATTTCAAAAAATCTTTAGTGCCATAACAAATAGCAGGACTAATCATAACTACCTATTGATCTCTTCCCTGACTAAACTGATGCAGAAAATCCAAAATTCCATTAATGAATCTCAGTGGAATGAATTCAACATTTATTGGCACATTGTTGAAAAATTGAGGTCTGCAAAATGGAGTGATACAGACATCCTTATATATAGACAGATTTTAGATACATTACATGACAATCTGTATGTCAACCATGATAATTTTGGACTTCCTTTGAAGAAAGAACTAGAGCAAATGATTAAATTTGTAAACCATTTATTGAAAAAATACAATGCAGGGAGCATCAAGGGAACAAATGTTTCAATGGTTTTAAATACTATTTTGAAAAGTTTACAAGTGTTAGAGGACCTGGAGAAAAAGTACATCAGCGAATTCTTTGTTAATCCACTAATGAATACCAACAATGAAACTGTACAGAAATTATTTCAGTTAATTATGAAGGGTATAGAGATACTTTCTGATCCCAGTCAGACCGAAGCATTTAATATTAACAAAACAGATACCCTCCTCAGATTTTCACAAGCATTATCTTTGCTGGATTTATATATGACTCCTGTGTGGCATAATTCTTCAATACAAGCAAAAATGTTGCAACTCTTGTATTTAGCACCAAGCCTTCTTCAAATGGAAAACATTCAGGCTGACAACAGTTTCTCAGACTGCACCGTCAAAGATTTCCATCTCATTACAACTGAAGTGTTTTTCAATAATGCCACACTAAAGGAAGCCTTAAGTAAAAGAAAATGTAATTTTCGTTTCTCTTCTCTGGATTTTGAAAACCAAACAACCTATCATTATATGTTTACCCAATTGTTTCAGCTTACAACAAAAAGTCTCAAACCAGCATCACTTTTTGAAATAATCCAGGGAAACAAAAGGAAACACTTCCCAGGTGAATTTCAGTGTCTCATCAAATTATTAGAAGTTTCATCCAGTTTTCTGTCTAAATTAATTGGGCTCCATAAACAACAGAATTTCGGATAGGAAAGATTGATAAAAATCTAAGTGCCTTTTCTCTTGATCTGTCTCAACATAATCTGACTTGCAGAGAACCATTGCTTAGCAATATAATTGACAAAATTTCTGCTTTACACATTCAGAGTCCTTTTATTTTTAAAGGAACAGTAGCAGATATTAAAAATATCCTGGATAGCCTATCATTTTGGAATCAAACATTTGTGCCTTCTTTTTTGCTACATAATAAACATCAAAAGATTGTAGCAAAGATTTTACAAATGAGCAAAAATGTTCATCAATCGAAATGGAATAATTTTTCAGAGATCTTGAGTGAGACCGCAGAAATATTGCACTCAAAACAGAATGTGACAAATACAAAGCAGTATATTCAACTGCTAGAAATCTCCAGAAAAGCCGTAATTCTTGTTGGCATTGGATTAGCCAACAAGGAAAAAGAAACATACAAGCTTTTTGAAACTTTAAGCTGGGGCATGAAAGTTTCCTCTTTAGAAGAGGTATTAGATATGATAAGATTGTTCCTAAATTCCAGTTCTGACATAGATTACAAAACTTACTTTAGAAAAAATATGAATACTTTTTTATCACCTACTGATGTTCTTTTTCAAAGACTTTTCTACAATAATCCTTCTCCAGAACAAATCAAACACATATTAAACAAAACTACAAGAATGTCGAATGAATTGTTTTTAACTTGGATCAACTTAAAATTTACAATGATATGGAAAACTATCCAGAAGATGATATCTGTAGCAACTACCCAATTTCCAGTGGAAATACCATGGGCTTTTAATTCAAAAGAAGAAATTCCTTTAACATCTTCAGATTTTTTTCTTAAATCTTCAGTAATAAAAGACATTCTGAAGCCATTCCTCATCCCTCAGAATAACTATCATAGTAAAACAAATGTAAACCTGATTACTTATCTTTCACAATTAGTGCAAAGAATCCAAAATACAGCTAAAAAATCCTGGTCAGATGAGTTGAAGGCCTTTGTAAATATTCATAGAGAACTATGGCCTGTAATGCATAGCTCACTTTTTTTAAGTACATTATATAAACATTTTTCTTTACTGAATAATGCTTCTGACCTTCATTTTAACTCAGAACTGCAAGGGTTAATTCAACTTTTATCTTATATACTACCAAAATATAATGAAGAAAACCCACATATTAACACTTCAGAACGAATTAATATCGCTGTTAGGAAGCTGTTATTTCAGCAAAAGTTTGTGCATCAATTTAACATCAGTCAATTAGAAACCATCCTCCCATTGGCTAATAATAGCCACAAAATCTTTGAAAATATTTATGACATATTGAATCAAGGAGCAATGATACTTTCTGACAGCAAATTGGAAGAAACTGAGAAAGGAAAAATTGCCACCTTGTATGGTTTTTCACAATTTCTGTTTCCAAAGGAGTTCAGTGAATCTTTCTTAGGGGATAGAAATTTAGTTGAAACAAAAACAGTGGATATCTTATATTTAACTCTAAGTCCATTATTACATAGTTGGACCAACAAAATGGGAGAGCCACATAATTGCAATGCTCAAGATATAATTCACATAATTTTTCAAATGCTGTTTAGAAATATCACCCTCTCTGAATTACATAACCAAAACCATTGTGAACTGCTTTTCTCTTCCATGGATTTTGAAAAGAGAACAAATCAAACATTTATTGACTTCTTCCTTTTCTCCATAAGAAATTTCCAGCAGACAAAATTAACAAATCTTTACCAAAAAAATAATGTGCATTTTTCAAATGATTTGTTATGCATCATCAAATCACTACAATTTTCTTCTGGCTTGCTTTTGAAAATGAATATACTCTTTGGTTTCCAACATCCTTGGATACAGGAGATGTATGCAACTTTAGCAAAAATTTCTAAACAATTGCCATCAATTAATTCAACTTGTTTCATCCCAGTTCTTGATGGTATAAATGATGTTACTTATAACCCTTCAAAAATTCCCTTGCTGTTTTCAGGAAATGAAACAGAATACTATATACAAAATTTCACTGACAAATTAATAGACTGGAGTGAGCTAGCAATATTCTTTAAGCAGCTTCAAGATTATCCATATTTGAACATTCCTCTGAATGAAGTCACACAAAGAAATGAAGATGAAATCTCTATTCCATCTAAAAGTAATTTTTCACAGATTTGGGCTATGTTGTCCAAATGGTACCACACAGAAACTGAGAATGGAAGATATGGCTTTGAAATGATGGAGAAAGCTCTGGATAACAACAAATCAGTTCCAGAAATATTTAATGTCAGTATTTCTATTTTAAATCAGTTGGATTTGCTAAAGGAGTTTAAAGCAAATCCAGATCCAAATTTGCTGTCAAAAAGAACTAAGCTGCAATATAAATTTGATCGTATTAGGCATCCTTTTCTGATGATTGCAGAAACAGTTCTAAACAAGACGTTTTGGAAGAAATGGGAACAAGCACAATCTCCAAGCAATTTGATTGCACAGTAAGTAATGTGTTTCACAATTAGTTGAATGAAGAGAAATTCATTCTCTTCTTTTCAGTAGAAAAGAAATATTTTTGAGATGAAGTTGACATGAGAAATAATATTGTATAAAATGTTTAGAATGATGCAGATGTCAGGATTCCAGCTGGGCAGAATTACTGATGTCTGGTTCATAATTCTTTTTTAAAATGTATATTTATGCATCATTGACAGGATGACTTTACTACAGAGCAGAGTGTTCATATATACTGGTACACTTGAGTATCTCACATGATTGTCAAAATTCATTTTCTGATCAAATAGAAATTGTTCTATTTCCTCTTTGTTTTGAGTTAGATCATAGAATAACAGAGTTGGAAGGAACCTTGGAGGTCATCTAGTCCAAAGGTAGCATTCTCCCTCCTTGCCACTCAATCCACACACATTTTATAAAAATTGAGTTAAAGGGGAGAGGAAGTGACTACAGGTAGGGAAAGGAGAGTTAAAATGTCAGATTAACAGAGTTGGAAGGAACCTTGTAGGTCATCTAGTCCAACCCCTGCCCAAACAGGAGACCCTACACCATTTCTGACAAATGACAGTCCAATCTCTTCTTCAAAGCATCCAGTGGTGAAGCTCCCAAAACTTCTGAAGGCAAGTTGTTTCATTGGTTGATTGTTCCCACTGTCAGAAAATTTCTCCTTCTTTCTAGGTTGAATCTCTTCTTGATCAGCTTCCATCCATTATTCCTTGTCTGGCCTTCAGGTGCCTTGGAAAATAGCTTGACCCCTTTCTCTCTATGGCAGCCCCTCAAATACTGGAACACTGCTATCATGCCTCCCCTGGTTCTTTTCTTCACTAGACTAGCCTAAGGTGACCAGACGTCCCGCTTTTGGCGGGACAGTCCCGAGTTTTAATAATTTGTCCCGCGTCCTGCGATGTTTTAAAAAAGTCCCAATTTTAAGCAGAAGATTATCAGGTACTTACTTTGCTTTACTTAGGATGAAAGCAGCTCTTTCAAACTTTATGAGTCCGTGGTCTCATCTATTAGAGAGAATACGGTCCAAGTAATGGAATCCCCAGGATTCCAAAAGTTTTCCCTGGGCCTTCTTTCAGGTGCAGAATTCGGAACATGTGACCGCAGAGGCCTGCTTGCGCAGTGCACTGCACTTTTTCTCCCCCGCGCCTGCGCTTGGGCTGGTGAAAACGTTAGGGAGGGATGGCGTTTCTTGGAAAGCTGCAGCTTGGCAGAGCTGCTTGTGGGAAGAGGACTTAGAGAATTTGAGGTGAGGGTGGATGGCTAATGTCCCCAGCCCATTTCAATCAATCGTTGATTTTGGGGTAACCACCAAAGGATTTTAGAAGGGGCAGCTCATGCTCCCTCTAGGGCTGATTGTGCTCTCCGAAGGAACCAGGCCAGGTTACAAACCCTGCGCCCGGGCTGTCCACCACCAACCTTGTAAAGTCCGACCCCAAGTCCCATCATCCCCCAGCCAGCAGAGGCCATCCTGGCTGGGGACGAGGGGAGCTGTGATTTAGCGGGGTTGAAAAGCCCCAGGAAAGAGCTGGGATGAAGATCCACCACCACCCCTCCCCAAACGAGGCAGGTGCCCAGCAAAGGCATCTTTTGGGTCCAGGCGGGGAGGGGGTCACAGCGTCTGCAAGAAACCCCCTCCCCAAAAATCGCATTTATGTTTTGAAACAGCTCCGGTGACCTGCCGCCCCATTTCTAATGACCCCCACCCTGGCCCGGCTCCGCCCTCCCTCATCTTTGCATCTCCCTCCCTAGGGATTTCAGGATGGGGAGGGCCACCTGATTGGGGATGGGGGGGTCAAGAATTACATTACCCAGAATGCCTTGTTCTCCATCTGATCTAGGAAGGGAAGGAGGTTTGTCTCCTCTGGGAATTGTAGTGTTGGGGGAGGGGGTGTCGACCACACTTGGAATATTGCATCCAGTTTTGGTCACCATATTACAAAAAAGATGTGGAGACTCTGGAAAAAGTGCTGAGAAGAGCAGGGAAGAGTAGGGGTGACATGATACCAGTCTTCCAATATTTGAGGGGCTGCCCCCCAAAAAGAGAGGGTCAACTTATTTTCCAAAGCACCAGAAGGCAGGACAAGAACCATGTGGCTATTTCTCCAGGATATGAGTTTTATATTATTTTTGTTAATTTTATAATTAATGCAAATTAATTCAAATTAATGCAAATTTTTACATGCAAATTTTTAATCAAGAACCCCCCCCGGTCAATGGTGTCCCGCTTTACCAATGTTAAAATCTGGTCACCTTAGACTAGCCATGCCCAGTTCCTGTAACCATTCTTCATATGTTTTAGTCTCCACTCCCCTAATCATCATGGTTGCTCTTCTCTGCACTTTTTCTAGAGTCACAACATCTTTTTTATAGTGTGGTGACCAAAACTGGTTGCACTATTCTAGATGTAGTCATACTAAGACTTTATAGAGTGGCATTAGTACCTCACTTGATCTTGATTGTATCCCTCTGTTAATGCAACTTAGGATTTCATTGGCTTTTTTCGTGCTGCTGCACACTGCTGACTCATATTTAGCTAGTCCAACACTCTGCTCAAGCAGGAGACCTTATACCCTTCTGGCTAAGTTGTTGTCCAATCTCTTCTTGAAAACTTCCAGTGATGGAGCACTCACAATTTCTGAAGGCAAGCCCTTCCACTGATTAATTGTTCTCACCATCAGAAAATTTATCCTTAGTTCTAAGTTGAATCTCTCTTTAAGGATCTTCTACCCACTACTTCTTGTCCTGCCTCCAACTGCTTTTGAAAATAGTTGATTCTGTCTTCTCTGTGACAATCCCTCAAGTATTGGAAGATTACTATCATGTCACTCCTAATTTTCTCTTTACTAGACTAGACATACCCAATTTATTGTATGGTTTAGCTCCAGACCCCTAATTATCTTGTATTATTTCTAGGCATCTTTTTTGTATTATGGTGACCAGAACTGGACAGGACAGTGTGGTCTTACTATGCAGTGAAAGCAGTACTAACACTTCACATGATCTTGATACTCATCTTCTGTTGATGCATGTTAGGATTGCATTTGCCTTTTTTGGCAGCTGCAGCACACTGCTGGCTCATATCTAAGTGGTTGTCCATTAAGTCCTCTAGATCCCTTTCACTGTTACTGTTGTTGAGACACTGATTTTATATTTGTGCATTTGGTTTTTCTTGCCTAAGTGTAAAACCTTACTTTTCTCACCACTGAATTGAATTCTGACAAATGGTTGTCCAGTCTCTTTATGAAAGCCTCCAGCAATGGAGCACCTACAACTTCTGTTGGTAAGCTGTTCCACTGGTTAATTGTCTTGTCACTGTTAAGAAGTTTCTCCTTAGTTCTAGGTTGCTTCTTTTCTTGGTTAGTTTCCAACCATTGTTCCTTCTCTTGCCTTTTGGTGCTTTGGAAAATAATTTGGACCCCTTGTCTTTGTAGGCGCCCCTCAAATATTGGAACATTGCTATCATCTCTCCTCTAGTCCTTCTTTTCATTAGACTAGACTAGGTATATCCAGTTCCTGTAACCACTCTTCCTATGTTTTATTGGATGCTTTCAAAATGATTCTTTAAAACAGGGGTGGGAAACATGGTCCTTTTATGACTTGCAGACTTCAACTCCCAGAATTCCTGAGCCAGCCATGCTGGTTCAGGAATTCTTGGAGTTGAAGTCTGTAAGTTATAAAGGGGTCATCATTCCCCACCTCTGCTTTAAAAATGTTTTTACTGTTAAATTCAGGATAATGTTATAAAGAAGTTGATACTAAGGTGCCAGATATAGTCCAAGTCTGTTAGGCTCCAGACCACCCTGGTGTACAGGCTCCCGCAAACTGGGATTCTCCACTACTCTGCAACTTTGTCTTTATTATTGATTTGTTCGTTGATGTGTTCCTCAGTAGGATGTGCCCCCTCTAATATGTAGATTTCCAGCGTGTGCTTGAAAAGTAAACCTCTCTGACGTTTCATTCTCAAACGCAGACTGATGAGTGTAGCCCATTGAGCAGTGGGGCATGGTGGTCATGAACTGGATGGTGATTAGGCACTCACCTGACCCAATCTCAGCCCCATAGCTCTTGCTCACCCCCTCCAGTTCCTCCAGTGTGTTCAGCTTCTTGGAGTTCTGGACCGTGCAGATGAGTTCTGTGCAGGGCAAAGACAGGCACATGGCCTAAGTGGGGCAGATCAGCATATGGCTTGCCCCACACACCCTCTGCCACCACTGGCAGCACTGTTTGTAGTCCTCAGTTGCCTGCTTCTGCTCTTGCTCCATGGCAATGGCATGCCCCTCTGACCTTTGCGCTAAGAAGCGCAACTGCATAGCCTATGCTACCAAGCACCTGCCATAGCAGTCCCAGCGTCATCCTAGGACCTCTTCATGACAGACATCGGGCATCTTAGTTTCAATTAAAATTAAATTAATTAATTAAAGTGATTAATTTTCTTAATTCCAATTAAAATAATTGCAGTGATCCAGTCTTAAAGGTGTATTAAACAAAACTCAATAACTTCAGGATTAACCTGCAATTTTAAACTTAAAATCAAGTTTCTCACTCTGAAGAAAATCTAATCTACAGAACCAATCTCTGTCGGGTTGTGTAACACAGCTCTCGGTGGATTTTCAGATCTGTTCATTTGGTTTGTTATTAAAATTGGGGCGGAATTTAAACTAAAGTCTAAGTTATTCATTTGGAAAGACTTGGGAGAATCTTATTGATTGGTGTGGTTTTTTTTAGCCCAAATCTACTTTAAAATTTAGAAAAATGATAGATCATCTTGGTATTTTGTTAATTATATCTAAAGTATTCAGTGATATAAATCAAGTGACAGAAGTAGAACTCTTTTTATTTCGGATCTGTTAACTCCTATAAAGGAACATTTGGGTACATTTTCTGAATTAAATTGGCTTAGTGCTGCTGTAGGTAAATTGAAGACTTACTTTTAATTGCAAACCATTCTTTAATGTGTGTGACTTCACATGAGACTGTTTTGTTCTGTTTTGTCCCAGGTTTCTGTTTTCAGAATTTGAAAATGTCTTCCTAAAAACATCTCATAATAGTAACTTCTCAACATATTTCATTTGCATAATGAATGCGTTTCAAGAGCCAGACGATGAATTATCAGGTAATACATACCTCCATAATAGCATACAATATATTTGTTTTTAAATCTTCCCCTTGTGAAAGAGTTTAATAGCAACTAGGTGCTCTGTGGTGATACTGATGGCAATTCATGCCCAGATAAAAGCCAGGAAGCCTGATCAAGAAGAATCCTACTGGGTCTGTTCCCCCCATGTTTAATAAACATGCACCTTCTGTTTACACTTCATCAAAATCAATAGTAGCACAAGGCTTAATTTAACTGTAGTATATTAGAATTAGAATCAGAATTCTTTATTGGCCAAGTGTGATTAGACACACAAGGAATTTGCCTCCAGTTCATAGGCTCTCAGTATATATACAACAATAGTGATAGATCAAATAACAACAATAACAACAACAGCAACAACAGCATGTATGCAACACATGCAACAATATGCATTGTCATCAGGGCACTTGGTACCATGTCCAAGAATTTTGCAAAATACATCAAGAAGTTGCAGCTTCCTGCTGTGGCGCCAGCTGAGCTGCCAAAGACTGCACTATTCAGAACATCATAGATTTAAAGAAGATACTTGGTTGATACCTAGGATGATGAACTGAAAACTTGCAAAGAGAAACATTCTTTATTTTAGTTAACACAGATGGATTTGATGATTTAATTTTCTTTTAAATATTTATTGTTTGTATTACTGTGTTTTAGTTGAGCGCCCCGAGTGAGAGGGGCGGCATACAAGTCCAATAATAATAATAATAATAATAATAATAATAATAATAATAATAATAATTTGCAATGCTTTACATTCAGGCACTTTATTTTGTTGATTTATTAAACCTGAAAATACGTTCTGATGTTCATTCAAAGGAAAAGCTATTTGATGAAACAAATGAAATGGAGTAATAAAGAAAAGAGTGGTCTGCAGGCTTGTTTAGTGTGCATGATTCCTACATCCTTCTTTTAAGGCTGGATTCAGCTCATGATGGTTAAATATAATTTCCCCCTGAATTCTGGGTAGAATTCTTTCACTTGCAACTATTTTAAACTATAGAAATCAAATATATCTCCATTGCCATTCAATAAACTAATCTAGAAGACAAACACTTGGTGGAACAACATTGCTTTAAGTTTCAGTGGTTTTCAAAATACCTGCAGAGATTGTTAGTGATAGTGGAAATCTATAAAAATGTATTACAAAAGACAAGAAAGGTGTTGTTTCTTACAGGAAATTATACTCTTCCTCCAAAAATAAGAGAACTAAAAGAAGTTCTTTTTAATTCTCGAAGTCCTTTTGCCACAGTTCCAGAGATTCTGATGTTAAAAGTAAGTATGGTATGGATGTGAAAAATACCAATGATATATGAAAGTGCTCATTTAACAAGTTTTTGAAGCTTAGCTGGCTGTTTTTTGTAGAACAGCATTGCTAGGGAAATGGACAGAGAAGTGTACCCTCCCTGCTGCTTCTCTATTCCAAATTTTCCCTCCTCTTGTTTCTTCAGCTATGCATCTGAAGTCCTGTACTGAGTGCAGTTTGGAGCAGAATTGAAAAGGGGCTGAACTTCCTTTTCGGAGCTAGAAGAAACCAGTTTTTCACACTATATTATATCAGGACCAGCTCTAGTCATTAGGTGCTAGATAAAATCATATTCTGATACCCCCTCCTTTTTGGTTCATGTTCCAATTTTGTCAGGGATTTTAAAAAGAATCCTCGTGTTCTTTTTTTTTTCTTTGATTTTTTTTAGCTTTACTGTTACGATTTTCAGCTCTGGATTTTCCTGGCAGACCTTTGTCTTGTTCCAGTAATATTATCAGCTTTCTGAGCTCCATAGCTATAATATATTTTCTTCAACATTTGGCTAGTATGCTGCTCACCACCATTCCGGAGACTTTGTGAATAAGTATATCAAAAAGTGTAGAAAGAAAAAGTTCTAAAGCAACAAGGAAAGCTTATTATATTTTATACTCATATTTTGGAAGTCTTTTCAATTTTAGTGTCCCCTAAAATCCAGAACTCTGGGCAACTGCCTTACCTGCTTAGGCCTAGAAACCAATCCTGATTATATGCAAAAACTTCCATCATTGTCATGAAAGAATATTTCCGTTCAATATTGGGTAGGTTCTTTTCACTGCTTTCATTTGTGATTAATTTTGTCTCTGTTTTGATTGTTTAAAGCTAACCCATCTGCAAAACCTAACATCACTCCTTTGTGATTTCGAGAGCATTAGATGGTTGCAGCAAACATGCCAGCTTGCTGATGTTAGTTTTGCTGAGTTGTGCAGTCAAAGTGAATTCCACAAGAAGCTTCTTCATAGTAGAAACCAAAGTGATCATGCACTGTCCAGTTTAATTAGCCACAGAAGACTCTTCCAAGAATTTCAGGAAATAATTGTTGGGAATCCCCAAAAGCTTGCGCAACATATTAAGTGGTAAGATTCTTTGCATATAATCTGTAGCAAGTATCTATTTGACAGGGCCAATACTTACTCCTTTTCTTTTCTTCAAAAAGGTTACAAGACTATGTCCCTCAACTTAAATATTTCCGTGATAACTTTAAGTATATTTCTTCTTTGACTTCAATAATGAATATCACTAAGATTACACCACATTCCAGAAAACAAGGTAATCTTTGCTTTCAGCAATTATGTATGGATAGATATTTTTATTACAGTTTTCTGCCTATTTCCTTTAACGTTGCCAAAAAATCTTCATGGACTTGTTCAGTGTGGTCATTAGGAGTCAAGGCTGACTTGAGGGCAACCTATCTCCCCCCCCCCAAATCCCCAAGGGAAATCAATTGCTGTTCTAAAGAGATTTAAATGAGGGGTCCATATCTATTCAGAAAATACAGTTACTGACTAATAATATTGTCTGAATTAATAGGGATTTCTCAACTTGCTGATGACAAAATAACAGTTTTTGAATTTTAATTTAGGTTGATTAGATTTAACCAAGAAGGGAATTTAATTTCATTTTAAAAATGTATTTCTTAGGCTTCTGAAATGAATGAGTCAGATGAAATTGGAGAAGTATGAAAATAGCATTTTTATATATATAATCAGATTTTTTTTATTTAAAAAATACTACCTAAATGTGAGTACCAAATAATGGAAATGTATGTGGCTCAAGCTTCTCTTTGAGATAAAAATACAAATTAATTTTAAATAGGGGAATAAACATTTTGAATATTTTCTTATTCACTTTATTACTTTGTAGCATAAGGCACTTTTCTTTTGCAAATAATATTTTAAGTGTTCTGTTTATAGTATTTTATGAAAACTGGAGTAGAACAAACTTTTTAATTTTAAACTTTTGTCCCGTGATGTTTTAAAGATATGGTCATAGATCTGTTCCAAAATACTGATGGCCTCAGGAATGATCTCAAAAATATTGTAGGATTGTCTACCAAAAGTATCAATGCTTTCACAGAAATGCCTCTTTCAGAAAACAAAACAAAGGTAAGTATCTTGGGAATAATAACTATATGCTTAGATGACTTTTCAGAGATCATCTGTGTAAAAAAAATCAGGTGTGACTGAATGATTGATAACAGTGGATAACTCATCTTTTTCACTGAAGTATCTGTTTAATAATGTAGGTTCCCTTCTAAATTAAAGCATAATATTTCAGCTACGATAGTCTGGCATTCTATTCTATTCAGCAGGCAAAAAAGTGATGCTGATACATAGATGAAAAAAATATTTAAATCCCAGTGCTATTGATATAAAGATAATTATTGAAACAGTCATTAAAAATAAACTGGCTGAATGTCAGATAATATCCCCAATGAAAGCTACACATAAAAAAAAGCAGAGGCCTTCCAGAAAGTTTAATTATGCTTTTCACATTTTTTTATCAATCTGTTTAAAAAAGGTTTATAAAAAGCTACACAACCTTAAACGTGGGTTGAATAATAGATCATGCTGTATGTTTCTGATTTTATTTTTGGAAAGGGCAAGTTTTTGTATTGGTAAACACATATAATCTGTTTCACCAAATAGATGTATTCACCAGAGGAAAGAAAGTCTATGTTATGTCATACTCAACTAAGGAAGTGTTAGGCCAGGCAACAATATTGGAAACATGAATATAGCATATGTTTGCACTGCATCAATAAGTTATTGTTCTTGATCATAAAATAGAAAGATACAAAAATTACTATATTAATAGTTAAAGCCCCAAGAACCTGAGTGCTTTGATTCCTGATTTTGCATACAAGATGCTAAGAAGCTGCCTGATGTAACAACTGGTATCTATCTGCTGCTTTGTTAAGTGATCTAGGTCTGTGATTTTAAAGAGATCTGCTTAATTTAACTTTGCTAGAGAGAGCCTAGTATTTACCACTCTGCTTTTTTTCATGCCAATACAGCTGATATTTCAAATACTGCAGCTAGAGTCCTGTAATACTGATATTGGTGATGCTAAGCTGGAAATTATAGCAAAACAATTCTGCAATTTCTCCATTGCAGAAAGGGCTTACAAGTCTTATCTTTTGGGGATCACATTTCTGCGTTACTTAGATGTCTACAAATTCATCTACAAGGTTTGTTTCATGAGTTTGGTTTTCTTTGCCATTCTATGCACAATGGGAAAGAGATCCACAAGATCAACAGTGGAATTTTAATGGGTGGTGGATATATCAATTTAATGGGACCAGATGTGACTTGAGCAACTCTGTGGTCCAACATGATTGAAACTAAAATACTATGAGTACAATTAGAGATGATTCTTTAGCAGCTTTATTTGGAAGGAAGGAATTGGCGTAGACGAGGATACTTTCCAATACATAGATGCCAGGCACAATTATGGAGCACCGGTAGATTCATACAAACTGCCAAAGTGAAAGGAAGGTGTTAATAAATAGTAGCATTTATAATACATCAACATATATAGTATTTCTTTATATGATCATTAGCAAAATATATATGTTTCATATACAGTAGCAGAGGGAAGAAAACAGACTATTTATTCTGTATTTATGAAATACATAAAGTGGCTTCAATGTCACACTCCTACACGCATACAAATGCATTTTGCTTTAAAAGGGATTTAATTAGATTTAAGCCTGATTTTTCCCCTTATGTAATTGCAGGCGGTAACACCTAGTGGACTTTGACTAATCACAGAAAAGCTAAACTGATTTAAATCTGGTTGAAACTTCCCTGAAAGGTCATTGGGAAATCTCAGAGCTATTAGCTAGACTGGGAAGTTGTAAAAACATGTTGGAGGAGGCAGAGGTGAATCATTTCCATATTTTTGCTTAAAAAATCGAATGGGCCTGTCCTTGTAGTTGGGTTTGACTAAGGAGGACTGTGCTTAATTCCCCCATTGGAGTATATGCTGGCACTGATCTCCCTTCATCTACCTGAGCAGAGGTGTGCAGCAGATGGTTAACTACGTTTTATCATTGAAGATTTTAAAAGATGGTGACATAGTAGTTTGAGGTGCTGCCTCCAGGCCTATTTCTCTTCAAGGATTGCTTTGGTAGTGGATGGAGGGATCAAATCTCTTCACTTCCTCTCTGAAACAATCCCTGAAAGAATGAACTGAGATTCTATGGAGATGGTTTTATTCTGACATTTTTTAAAACCTTCCAGTGAAATAAGAATAATAGAAAAAAGCAACTATAATGTATTTCAAAAAACAATTACATTTGCAATTGTTCCAATCATTTAAAAACAATATCTTAAATAAATTTAGTTTATGATTTTACTCAAAGTCTTTGTGTTACTATTGCAACTATTAATCATTGCTGTGCTTCCAAGACTATAGCTGAACTGTATATGTATTCCTTTGTAGCAGATATTTAAATGTGTGATTCTATAAAATTCATTGAAATATTTGGAATTATATGAGTATTTAAATTTAAAATTCAAGTAGAGATTTTATTTATCCAGCAGGATGCAATGCTCAAATTAACACCCCTAAATCTCAGTGCAAAATCTAAAGTTACTGTGTTTCACGGGTATGGTGGATTTATTCAAAAGGGATATTATTACTTACCAGATAAGGAATCTGAAAAGACATGTAGCTTAATGTTATTAGATTCACGAGGATATCTCCACATAGTAATGGACTAGTAAGTTCCCCAAAGTTCATGTCCTTAAATTCAACAGATAGAACCTTGAAATTATGAATACTGTACCATAACTATTGACTTCTTAGCAAGGGTAGAACCAGAAATGGTAAGTTGTGGAACTAACAATTGATATTGATACTGAAATACTGATTTTTAAGGATGCAGCAGAATGAAGCATGATGAATTTTGCATGGACTGGAGAATACAGGAATAATAACAATTCTTATTGAACTAAGCAGAAAATAGACTGCTTTCCATTCTCTCCCTCAAATATATGAACTTTGATCTTTTGAGAATGTGGCTTCTAGTTACATGGATCTTTTAAGCCCAGTTCAGTCCAAGAAGATCTAAAGTTGTTGTGATTTGAGCAAGATAATTAATTAAACTCAAATGCTTTATCTGGTATCAGTTGAATGAAATATATCACATGTATCTCTTTTAAAAATATGTTTAGTTTGGATTATGATGTTGCTTTTTGTGGGCTTCTCTAGATGATTTTCCCTAAGGAATTTCAAATTTCTGTGGATAAGGCATTAGAACATCTGAGAGACTTGAATCACTTGAGGATGCAGCTTGTATCACATGTTCATCCGCTCTTAGATGCAATTCATTCCCTGAAAAAGCTGAGGATGACAAGACATGCACCACTTTCTAAGGTTTGTTTTTAAAATGTGTTAATTGTTAGAAGCTGGAATTACAAAAAACCGATGAAAAAATCCGAAATCTAGAAAATGTTTAATTTGCATAGAAGTCAAATGATCAGTTCCAACATATTATGGGAAGGATTCTTATTATGAGACTAGAAGCCACAATGTCACATTGAAGGAGAACAAAAAAAAGTGCAGAGAAGAGCAACCAGGATGATTAGGGGACTGGAGACTAAAACATATGAAGAACGGTTACAGGAACTGGGCATGGCTAGTCCAGTGAAGAAAAGAACCAGGGGAGACATGATATCAGTGCTCCAATATTTGAGGGGCTCCCACAGAGAGGAAGAGGTCAAGCTATTTTCCAAGGCACTCAAAGGCCAGACAAGGAATAATGGATGGAAACTGAACAAGAAGAGATTCAAGCTAGAAATAAGGAGAAATTTTCTGACAATGAGAACAATCAACCAATGGAACAGCTTGCCTTTGGAAGTTGTGGGAGCTTCATCACTGGAGGCTTTGAAGAACAGATTGGACTGCCATTTGTCAGAAATGGTGTAGGGTCTCCTGCTTAGGTGGGGGATTGGAGTAGATGACCTACAAGGTCCCTTCCAACTCTGTTAATCTTGTTAGACACTGTTTCATCCACTTAATGGATACAAGAATACAAGAATTTTAACAGTATATATAGGTAGATTCTTCTCGTGAAGAATAAATATGTAGTTGCCTTTTCTGAAGTCACATCATAATGCAACTTCAGTTTCATCATATCAAAGCTTTGTGATGATCAATAATTTCAAGATATTTTGCACAGGTTCTCTTGCCCTCTAAGCATCTCTTATATTTTACCTGTGGCTTCTGTTACTTAAGTTATGAGCTTGGCATTTATCTCTAAAATTTCATTTTGTTACTTCTGGCCCACAGTTATAATATAATAATTAGTGCATTTTCACTGAAATTTTTTATCCTGTTTTGATTACATTCATTAAGAATTTATCTATTGTTTATTTATAGAATCTTGGATATTACTCTTGTATTTTTTATCTGTACATAACTTTTGTATAATAGATTAGGATGTAAATTTCATGATCCAGAGACAGATATAGCCTACCGTGTTTCCCCGAAAATAAGACACTGTCTTATATTTTTTTTGGCTCCCAAAACACACTAGGTCTTATTTTCAGGGTAGGTCTTATATATTTATGGTGCCAAATAGTGGGTGTGAGTGTGTGTGGGGGTGTTTCATGGGTGCACGGTTGCTCCCTGAAAAGTCTTCCTGGAACTGGAGATTTACACTAGGTCTTATTTTCAGGGTAGGTCTTATATTAGGGCAGGTTTAGAAAATAGTGCTAGGTCTTACTTTCGGGGTAGGTCTTATTTTTGGGAAACACGGTAGTACTAACAACTTCAACCCATTTTGGCTTCTAATGTTAAATGGTATCATGTAAGTATTGTATTCTAAGTAAATCTTAATGTCTCTATTTATCTTTACCTTGGTACTTGACTCTTGATGTAAATGACAAATACAAATAGATTAAGTTAAATTAAAAAAGACAATAAAAGAATAAACAAAATGGAAAATCAGTACTAGTATCAAAATATGAACATATAATACACGTGTATAACAAGGGATTCCATCCATCCTACTTTAAGGAGCCTGGGAAAAACAGCCAGATTGTAAGGCCTTCCTGAATGATGGTAGGGTGGGAGCTCTCTGGATCTCAGTGAGAAACCCATTCCAAAGGTTCATTAATTACCTTCTTTGATTTACTTTCTTTTTTGTCATTGTGTCTTCTGTTTATTTTTACAGGCTTTATTTGAGGCTGGAAATCTAACAATAAATAACAGAGTGTTGGAAACTCTATCAAAAGCTTTCTGCAACCATGAAATCACTCCCTTGTTTTTTGAATCTCTGCTACCTGATTTTGAAGAACAGAATGTTCACCATTCTTCTGCAGATAAAGATGAACAAGTTCAACATATTATGAAGAAATATAGTATCCCATCTGACACTAGTAAGTTTGGCAGTTGGAACAACATCTAATGTGATCCTTTCAGCACAACCAAGCAGAAATAAAGTTAGTGAAAGTGTGGGATGATTATTTTTTATTTCATTATATTGTTTTCAACAGCATCATATAATCAGCACAATTAAAATTACACAAAGTTCTGTTCTTATTTATTAGATCTGGTCATTCTGTGGATTGCAGAAATCTATGTATAGCCTGTAAAGTACAGGCAGTCCTCAACTTACGACCGCAATTGAGCCCAAAATTTATGTTGCTGAGTCAGAAATTCATTGTGAGTTTGCCCCATTTTATGACTTTTCTTGCCACAGTTGTTAAGTGAATCACTGCAGTTGCTAAATTAGTAACAGAGTTGTTAAGTGGTTCTGGCTTCCCCATCGACTTTGCTTGTCAGAAGGTTGCGAAAGGTGATCACATGATCCCAAGACAATGCAACTGTCATAAGTACAAATCAGGTGCCAAGTGCCTGAATTTTGATCACATGATCATGGGATGCTGCAAAGGTTGTAACTGTTAAAAAATGATCATAAGTCAGTTTTTTCAGCACCGTTGTAATTTTGAATGATGACTAAATGAACTTATTGAGAGTTTGGCAGCGATAATTCAGCGCCAGAAAAATAAACACAGATGGCTGATGCTTCATTTAACATCTTTATAAACATAAGTAGATTTTACAAACCAGTTGTAGATTTCTCTAACATGGAGCAAACTCAAACAGAAACATGTTGCAAGTTCAGAGCAGAGCTCCAGTCTTCAGCAAGCAAGCAAGTTAGTTTCATCTTCAATAGACAGACTCAGAGCTCAACATAGCTGCAGAGTTGCAGAGCTTAACATATAGAACCACGCCTAGGCTACTTTTCATTTCAGTTTCCAGCCTAGGCCACTTCTAGTTTCAGTTTCCAAAAACAGTCCTGACTTAGTTGCTGTGCCTATTCATTGGCTGACCTTGTTACCAAGCTCTATTCCAGTTCATGAATACACTCTGACAGAACTGTTGTAAGTCGAGGACTGCCTGTACAGCAAAGACACCAAGGGATCCTTTTGTTCAATATAATTAACTTACAAAAACCTTTTAGCTCCCTATCATTTTTAAAGCTCCTACAAATCTCAGTTCAAATCTTATTCTAACTTCATAATCAATATTGAGATTGTGCTTTAAAAAATGTGGACAAGACTTCACCCAGAACACTGAAATAAAAAAATAGCCCTTGTTTTGTTTTGTTTTGTTTTGTTTTGTGGCTTACTCCTACTCAAGTGGAATGGAAAAGGGCTTCAAGTAGGAAGCAGAATAAAATCTATCACTGCCGCCATGGAGAGCTTTGCTGTCAGACACTGGTCTATCTGATAGGCTAATAGTCTCACTCATTGTGATAGTTTTGCATGGCTGTGAGAGCAGTCTCTGGCATAGCAAAATCCTATATAGATACAGGGACAACTGGCAATGTACTGGCAGGTAATCCTTCCAAGTTTACCTTAAGGCTTTTCTTAAACATTAAGTCTTTCTGGTCGAGTTAAGCAAATGGAGATCTTTGGGGAGGGTAGTTTTGTCAAAAGTATTACCTTAGTATGTGATCACAAGGTTATGAGAGGATCCATCAGGATTCTAACAGACCAGTGTATTTGACCAAATTTGCTGTGCTTCGGTTGGTTGGTCCAATATTTTTCTTGTCTCTTCTGTAGCACCTTTCTGCATATCATTGTTTCTGGACTTGGTTAAGACACCTTCTGGAGCTTTAATTTGGTCTTTCTTAAAGCCAATGGTGCGTGGACGGATTCTGTATTCTCCAGATACTCCTGAAACACGTGCAATCATGGAAAAGGTAATGACATATTTTTTTAAAAAAATAACAATTCACTATTATTAGAATTGTTGTTGTTGGTGGTGGTCATGAAGTCATGTCCAATCCAGTGGTGGTATTCTACCAGTTCGGCCCAGTTCTGGCGAACGGGTAGCGCTGAAGATCAGCTGGCAGAGAACCGGTTCACTCCGACAGTCTGCAGTTGGGCCCAGCCATCCACCCCTGCTCCTAGGTCCTTTTTAACCTTTCAGCTGTTTGGCGCAGCAGAGCGGATTGCTGTGCTAAACAGCTGAGAGGTGCAGTAGCTTAATTTTTACTGTTTTAACACGTGCATAAAGCGTATGTTTGGCACGAGTCTCACGAGTTGCGCGATCCCACCCCTGCAGCCACACTCACCAAGCCATGCCTGAACCGGTGGTGGGAACTTTTGAATCCCACCACTGGTCCAATCCATCACAACCCCATGGACAACGTTCCTCCAGGCCTTCCTGTCCTCTACCATCCCCCGGAGTCCATTTAAGCTCATGCCGACTGCTTCAGTGACTCCATCCAGCCGCCTCATTCTCTGCCGGCCCCTTCTTCTATTGCCCTCAATCTTTCCCAGCATTAGGCTCTTCTCCTGTGAGTCCTTCCTTCTCATTACGTGGCCAAAGTATTTGAGTTTCATCTTCAGGATCTGGCCTTCTAAAGGGCAGCCAGGGTTGATCTCCTCTAGGACTGTTTTTTGTTTTTTTTAAACATACATCAATATCATTTCATGGAGAGTGTGGTGTCTGAGTGTTAATCATTCTGATACAAAAGCAATGATAATACAATTAGCATTTCTAAATTAATCCGACTTACATAATCTAATGTTATGCATAACTACATCAACACACAATCCTTCATTTTTCAATTATAAATATTTGCTACATCCTTTTAATAGTAATAGCATTATTTTTGAGCATACCTAGTAACATCATTTTTCAAACTCTGAACTTGACCTCTAATATTCACTTTAGATGTATTAAGTTAAGGTATGTTTAAAGATATTCCTCCATTTCTAAATTTTTTGACTATTCTAATTTTTAATACAGCTACTCTTAAGAATTGCTACATTAATCTTATGTTGTTATATCAGCACATGACCCTTCATTTTTCAATTATTCAATATTTGCTACATCCTTCTAATAGTAATAGCATTATTTTTGACCATACCTAATAACACCCTTTTTCAAATTCTAATTTTGACCGCTAATATTCTCTTTAAGTATTTTGTTAAGTAAAGTATGTATAACAGTAGTCCCCCTATTTCTAAATTTCCATCTATTCTAGTTTTAGACCAATCTCATTTCCTTCTTTCTTTCTTTCTTTCTTTCTTTCTTTCTTTCTTTCTTTCTTTCTTTCTTTCTATCCCTCCTATCCATCATTTCTCATTCTCTTACAAGCTCCACTTCTTTTCTTTTTAGCTTGCTTCCCATAGTCCTCCCTTGGGTCCTTATCTACATCTTTCATGTTTAACCCAATCTTTATTTCCCTGCCCAAATTTTTTTGCTGCCAATCCACCCATAAGTCTGCCAAATCCTCTGTCTATTTTTCAAAAATATCTTTCAATTTATTCAGCTCCATTTTTCTATCTCCTTGTGTGTATTCTCCCAACTTTATTTCACCCAGCTTTATAATCTCCTCCTTCTTTTCTCTTTGTTCTATTTGTTGTGTCATCTGTTCTATCTTATCCTCTAAGCTTACAGTTGTCTCCCTTGTTTCCTGGATTTTATTTTCTTGTTTCATTAATCCTTGTTTCACATTTTTAGTCTTCCCAGTTATCTCATGTAATACATCCTTTATCTCCTTTGAATTCCCCATCATTGTGTCATAAATGTTTTGAAGTAACATCATGATTCATTTTTGTGTCTCCAGTTCTTTCTGATGAGCCATCTTGCCTTATTTTTAAAAGTCCAGGTAGTGTTCAATGTTCTGTCAGTAATCTGTCACCACTACAGAGTCTATTCTTTTTGACTTCCCAAAGCCAGCAGATTACTTGGTCTTGATATTGTTTATCAGGAGATACAATAATTATAGTTCTTTATGTCCCACAATTAGTCAATAAGTTCTATTTATACAATCCAGGGAATTTTCCAAATAGTTCTTTAAATCCACTTTTTAATTTGTTAAATAATTCCAATATTCAAAAGTCATTCCATTAGATTATCCTCCAGGTTTTCCAAGGTAGCTCCTCTAGTCACCATAAATAAGTCACCATAGGTAAGTATAGAACAGTAAATATTACAACAGACCTCCAGGTGTTATTTCCTCATATCAGAATTGTCCAAGGTCACATTCATTCTAGGAGTATGAAATAATATATATTCATTCACCAGTAGATGGCGCCTTGAGCTTAAAAATCAATGTTAAGAATGCGCTTTCAAAAATCAACATTAAAAATCCAGTTTAAATTTCTTTCAGGTTAATTCAAACAAAATATTCCATAAACAGTCAGATATTCAGCACTTTAAGGTGCCTATTAGCTTTTAGGGTGCAGTTTCTCTCTGTCACTCTCTGATTGCCGCTTAAAAATATTCCAAAGAGTATCTTCCCAGTAATTTTCTTTTGGGGAAATCATTAACAAAAGTTGAAAATCACTTCACCCAGCTCCAATCACTGTCCACTCTCTTCGCTCCAGCACAGTCTTGGTTTCTTTGGCTGCCCCTGCTTCACGGTGGCCATTTTGGCCACCTAGACTTCGTTCTTGGCAAAGAGGGAAAAACCCTGGGTCCAGCAGGAGAGCCGCTGCTCTCCATGACCAGCAGAGTGCCCCTCCTTATAGTCACCCCTACAGGGTGACTTTAGCCCCTTGTGGGGGGTCATCCAACAAAGAGGATTTGACATGTGGAGCTCTGCTCCCCTGCACCGATCATGCAGTGACGTCAAACCGGAAGTCAATCTTAGTTTTCTTAATGTTGAATTTCAAGCCAACTTTTGCATTCTCCTCCTTCATCCACATCAAGAGGCTCTTTAGTTCCTCTTCATTTTCTGCCATTAGAGTGGTATCATCTGCATATCTGACGTTGTTGATATTTCTCCCAGCAATCTTAATTCCAATATAATATACAGCCTAACCAAACTCCTTTCTCAATTTTGAACTAACCAGTGGTTCCATGTCCAGTTCTCACTGTTGCTTCTTGAACCACATATAGATTTCTCAAGAGACAAATAAGATGATCTGGTACTCCCATCTCTTTAAGAAATTGCCACAATTTGTTGTGATCCACACAATCAAAGGCTTTAGCATAGTCAATGAAGCAGAAGTAGATGTTTTTCTAGAACTTCCTAGCTTTCTCCATGATCCAGTAATTTGATCTCTAGTTCCACTGCCTCTTCGAAATCCTGTCTATACTTCTGGTAATTCTCGGTCCACGTACTGATAGAGTCTAGCTTGTAGGATTTTAAGCATAACTCTGCTAGCATGTGAAATGAATGCAATGGTGCAGTAGTTTGAACATTCTTTGGCATTGCCCTTCTTTGGAATTGGAATGTAAACTGACCTTTTCCAATCCTGTGGCCACTGCTGAGTTTTCCAAATTTGCTGGCATATTGAGTATAGCACTTCTACTGCATCAACTTTTAAGATGTTGAATAGCTCAGCTGGAATACTGTCACCTCCACTAGCTTTGTTGTTGCTCAGACTTCCTAAGACCCATTTGACTTCACAAGCCAGGATGCCTGGCTCAAGGTCACTGACCACCCATCGTGGTTATTAGGGATATTAAGCTCATTCTTGTATAGTTCTTTTGTGTAATTTTGCCATCTCTTCTTAATCTCTTCTGCCTCTGTTAGGTCCCTGCCATTTTGGTCCTTTATCATGCCCACCTTTGCATGAAATGTTCCTTTCATATCTCCAATTTTCTTGAAGAGATCTCTGGTCCTGCCTATTGTATTGTTTTCTTCTATTTCTTTGCATTGTTCATTTAAGAAGGCATTTTTATCTCTTCTGGCTATTCTCTGGAATTCTGCATTCAATTGGGTGTATCTTTCTCTTTCTCCCTTGCCTTTCACTTCCCTTCTTCCCTCAGCTATTTGTAAAGCTTCCTCAGACAGCCATTTTACTTTCTTGCATGTCTTTTTCTGTAGGATGGTTTTAGTTGCTACCTCTTATACAATGTTGTGAGCCTCTGTCCATAGTTCTTCAGGCATTCTGTCTATCTGATCTAATTCCTTAAATCTATTTGTCACCTCTACTGTATATTCATCAGGGATATGTTTTAGTTCATACCTCAGTGGCCTTGTGCTTTTTCCTACTTTCTTCAATTTAAGCCTAAATTTTGCAATAAGAAGCTCATGATCTGAGCTATAGTCAGCTCCTGGTCTTGTTTTTACTGACTGTATATACAGGGCTGTCTTAACAGCATTATGGGCCCTGAGCATAGCAGTGTACTGGGGCCCTTTCGACAACTACTGACAGGAATAAAAATGTGAATGGTCGATAAAATTAAATATATATTTGCATGTTAGTATTAATAAAAATGCAGTAAAATGTACTAAATATGTTGCTGTATTTATATGATACAAGTTGTATTGAAGGGTTAACATACACAGATTAGTATGGGGCCCCTATGCTAGTGGAGCCCACGGGCAAATGCCCATCAGGCCCATTAAGACAGCCCTGTGTATAGCCCTGTCCATCTTTGGCTGCAGAGCACATAGTCAATCTGATTTCTGTGTTGACTGCCTGGTGATGTCCATGTGTAGAGTTGTCTCTTGGGTTGTTGGAAAAAAGTGGTTGCTATGACCATCATATTCTCTTGACAAAATTCTATCAGCCTATGCCCTGCTTCATTTTGTACTCCAAGGACAAATCTGCCTGTTATTCTGGTTATCTTTTGGCTTCCTACTTTAGCATTCCAATCCCCCATGATGATAAGGACATCATTTTTTGGTGTTAATTTTTTTCACCCATTTCTGTCCATTTTAGTTCACTGATTCCTAAGATGTCGATGTTTAGTATTGTCATCTTTTGTTTGACCATGTCCAGCTTTCCTTGATTCATGGATCTTACATTCCAGGTTCCTATGGAGTATAGATCTTTACAGCTTCGGACTTTCCTTTCACCACCAGATGCATCCACAGCTGAGTGTCCTTTTGGCTTTGACCAGTTGCTTCATTCTTTCTGGCACTACTAGTGCTAGCCCTTTTCTCTTCCCCAGTAGCATATTGGACACCTTCTAACCTTGAGCTCATCTTCCAGCGTCATATCATTTGGCCTTTTGGTACTGTCCGTGGGGTTTTCATGGGAAAGATACTGGAATGGGTTGCCATTTCCTTCTCTAGTGGATCACATTTTGTCAGAACTCTCTGCTGTGACCTGTCTGTCTTGGGTGGCCCTGCACGGCATAGCTCATAGCTTCATTGAGTTACGAAAGCCCCTTTGCCGCAACAAGGCAGTAATCCATGAAGGGGATTATTAGAATATTCTTGATAAATCAGCAGAAATTGAATTTGAAGACCTGATTCATGAAAAAAATCTATTAGTAAGTTTCTAGAATATGTAATTTGGTGGGTTTTACAAAAGCAGCAACTCAGATATTCCTTTTAAATTAAGATAGATAGATAAATTGAGATAGAAACTTAAATGGGGAATAAACTAAATTTTCTAAATTTCAAATTCTGAACATTTATACTAGCACCTTTGTCTTCAGAGCTATTGTTATCTGATTAGCTGTAGTCCTTGCTTTTATGATAGCATGAAAGCAAACTTTGTGCTTTAAATTTAATTAATCTTTAAAATCACTTCTTTGCCCATCTACAAAATAGATTAATGTTTGATTTATTTGTTCCAATTCTTAAAGTCCAATTCAACATTGAAACTGATGGCTGATTTAACACAAAAAGCCCAGGAGTGGTTGGACCATTCACCATTGCTCATGGATTCACTAACTATATTAAATGACACTCTTCCAATGTTGAAGGTATGAAATATCATTTCATATATTGACTATTCAACTTGTTACTATCTTTTTTATAACAATAATTTGGTTTAATAATTATTCTACATATTCAAGTATGCAGATCATATCCAGAAACTACAGTAAATTATATGCTGAAATATTGAGATACATGAAAATAATTATCTCTTCAGACAGAGAGTGAAACTATTATTGTCCAGGTATCTAAATGTGAAAACTTTTCATAATAATAATTGTACATAACAGAGAATATTATCTTTACTTCCAGTATTACACTCATGGGTGAAAATGAGCCAAAAATAACTTAGAGTAAACAAATGAGCTTTTATTTCTACAATTGTGTGTGTGTGTTATATGTATATAGCTAGATAGAAAGATAGAGGGATGAAGGTGCAGGGGGATTAAGCAAAAGAAACAAATCTGGAATATAAGATGATACATTACTGAGATCCTATTGCATAATTATCAAAATAAATACCCTGCCCCAGATCCAGGGTATCGACATAATGATGACTGTGAGATGTTGCACTGATTCTTTTGGTGGGGGGAATACTTTGTGTAGGGAAGGCGGGAATTTTTCCAAGAGAAGGGCAACAACGGAGGAAGCATAGTTACATCGCAGGGAGAAAGTTGCTATTAAACCAAGATAAACTGAAAGAGGAGAGGTGGAGAGGGAAAGATACATCATAGAAAAAGAAAAAAAAGTGGCAAACGGAAAAGGGGAGGAAAGAAATAGGAGGAAAAATGCCACCAAGGACAGCAACTCACAGCAACCTATTGGCCTGCTGAGAAAAGCCCAGCTGCACCCGAGAGGCCTACCCAAGAGCTCAGAGGTCCATTGAAGTGACATGAGCGGAGAGGCAAAACAAACTGGCAGAGAATAAGGAGGTAAGCCAGTGAGCAAGTGGGGCTAACTGTGGAGCATCCATGTGGCAGAGAGGTGAGCTAACTGAGGACAAAAGGGCCTTGGTGGCTCAGGCTGTTAATTGCCTGCACTTAAGTTCCAGCTGCCTACAACTGCTGTAGGCTCGAATCCCACCAGGCTCAAGGTTGACTCAGCCTTCCATCCTCTCGGGGTAGGTAAAGTGAGGACCCAAGATTGTTGGGGGCAATTAGGTGACCTTGTAAAAATGCCGCTTAGTAATAAGCAGGCATATACAATGGAATGAAGGCTATTGCTGAGTGCACTGGGTTGTATCCCAAAAATTGTAAGCCGCCCTGAGTCTTCGGAGAAGGGCGGCATATAAATGTAATTAAAAAAAAAAGGGGGAGCTGGCTGTAGAGCAAGACACCATCCAGACAGTCGAGAAGCAGCATGTGGCTGAGGAGCAAAGAGCAGAGGCAGCATAAAATAAAGGAGAGCCAGCAGCAAAGGGCAGCATAGTGAAGCATATCCTGAGAGCAACACAGAGAGCAGTGTGGAAAGTGATGGTACAGCATCGGTAGAACCAGAGGCTGTTGATGGTGGTGAAGCATTGCAGCACAATGGACCAGTGGACCAATGACTGAGAATGGCAACAGAACAGCATGGCAGAGCAACAGACAAGGGAGCGGGGGAAATGCCATGAACTGAGAAATGCAGGGAGAGCTGACTACTCGGTAGTGGCAGGAGAAAAGCAAGTAGGAAGAGAGGATAGACAACACAGGACACAAGGCAAAAAAAACCAAAGGCGAGTAGACAATAACAAGCATAAAGTCAGAGATAAATTAAGACCACGAGAAAGCAGGGAGGGAAAGGATCATAAGAAGGAAAGGAAGAAAGGGATAATTATAGAACATTCCAGGACAGGCTAAGAATGAACCTCGTACTTAAGCCCACTCAACACTGAAAATTTTGAAATTGGACAACCAGAGTGCAATCTAAAGTGCAATTTCCTCCATAATTTACAAACCTTTTGCTGAACTATAGAAGCAGCCCTATGATATGAGAAATAAGAGAACTGAAGTATTTGTGTATTATAAATCACAATATATCTGAATTCAAAATGTAAAATTCAGAATTTTTTTAAAAATATAAATCAGTGTTTAATCCAAAAAATATAGCTATGGCTTCTATTTTCTTTGGGTGCCTCATCATATTTACAATGAATTTGCAATTGATCTTTTTTTAAAAAAATTACATTTATATGCCACCCTTCTCCGAAGACTCAGGGCGGCTTACAATTTTTGGGAGACAACCCAATGCGCTCAGCAATAGCCTTCATTCCATTGTATATGCCTGCTTATTACTAAGCGGCATTTTTACAAAGTCAGCTAATTGCCCCCAACAATCTTGGGTCCTCAATTTACCTACCCTGAGAGGATGGAAGGCTGAGTCAACCTTGAGCCTGGTGGGATTCGAGCCTGCAGTAATTGCAGGCAGCTGGAACTTAAGTGCTAGGCATTTAAAAGCCTGCACCACCAAGGCTTCCTTTCCTTTCTTGCTATCTTTGTTCATAAAAAAGCAGTGGATGAAATTCATGAAAGTCATTAAAGCACATTCAATATAATAAGGCTAATAGATAATCATCTTTTATGTTTTAGGATTGTGAGAATTGTCATTTTTATGGCTGAATGAAGTCATACTAATGTTTTTGTTCCAAACATGTCTCTTAGAAAAGTTCATAAAAACTATTGCTTATGCATCTATTAGGAACAGAGCTCTTTATTTGCATTAGGAAAGTCATTTCCTTCTTGTTTTTGAAATAAATTATTTCTATAACTTTTTCATGGTAGCATTTCTGTGGACTTCACCCTGGTTTTGATAGATATTAGATATCATAAAATATCTCATTCCATATATCATATTTGCACTTAATTAAAAACTGGTTTATGCAGAGAGTTTTATTTATGTGAGTGCACTTGATTCCGCTGAGTTATTAATACCTGCATAACTAACTGTATAGTGAAACAAATCTTATGAGGAAATTTTGTGTCAGAAATACAGGCAGTCCTCATTTAGCAAGTGCCTCTCGCCTAAACATCTGGCTGACTGTACAAACAACCATAATTTTAATTCTTAAAGTTTGGTCCCTGATTCTCAGATTGAATGGATGCTTTATTGGGAAATGTCAATTTTTTATTTGAGGGGAATAATTCCAACCACAATTTTAAAAAATAGCTTAATGTATTTGAAGTTGAATATTAAATACTCATTATGTCATTTGGCAGAACACATTGCAGAATCCTTTTGTACAAGTTTTCATCAAACTTATGGCGAAGCTGGATGCTGTTGAATTGTTAAACCAAATTAATGAACTGGGTAAGTTATTGCATATCTTCATTTTACCAATCAGGTACAATATAGGTTCTTGACTGACTAGTGATGGCGCTGTAGTATATGATGAAAGTGAAAAAAATAAGAATATGAGGAGTGTGAGCATATAAAATGTGTTCTTCATAAAACTTGAAAGATTGAAAATAAATTTAGGACAAATGAGCAGAGAGGTTTTTCTTAAATGACTAATCTGGGGATTCTAAGATTAGTGACTAAATCTGGGAATTCTAAGCACTGAGCTTATCTCCATTAAATTTCATTCTGTTATTTCAGTCATTTTTTGTAACCAATTTTTTGAAACTGTATTTCAATCTTCTAGAATATTGAAGTTCCCATGAGGAAATGGAGAGAATGCTTATCATTCTTTTCCAAAATGTTCCTCATCCTATTCATGATGTTGAAGTGGACTATATCCCATGAACCACTCTCTGAATTGATGAGGAATTATGAAATTTAATTTAATTTAGTCTAATCTAATCTAATCTTTGAGTCAACACTGTCTTCTGTCTTCTGCCTGAGCTAGTCCCTGCAGTTCTCTTAGCAAGGTCTTTCAGAAGTGCTTTGCCATTGCCTCCTTCCTATGGCTGAAATAATATGACTGGTCCAAGGTCACTCAGATGGCTTGTGCCTAAGGCAGGACTAGAACTCACTGTCTTCTGCTCTTCTGATGCCTTGAGGACTGCACAAAGTGGCTTTCTCTTTCTTTTTTAATGCTACCTATTCAGGGGTGGGATTCAGTTTTTTAAACAACCGGTTCTATGGGCGTGGCTTAGTTGGTGGGTGTGGCTTGGTGGTCATGTGACTGGGTGGGCATGGCCAACTCAACATCACTCATGTCAAGGGACGCTTCTCCTCGCCTGGCCTCTCATGACAGTGGGGATGCTGCAACAGTCATAAGTGTGAAAAATGGTCATAAGTCACTTTTTTCAGTGCCATTGTAACTCTGAATGGTCACTAAATGAACTGTTGTAAGTCAAGGATTACCTGTACAAAAATACAAAAAGCTTCTTTGCTTTCAAAAAGCTGCCCTAAATACCAATCATTAGATTAAAAATACCTGCAAGCCAGAGTTACAAATCAGGCAGGGTGCCAGAGCACCTTGAGGAATGAAAATAATTAAAATGCAGTGATAACTATCAAGCAGCCAACTCTTGCTCATAAAGTGAAACCCTTTAGCAGAGAGGTCATTTAAGCTCTCCAGAAAAAGCACACCCAGGAAAAGCAATCCTTAGATCCATTTGCACCACTTAAAAATACCAGCTGGTCTCACTCACCTCATAGTTTTAACAATGTTTGTCTATTTGTAATTTTATTGTTTTCGTTGTTTTGTAATTTGGACTTGTTTTTATTCGTTTTTATTGTATATCTTTTATGTTCGCCCTGAGTCCTTCGAGTAGGGCGCATACAAGTCTAAATAAATAATAATAATAATAATAATAATAATAATAATAAGATATCCTAAGGAAATCATCCAGATTTAAGGAAAGGTCACATGCCACCCAGAAAGGTAGTAAAAAAAAATCAGTGCCAAGCTTGCATCCTGCCTCTTGGAAGTACAGCCCAAAAGGACAGTGCCAGATTGTATTAAAGCAGTGAAGGAAGACCCCCCTTCCCAGATAGAAAAAGAAACTGAGGCAGGAAAAAATTCAAACACAATACAAATAATGAAATCACAACAGTAGCTGTTGCTTGTTGAAGCTGAATAGGGAAAATTATCCCATCAATAAACACAGGATTAAACTTCACCAAGCACAGAATTAACCTTCACCAAAAACCAGTTTTAGACCAAAACTCAGAAAGAGTATGTAAACTCATGTTTGAATGTCAATCTTTCTAGCTAGCCAAGAAGCCTTGCTGAATGTCAGTCATCTTGGTTCCCTGTCACTTTGCTTCATTATTCAATTATTTCTTCAAAGTGCTGATTGTCCAGGGAAGTATTTCCTCCCAACAGCAGTGTAAAAATCTTAAAACAACCCTTCCCCTTTAAGAAAGCCAAGCCCCAAAAGCTCCGGAGACAGTAAGTCTAGGCTGTCTGCCAAGAATGTAATAAGGGTGGAAAAAAATAAAAGGAGATTGCTTCTAACAACAGCTTCTCCGAACTGCTTAGAAAGTTAACAAGGGGTTCTATAGAACCGGATAGAACCGGTAGAATCCCAGCCCTGTACCTATCTTTTTAACTTTAATGTCAGTCAGCCTATATATACTTAATACAAATGTTATGTAATGGTTTTCAAATTTCTACTGAAATCATAATGTATCTATAATATACCCATGCTTTAATAAGGAAATTATCTAATTAAAAAATAGATAAATATTCACAATTCGATGGAATGCATATGCATTATGCACTGATGATGTTAGGTAATGTTAGGTAATGACATCTGCAAGAAAACAGCCACGCTCAGCTAGCACCAAGGACCCCACAGTTCAACCCTTGGCTACAAATATTATCTTCTATTAATACATATACTCTAGTAGAATAAAGCAGAAAACAGTCACTAAGCAATCCCTTATTTTGCCCTATTCGCTGAACAGCATATGCCAATTTCTTTCTTTTCCTATAATTTTAAATCTATACTATCACTTTGTCCCAATGTACCTGCTTATTTCTCTCAGTTTTCTATTTTGGTTGATATAAAGTCAAGAATAGCTAATAGTTTGGGGTCAATAGTGCAAGTGAAAATTAATTGGAAGGAACATGGGCAGAATTTATTTCCCAGTAAGTATCAAGGTCTTTAAAAATTTGCAGGTTTAAAAAAAAATCCCAAGTTCTTCCACTCTTACCAACTCCATTTACTCCAATATCTGAGTAGGAATGGATTCTCTACAACCTTTTGTCCCATTTGTTCTGTTTCTTTTGAACAAATTATATCTTTTATGTATGCCAATCACATGACCCAGCCCACCTGGTCTCCATTATACCTAGTAAATTATATCTGACTTCATATACTATGAGTCCAATTTTCTTGTGTTTTTCCTACTTGGAGTTTGGGTAGACAGTGAGGGCCATTATACCTTGTCAGCCAATACCCAATCTTAGTTTCATTGTATTTTGTAATGGGCACTATTGCAACACAACTCCAATGTTCTTCTATAGTGCCTTGTGACTAAACTTCAATTGCAGAATAGGTCAGACTTGTTCTTGCCTAGAAACAGAGACAACCAGAAGCAGAGGGTACTTTTAGCCCTTAATTATGTGTTTATTATTTTTACATAAGTGGACATGTGGCATTCATCTACAAGGAAAAGTATTCCTTCAGTTGCCCCCAATATTACATAACCCTCTCCTCACAAAGAGAACCCAGCAGGCTGTCTCTGGAGAAGCTTACAACATATTGCCATCCATTTGAACCCTTTGCCTGAGGGATTATTGCAAAGTAATTTTTCACCACTGTTCTCTGTGACACATAGTATTTAGATAATGAAGGCTGTTCTTTAGGTAGACCTACAGTATGTCTATGATGATCATATTTTTTTTTGAAAAAAATAAAGGAGAAACTGGAAAAGGAGCACATCTGAAAAGGGTTCACAAGGATTAAAAAGTTGTTTATAACTTAGCTTTAGAAAGGAAAATTCAAGAGCAAAACCAAGAAACTTAACAAAAACATATATTCTAATAAAATGTCTTAAATCAAGCAGTACAATATACAGTATGTAAATGAATTTAAAAAAATAATTTACACATTTTTCACATGAATGTGAAACGTTTCCATTTGTATGATAAAAGTTAAATGACCAAAATGAAAAATAAAGTAAATAAATCTAAAGGCTTGTTTTCTGAATAAAGAACTGCCCTTCATAATAAAGGACATGTGTCCACTACACCAATGTGTAAAAAAGAGGCTTTGATTAGTTTCACTAGCACTCTCTCCCAGAAAATTGTTCCAGATTTGTTTAACAGGAATAGTTAAACAGTCACTGTATTGCACAGAATTCTGGGAACGGTTTAACTGCATTATTCTGTCATATAAATTAAAAATGAACTATAAGCTACATCCCATTTTAGAGGACAACCAACTATTGTGGCAAAAAACTTTCTCATAAATCTTGGCCTGCAACTCCTTATGTTGCAGTAAAGCATTTCTGAACAAAACTACATCTGCTATATTAGTATCTGCGTATATGCAGTGTATATTTATGTGTGTGTTTGTGTGAGTGTGTATATAGCAATAGCACTTAGACTTATATACCACTTTATAGTGCTTCACAGCCCTCTCTAAGCAATTTACAGAATCAACACATTGCCCCCAACAATTTGGGTCCTCATTTTATCCACCTCGGAAGGATGGAAGGCTGAGTCAACCTTGAGCCTGGTGGGATTCGATCTGCCAAATTGGAGGCAGCTGGCTTGTAAGCATAAGTAGCCTGCAATTACTGCACTCTAACCACTGCGCCACCAAGGTTCTTATAAATATATATGTATATATACTGTATACATATCTGTAGAAACCAGAGTGAAGAAAAAAATGCATATCGGTAGAAAGGATGGGATGAACATCTACAGAAAATTCCTTATCTACAATCTGAGACAGATCACATCTGCAGCCACCTTACATATCATTTCTTATTGTTAATAGTAATAACATTCTATGAGAACAAGTCTATTGACAAAGAGTGTTTAAAGCTTTAGAAATTTCATAACTAAATTTATTAAACTGATTTCTGATAATTTGGGGGCTTTTGTGAATTTTTAGTTGGTAAGACATGATAATTTGAAGATTAAAGTTTTCTTGCTTGATTTCTTTTATTTCAGATGATATACGTTTGGAACTACAGAATAGCACTGACATAATAAATCAACTTATTATTTTAGCAAGACTATCAATAAATATTTCTTCATGTGTGCTGCTTGATCGCATTCAGCCAGGCAAAACTGTAGAGGAAATGGAGATGATGGCAAAAGATCTGTTTATGAGAAATGAACTTTTTGCAAGTAAGGTTATATGGATTTAGATTTTTTCCCACTGGAACTTTTAAAAAATATCAAGATTAGACATATTATTTGAGCTAAACTTCCATGCCCATAATTTCAAATTACTCATATGATCAAACTAATGCACATGTGACATGTTTTTCATTTTCAACAAATTAAAATATTTTATCAATAAATAAATTATCCTGGAATGCATATGGGCATAAACCAGCAGACTATATCATTTCACTGCAGCCCTCTGGAAATACTTCTGTTTCATAAGAACAGGTAAAGGAATTGGATTGAATGAAACCTTAGCAGTAATTACAGAAGTCAGGTGTAAATTACACCAACATAACTGACATTATTCATTTTTATTTTATTATTTTCCCAATTGATGGATCATCAAGGTAGGTGCAGCCTTTGTTGGGCTCAGATATAAACATGCATTTTTATCATATACTACCAGTAGTTATTTTGTAATTGTAAATCATTCTCTTCCTTTTTTAAAGGTGTCATTTTCAACTTACCTTCAAGTGAGACAAGAAAACACGTAACACCTAGTGGACTTTCCCTTCCATCATTAGTCAATTATACCATCCGAATGAGCAGCAAGATTACCCAAACAACAAAAAGAATACGAGAAAAAGTTTGGACAGGGGGACCACATAATTCACCCTCGCAAAGCCAAATCTATAGTCGAGCATTTGTCTACATCCAAGATAGCATTGATAGAGCAATAATTGAACTACAGACTGGGAAAAGTCCAGAAGAAATAGCTGTCCAAGTTCAGGCTACACCATATCCTTGTTATAATAAAGACATGTAAGTCATGAGAATTGGCAGCATATTGAATATCTTAGTGGGGAAAAGTAGCTGATACTTATTAATTGTATGAGATTCCAGTAACAGAATACATGTTGATTTGTTTTTTTAATCAAAACTCAAGCTGAACTTGCAAATTATGAATAAGTGGGATTTCCAAACTGTGATGTGCAATAATGCATAAGAAAATATCAAATGAGAATTGGGATAAAGTTTTTTATGTTCCATTAACAGCAATTATGATGAATTATTTTTATTCTCCACTGTGTTTAGGCCTGTGAATGTGACCTCATGCTTAGTTGCATGAATTTTTGACAGATGGTCATCTAGCTTCTGCTTGATTGAATACAGCTCATCAGCCATTTAATAATTGTCTCTACTGTTAAAATTAATCTTTACTTCTTTTTTCTGCCTTCTTCTAACTTAAATCCACTATTCCATGACCTGCAGTTTGTGATGGTAGAGAGCAGGATATAGCATTTTTTGTGAGGGACTTCTTTAATTGCAGAGTGTTATCATATGCCTCCTCACTTGTCTTTCATTTGAGATCTATTAAATCATTATGTTCTGCATAGGATGCTTTACATAAGTATATGAGAACAAGTGTTGTTCCAAAAACCCAGCATATGGAACGAACTCTCCGTTATGATGAGAAATATTACAAGGTGAAGTGATTCAGCCAAAAATGAAAGAGTTCTATCTGGTTATTTCCATCATTCCATCAGTGCCAGCTATATGTAATAATCATTGATTTGACCTAGATTTAATGTTTTTCTTGATTGAATTTACTGTACATTACTATATTATATCATTGTAGCTTGATGGTTTCATTGTGCACTGCTCTGGAATCTTTAATGAAATGCAAAGTTGTAAAGTGCTATGTGAGCATTAATATGCTGATATTTTTTATATATATAAAGTTTTTTTTATTTTTAACAACAAACAAACACAAAGCATAATACATAAAACAACAAATAAAACTTCTTTCAATTGTACAGTGTGTAGGTTGGTACATATGTCTTGTGCACAATATCTATAGTCTTTTCCTCTTAAATTTACATTCATATTGCATTAATTAACTTTCCATATCATATTATATTGTTACTATATAATCATTAGACTTTAATTTCAGTTTCATATTATCCTTTAGAGCACATCTCAATTCTTACTAATTTTTATTCATATTATATTTCATTCAAGGATAATCAGCATATCATTACTATTATATTATACTTTAATTTCCTACTTTTCTATTTAGCCATTGATAGAATAAATCCCATATTTTATAATATTCTTTTTCTTCTTGCTCTCTAATTGCTAATGTTAATTTGCTCATTTCTGCACATTCCATTATTTTCTTAATCACTTCAATATGCTGATATTTTGAACATATAACTAGATATTGAATTTTGGGGAGAGTATTGAAATACAAAACAATAGACTTTGGCTTTTCTGGACCATATTACTTCAGCTATTTCTAAGATTTTGCGGTGCTATAAAAAAAATCAAATCAACGATCAGGAATCATGCAAAGTAGCCATACATATTGTATTGTGCAATGTTTTGAAGTACAAAAGTTCATATCTCTGTACCAGTGTGATTAGAGAATGAGGAAAGATGAGATATTTGTCAAAGAAGGCTAAAGTTGCATACAGCAAAATATATTTCTGTTCTTAAAATGATCAAACACTTTTTAATTATAGGCTGTGAGAGAGAAAACATTTTTACTGTTCAAAGGCTTTTATGGTATTTTGAAAATTATCTTAATTATAATTCACAAAGGGAAACTACTTTGTATTTACCTAAGTAATTACTTTGCTTTTACAGGTTTCTGACTAGTGTGACCTACTCTCTTCCTTTTACATTAATGGCTGCTTGGACACTTTTCATTGCATCTTTTGTGAAAAAGCTTGTTCAAGAAAAAGACCTGAGACTTTATGAGGTAGGGTGAAGCTTTGAATACTTGCCAGATCCTGAACTTTACTTGCATATTAATCCTGCAAAATTAGATTGCCTGCATGCGAAGGGAATCCAACCATAATATTTTCCTCTTGACTTGTTCACAGGATAATAAAAATCCAATCTTCTCTCCAAACAATGCAAGCAAATTCACTGGGAATTGCTATTAGCAATTCCCATGGCTGTGGGCTAGATATTGTCCTGAGAACATTAAATACTTACTGCTTAGCTAGGCTGCTTATGGAGTTTCAATATGGGGATAACAGAGCTAGTCTTCTACAAATGCAGAGAGGCACATATGTGTGAATATTGTGTTGCTAGTTGATGACTAGTACACTTGGACTTTCTCTCTCAATGCTTCTTTGATATTGGATATGCACATTTAACACATATCTTACCTGCAGGATATGCCTTAGTTATTACTTGGCTTACAGATTGTAGAGTCTGAGCAATATATATTAATACAGCAGTCAAACAATACATAGGAATTAATGTATTGGATTAATATATAGATACTCCAGGCATGGCTAGCAAACAATTCATGTACAATTTATTTGCTGCAAAGGGGAATAAAATATCCAAAAGATGCAGTTCAATGGTGAGAAAAGTAAGGTCCTGCACTTGGCAGGAAAAACCAAATGCTAATGTATAGAATAGGTGATACCTGGCTCAACTATCGTAACTGTGAGTGGGAAGTTAGCATCCTACCACTTAAGTATGAGGTCACCACTTAAGTATAAGCCAGCAGTGTGTTGCAACTTCCCAAAAAGCCAATGCCATCCTAGACTGGAATCGACAGAGGGATAGTATCAATAGATCATGAGAAGTGATACTACCATTCTACACGGCACTAGTGAGTCCATGCTTGCAATACTGAGTCCAGTTCTGGTCACCACAGTGTAATAAATAAATAAATAAATGCTGAAGCCCTAGAGGCACAGAAGAGCAACAAAAATGATAAAGGTTCTGGATAAATAAACTGTATGATGAATGGTTAATGTCTAGCCTAATGTGGAGATGGATTGGGGGTGACATGACAGCTGTCTGTTGTCCAGTACTTAAGAGGCCATCACAGACAAGAGGAGGTAGACTTATTTTCAAAGCACCCGAGAGTAGAACAAGAAGCAATGTGTGGAAGCTCATTAAAGAGAAATATAAATTGGAACTAAGGAGAAATTTCCTGACAAAACAGTTAATCAATGGAATAGCTTGCCTTGTGCATGCTCCATCACTGGACATTTTAAAGAAGAGATTGTAGAATCATTTTTCCAGAAGGATACAAGGTCTCCTGCTTTGGGCGGAAGGTCTGACTAGAAGACCTTCAAGGTCCCTTCCATCCTTATAATTCTATGATTCTATAACATACAGTACCAAGTTCCAAAGACACTCTTCCAGAGACACAGAGAACTAAGAAAGAGACAGAGATGGATAGACCTTTAAAAAAAAACTCAGGAGCATAATCATTGATCAAATATTTGGGGGAACCTTGTTCCCGAGATCAGGGGAAGCAACATAGAAGTCTATCCTCCACAGATCCAGCAGATATCACTATGTCAGAGAAGAGGATTTGTATAAACTCCTCTCTTTCTAGGTTTAATAGATGGGCAGAAACTACGAGGAATAGACCATTGTAAAGATACACAAGTCGTAGGCGATGAAGAGTTTTAAAGGGGATGTCAGCATTATGAATTACAGATAGTCCTCAAATTATGACCCTAGTGGAGCCTGCCCATGACCGTTGCAAATCACAACAAATGTTAACGCCTCAAGTAATGACCAGTCATCCCTGCTCTCCCTAGTGCATTTCTTAAATGAATGCACAGGTCATTAAGTAGAGTTCAGGCATGGGGGAGATACTGGGAGGCCTAGTGCAGGCCCACATTTCTCAGGCCTCCCAAGGCCCCCCTCACTCTGAGAGTCAGCCCATCACACAGCTGACTGTCTTGGCAGCGAGAAACAATGGGAAAGGAAAACACTGTGTATGCCTGCCTTTCCTGCTTCTTCTTCTCCTGCTTTTCCTCCTATCAAGGTGCCCTGCTTTTGGTGGCAAAAGAAGAAGAACCAGTTCCCTAACCTTTTAGAGTTTTCCGGCTGCTGGGTTTCTGAGGGAGGAAAGGGGTTAAGCAAGGGAAAAGTTTTAGGAAGGTTGTCCTGAAGCTTCCACCTTTGCATGTAGGGGCTAGCTTCCCAAAGCCTAGCAACAGCCAGCCAGGAAAGCGTTGCAGCCTCCCAATGGTCAACTGACTGGGGCAGAAAACTCTGAAAGTAGCCACCATTTCTGCAAGGAATTATCAAGGCCCTGAAAATACTGACTGTTTGCGGGTGGCATGGGGACAAGCCTAAGTGCTGTGGGGCAGGATGGGCAGGATGGTGGGAGGAAGAGAGGTGGGGGGCCTGCAGCATCCTCTGGTCTGTCACAAAGTGAATAACTGTGGAAGTACTACTGCTGTCATAACGCCTCCCCATCTGTCATAATTTTGAATATTTGTTAAGTGGCCTGCCATTTCTCAAGAGCTACTTGCATACCCAAAAGCAAACTGGTAACCAGTGTAGCTCTCAGAGTAGTTGTGTTATGTGGTTAAATTGATTCTCATACGTAACGCTCTGAGCTACTGCATTTTGACATTGTAGTTTCTGAGTGGTCTTCAAGGGCAGCCCTATTTTCTCCTAGAGTAGGGATTTAAAAGAAAAAACCTAATATCTTCCCAATTAGGGTTATTTTAGATCATAATGTAATGTAATGTTATGGCAGCCCTTAAGCTTCATTCTCAGGATTTCTTATATTATTTTGTATTACATGTACAATAAGAGAATTAGATTACTCTGTAAGTGAGTGAGTATTCTGCACTATAAATACAGCATGAAGGAAAAAGCCAGTTCTTAGATTTTCTGTACTTAAAACAAGGCAGTGTTTTAAGTAACCAGGGCAAAGTACTTTTTACTAACTGGCAGCACTGAAATCCATTAAATCTTCTCAGATTAAGACTATCTATCAACTAACAATTATTTTATGAATGTTTGCAATAGAGAAGAAAAAAAAAATAACCCATGGATTTTAAGTTGGCCATATTTCAGAAAGAACTGTGTGATTTGTTCAATGGATTGGCTTCCACTAGAATGAGGGACTGTTTTTTTTTTGTTTTGTTTTTTGAGAGAGGAGGTAGACTATTTGCTATTTAATTATTTGGCTGAGTTTTTTAAATAGTCCATTACAAGCTAGAGACTCCCACTTCTCTGTTTATTAAAATTTAGTGGAGGAAAAAGGACATTCTGCCAAATTGGCAGAATGATAACTAATGCATTTCAACAATCTCTGTGGGGAGAGCATATAGTAAACCAGGAGCTATCCATTGATCTGCATATTCGATCAGGCATGTAAAACAAGCACATAAGAGGTGTTCTAGCTTATCTCTTGGTCTGAGAATCAACAATAGGAACTGGGGGTGGAAAACGATTTGATCCACAATTCATGAAGCATGAGCTGTATTGGGTTGACATTTGCATGTGACCTATTGACTAGCATTTCCAAGGCTATAGAAATGAAACTAATAACGCATGCTACTATTGAGCCTTTCTGTTTTGGAAGAGGTTGATAAAATGTGTCTTAATGACTTGGTATTTAAGGATTATAACTGAACTATAGAGTATGCATTTTACTCATTAACAAGTTTTCAATTTTTTCTTTTCCATAGTATATGAAGATGATGGGTGTAAATTCCAGCAGCCATTTCATTGCTTGGTTCATTGAATGCATCATATTTCTCCTGTTTACTAACATATTTCTTATTGTTATTCTCAAATTTGGGAGTATCCTTCCAAAAATAAATGTTATGATCTTGTTCCTGTACGTTCTGGACTACAGCTTCTCCATCATAGCCATGTGCTATCTCATTAGTGTTTTCTTCAACAATACAAACATTGCTGCTTTGGTTGGCTGCCTGGTCTACATCCTGGCCTTTTTCCCCTTCATTGTCCTACTAGTTGTTGAGAATCAGATGAGCTTCACCATCAAGAGCCTACTGGTAAATCTGTCCTTGTTTACATTTTCTAGAAAAAAAACAGGGAATTTACAACTGGATTTTTGTGGGGGAAGCAATCTACTTATAGATTTGGGTTTGCTTTGTCCTGCAGCCACAGACAATAGTAGCATGAACATTGGAAACTGTTTTTTGGTATGTCAAGTAATGCCCCATCCATTTTAATTGAATACGAAGCTTCACTGCTTGAGATAGAAATTGTTAGGATGCCTGAAGTGTCCATTTGAGTTGCCAGTACCGAATCTGGGTCCTTTACTGCACAAAACATACCTTCTGTGATGGTGCTGCCCCATCACAACTGTAATCCTTAGACATTGGGCACCTACTGTAATATGGAAATGTTTAAAAAATATTTCACAGATCAACAAAATAGGATTGTTATTGTTGGTTTTTGCTTTTAGTACTGGTTTTGAGAGTAGTAAAAAGAAAAAAAACATACCCATCAAATTAAAAAGAAAGTGATAGTATATTATTAACAAAGTCCCTGCCAAACCCTCTTCACACACATTTTTTCGATATTTGAAAAATACGTGTCCAGGATGAAACAAGGACTCCTGCCATGGGCAGCGGTTGGACTAGAAGACCTCCAAAGTCCCTTCCAGCCTTTGGAGATTTTTCTTTTTTAAAAAAGAATCTTCAACACATAGAAATGGTGGAAATGATATCCTCTCAATTTTGTATTATCAGCCAGACAACAATTTTGTGAATAGACAAGCTATTTTGTGAGAGTTCTGAATAAAGTATTAGCATTCCTTCCACAAATTGCTTGAACTGAATATTGAATGCAACTGTTCTAAATGAAATTAAAATTTGGTTTTCAACAAATGTTTATTTTCTAAACATACAGTAGAATAATAATGTGTTGAGTTTGGATACATTGTCCTGGTTAAATCTGGGCTGGATGATGAAGCTTATTAAAATAAGTTAAAATAAAAATAAATAAGCTGAGATAACGAAAGCTTAAAATACAGTAAGCCTCTAATTCAGTTACCTAAAGAATAGTTGTGAACATGATTCTTGTTGGAAAGATGTGAGCTAAATTAAAATCCATAACTACTAATCAAACCATCACAACTAGAGCCAAATCATCTTTGTGTTCTATTACAGCTATGTTTTTCTATTGTTCAAGACTACCATACAGATAGATAGATAGATAGATAGATAGATAGATAGATATAGATATAGATATAGATATAGATATAGATATAGATATAGATATAGATATAGATATAGATATAGATACAGAGGAATCTCTCTCTCTGTCTCCCTGTCTCTCTCTGCGCGTGTGTGTTTGGAAATATGTCTGTTAATTACCTTTCTTCCTGTTTTTTCCAGAGCCTTTTGTCTCCAACTGCATTCAGCTATGGAAGTCAGTATATTGCCCGTTATGAAGAACAAGGCATTGGTATCTATCTATATCTATACATTTTTATAAGAAAAATATATCTTAATAGTCCAAATTAAATACTGTGTGTTCATTTGTTAATGCAGGTTATTCTGTGTATCCCTCCTCTTCTTTTTTTTAAATAGGTCTGCAATGGGATAATATTCATGAGTCACCAATATCAGGAGACAATACTAATTTTAGCTGGATGTGCTGGTTAATTCTGATAGATTCTTTTATTTATTTCATTCTGGGCTGGTACATCAGGAATGTTTTCCCAGGTATGCAATAATGATTATTAAAAATACTGTATTTTGAAGGATGCTATTTGACAATTAAAAATGTAAAGTTAGGACAAATTATCCTATAATATCTACACTATCATTATTTCTGGGAAATCACTAAACCCATCCACTAGAAAAGGATAGATTTTAATGGAGTTTAAGGTAACATCATTGTATTACTACTTATATACAGAATAATGACTGGTGACAATGAGAAATAGGGAAAATTTTGATTGGCCCCGCCCACCTGCCCCCATTCTTATCTCTCACCTCTCCTATATTCTGTTGTTTCTTAGCTCAGCTGATTCGTGCTGCAGAGCAGATTGCCGTGCCTCAGCTGAGCTAAGAAACAGCTGATGGTCAGTGTTGCTGTTATCTGCGCGTGCGTGCGAATCACGCGTTTGGCGTGCCCCAGGAAGGTAAGAAACAGTTGATGGTCGCTGTTTGTCCCATTTGTGTGGGCACAAAGCAGGGGGCAGGAGGCAGAAAAGTTCAGCCAAGTCTTCTCCTCCTTCTCCTTATTTTGTCAGCCCAAGGGCATAGAAGGTACATACATAGGCAGTCTCCCTATCTCTGCAGCATTGGTCATGTAACTGAGTGGGCGTGGCCAACTCAATGTCATTCACAGGAAGGTGCTGCCCCACCTTGCCATGAGTGACATTGAGTTAGCCATGCCCACCCAGTCACATGACCACCAAGACACAGCCACCAAGCCACATCCACAGAACCAGTGGTGGTAAATTTTGAATCCCATCACTGCTTCAATTCTTCTGGTTATTTCCAAGAATCCCAGAAAAACAAATGAACTGTTATTCTCCATCCCATCCATTTCCCCACTTGTAAAGATTTGACTACAGCAGCCTAGCTGCAAAAATGCTACCACGCTATTCTTTTAGCTTCATAGTTAGCAGAGGCTTTTACAACAGAAATAGAAGGAATTAATTCTTCAAAGCAGAGTGCTTCTTGTTGTAACAACCGCTATGCGGAAGTGTCCATGATCTCACACAGGAAAATGTTCAAATGAATTCTGCAGCACACTGTTTCCTGCTCTGTTTTCCTAGATTTCATTTCAGATAAATTCAGAAATGCCTGCCTATGATTTCACATGAATATTTAGCAGTCAAATGTTCAGTTGAAATAATGTGGCTGTTGTTGTTTGGGAAGAGAACAGTATTCTCATACTTTGAGATGATGAAAGCCCACAAAACTCATCTATTATTTTCTTTAGGCCTAATATTGTTGAGATAATATCAAAATGTTACTACAGAGCTTTTCAATCTCTCTCCCATTTTTGTCACTATTCTCATTACAGGGAAATATGGGATGGCAGCTCCATGGTATTTTCCATTCCTTCCATCTTACTGGATTGAACGCTATGGTTATTTTCCTTTGCTGAGTGAGAAGTTAACAGGCTATCTTTTCACCAATTTCTTCTTAAGAAAACAACCTGCTTTCCCTGAAAAGATGTGTATGTTTCCTTTTAAGTATAAAGAAAATATTTTGATAGATTGGATAATAAAAATTTTATTACTGTCTTAGATGAGAAAGCAGCTAAAATATAATAAGTATAAACCACAAATTAAAAGATAGAACCAGTAGAAAATAATAAGAAATCTATATATTTAAACTTTTAAAAATTTTGTCTGAAATGATTTACAAAGTTATTTCAGCCCCAAGGTTACAAGGCCTTATAGCCATATGTCAGCATTTTGCAAAGGAATATGTAACTTTTGACCTCTTTGTCTCTGAATAGATATTGAATGTAAAATTTATCTGGGTGGTCTGGAAAATTTATTTAACAATGGTTGGTTTCGCCTTTGCCCAAGGGTCAGGATAAAAATTTCCCACAGTGAGGAACCTATACAATTATCTCAGTGTCCCTTGATTTATGCAGATAGAGTCTACAGGATATAACTATCAGATATCTGAACAGGCAAACGAGGACACAGACAATTGGAAAGGAGGCCAAATGGGGAGAAAAGGAGGAAAACACCCTGACTGTTTGGCATCCATTATAAAAATCAGAGTGAAAAGCTGTAAAATGTACTTAGCACATGAAATTACCTTTTCCAGTATTGTGTTTTTTTCAATCACAAGAAACTAGTTAGTGATAATATTGAATTGACAACAAAGTGCTTTTCCAATTTTGTGACCTACAGACTATAGTGATTGTAGATGAAGGAGCTGGATTGAATCTAATTGCTGAAATGAAGGAATAAATTATTTATTTGATTATAAATTTTATTGGCTACCCATGTCACCATAAGGTTATGGTAAGATGGGAAGGTAGGAGCATGCTCGCGCTAGGGGGACTGAGAGCACCTGTGGTGCTCACATAAGTGGAGCCAAAAGCACTTATGCAAGAAAGAAGACATTAAGAGTGTTAAGTTTGCATGAAGAGTCAGACGTGAAGAGCTTCAGTGAAGAGTTTATTTAGTGACTACAGCTCGAATGGACCCAACTTGGCTGGGCTACGGCTGCTACTTATAGCCAGCAGCCGCAGTTGCCAGCCAATCAGAGTGCAGGGTTTTCCCGCACTTTTTAAACCAATCATATTTGACATTTTACAAGAACAATTCAAACTAAACCAATAACATTCAAACCTACATACATAACAAAGAGCAACTCTCGAAAATAACACTAAGAGGAATTCTAGAAAATAACCATTGATACTTGAGATAATCTATGCATATGTCTATGCATATGTGCCTTTGAGTGCCTTTTTTGACTGGTTGAATTCCTGCAGTTTTCTTGGCAAGATTTCTGTAGTTTGCCATTGTCTCCTTCCTAGGGCTAGAGAGAGTGATTGTCTTAAGATCACTCAGCTGGCTTTGTGCCTAAGGCAACACTAGAATTCACAGTCTTCCATTTTTTTTAGCCTGGTGTGTGTTAACTATGATATCAAATTAGCTCTCTTGCGAGAGATGAGTGGAAATAAATAGGCTCCTGGATTCCTGGTATATCTGCCAGTCTTTGACATTCAGCTTAAGTTATTCTGTGACTCTGTATGCCAGATCCAGTTTGGTTACTTCTTGTGCCCTATCTCAACCTAATAATAGTAATTACTTTATGAGAGGTTGTGTGAGAGCTGATTAATTTACTATAGAACAGCCTTCTTTGATAATGCATGATTTTTTGGATGATGGGGTTAGCAATCTTGCTTTAAAAAAAGGAAAGGTATTTGTTACAACTCAAAATCTTTAAAGAATGAGATGGAAGAATAAACTTTAAGAGCAAATTGTAATTCTTATTCTACAAAAATTGGGTATGTCTAGTTTAATGAAAAGAAGGACTAGGGGGGTGACATGATAGCAGTATTCCGATATCCCACAAAGAAGAGGGAGTCAACCTGTTCTCCAAAGCACCTGAGGGCTGCAAAAGAAGCAATGGGTGGAGACTGATAAAGGGAGAAGCAACTTAGAACTAAGAAGAAATTTCCTGACAGTTAGAACAATTAATCAGTAGAACAACTTGTCTCCAGAAGTTGTGAATGTTTCAACACTGGATGTTTTTAAGAAGAGATGGGACAACTATTTGTCTGAAATGGTATAGGGTTTCCTGCCTAAGCAGAGGGTTGGACTAGAAGACTTCCATGGTTCCTTCCAACTCTGGTATTCTATTCTATTCTAAAACAGCTTGTATTTAACATAAGATTGCTTACATTTGTACATTATTCTACTTCACAAATACATTGACTAATTTCATCAGGCTGTCAAAGTCAATTTAAATCTGAACTCTGGTTGAGGGGTGGGGAGACATTCTGACAGACACAAACATTCTTGGATTTGCTGTTAAATTGGTGCTTATTAAAGCCAGAGTTATCCTAGTATTCATATTAATTTATTTAAAACATCTACATACAGCCTGTTGACTATGTAACAATGCTTTTGTGCACTCACGTTTAGTAAAGAACCAAGAAAAAAAGATTTAGGAGAACATATATTTTTATTAGAAAGGAAAGAAAGAGATGTTAGGGTTGATAGGACAAACATTAAAAATTCAGCAATCTGTGAGGGTAACTCTTCTTTTGTTTTGAGTTTGCTACACAGAATTTTCCCTGTTCAGAATCTCTCTTCTGAACAGTTCTTGCACAGTGCAGCAAATTCTAACAGTAAGACAACCAGGCAGGCAGGCAGGCAGGCAGGCAGGCAGGCAGGAAGGAAGGAAGGAAGGAAGGAAGGAAGGAAGGAAGGAAGGAAGGAAGGAAGGAAGGAAGGAAGGAAGGAAGGAAAAAAGGCACAGCAGGTGCAAAACAAGACCATGATCCTTTCAACGTGAGTTTATCAGAAAAAGTCTGGTATCAAAAGATAGACATGGTTCAAACTTCAAACATGGTTCAAAAGTAGCATTCTCCCTCCTTGCCACTCAATCCACACACATTTTATAAAAATTGAGTTAAAGCGGAGAGGAAATGACTACAGATAGGGAAAGGAGAGTTAAAATGTCATATTAACAGAGTTGGAAGGGACCTTGGAGGTCATCTACTCGAACCCCTGCCCAAGCAGGAGACAGGTGGCAGTCCAGTCTCTTCTTGAAAGCTTCCAGTGATGAAGCTCCCACAACTTCTGAAGGCAAGCTGTTCCATTAGTTGACTGGTCTCACTGTCAGAAAATTTCTCCTTATTTCCAGGTTGAATCTCTCCTTGTTCAGTTTCCATCCATTATTCCTTGCCTGGCCTTCAGGTGCTTTGGATAATAGCTTGACCCCTTCCTCTCTGTGGCAGCCCCTCAAATATTGGAACATTGCTATCATGTCTCCCCTGGTCCTTCTCTTCATTAGACTAGCCATGCCCAGTTCCTGTAACTGTTCATCTTATGTTTTAGCCTTCAGTCCCCTAATCATCTTGGTTCTCTTCACTCTTTCTAGAGTCTCAGCATCTTTTTACAGTGTGGTGACCAAAACTGGATGCAGTATTTTAGGCGTGGTCTTACTAAGGCTTTATAGAGTAGTATTGTAGTATTGTCAATAGAGTCATGGGTCTTATTTGGACATACTGATTTAACTTCAGGAATGCTTGCATTGTACTAAATCAACATAAACTATTTCAGTTCAATTCAATCAGATATTAAGAAATGTGCATAGTATATACACAACTTCTTGCACTTTCAAAATCTGTATGAAATCTGACAAGACATTTCATCCCTGAACTGAGTTAAGGAGGAGAAAGAGATGTTGACAGGGGGAAGATGTGGACAGGGGGTTCTTTATAAATTTGACATCTTTCTTTTTTTCAGATGTTCACAGTGCTTTACCCTCTAACATTGAACCTGAACCCACTCATCTCAAAGTGGGAGTTTCTCTCCAAGGAATAACAAAGTTTTATGAATCCAAAGCTGCTGTTCAGAATCTCAATCTGAATTTTTATGAAGGAAATATCACCTCATTGCTGGGTCATAATGGAGCTGGAAAAACTACCACAATGTAAGTACTCTTAGAAGAAAAATATTTGAGAAGAACTAACAAAGTTGATTGAGTAATAACATTACATTACATTACATTACATTACATTACATTACATTACATTACACACACTAATGTGATGTTTTTGAGTCCTGTTATCTGCTAGGTTGGGAACTGGTACATTTCCTGGATCGAGGATCTTTTGTTTTCAGAGCTGGGTTGAGAATGGTGGGAATCAATTGTTTCCCCCCCCCCTTATTTCTGAATTCTGTAACCAGTCTACAATCTCCATGATGATGTAGATAAGCTTTTGGTCTTATTTCTGGACTTTCCTCATTTCTTCCCCCATTCCTAGAGAACTCAGAAGAAGTGCCATTTTAGATGCATGTTTTGGTATTGATCGCATTTCAGTCTTTTCTGACTCCAAAGAACTGCTGGGTAGAACTGCTTTCCAATTTGCTAGGGGCAAAAATACCCTATTCCACTAGATCAAGGGTCTTCAAACTTGGCAAGTTTAAGACTTGTGGACTTCAAGACTCAGAATTCCTGAGCTAACATGACTGGAGGAGGAATTCTGGGAGTTGAAGTTCACAAGTCTTAAAGCTGTCAAGTTTGAAGACCCCTGCACTAGATGGTCATTCCAGGTAGCCAGATTATATATCCCAGTCCCAGGGTTCGGCCCGCATGCTGTCATTGGCAGTGAGTGATTTATGAATAGAAAGAATTAATGGCAATCTCAGCTTTACCCTCATCCAACGTAGAATTGGTCTGCTTTTTCCCCTTCAGTTTTATATCAATGTAACTACTATCTTCTATTGAATAAAATGTTGATATTTTTTCTCAACTTTTCTTCCCTTTCCCCCATATAGATCTATACTGACAGGTTTGTTTCCTGCTTCATCTGGCACTATATTTGTTTATGGCAAAGATATCAGAACTGATCAAGATTTCATCAGGAAAAATATGGGAATTTGCATGCAGCACAATGTATTATTTGATTACCTCACCACTAAGGAACATCTGCTTTTATATGGCTATATCAAGGTGCCCCAATGGAGCAAAGAAGAGTTACAGGAAGAAATAGACCGGTATGTCATAGTATTTTTAACAGCATAAAACAGTCTTCCTTTTATGTTTGTTAGATATTTCTCTTTTTCCTTTTGCAAAAAATATGTAAGAGTGCAATTATTTAGTAGCACTAACATCACTCTGTGGAAAATAAATTTGGGGAGAATGCTTATATACATACATACATACATACATACATACATACATACATACATACATATCTGTCATGGTAAGCTCTTTTAGGATAAGTAGTATGAAAACATAAGGGCTTAGCATGACAGGTATTGTATGTACATATGTATGTATATAAGCATTTTCCCCAAATTCAGTCCTCAGTGATATTTATTTATTTAGATGAAGGAACAGCGAATGTATTGAAAGGAAGCAAAGATTTATTATATAAGACTTCTTATTTTTTAAGAATCCATAAAGGAAAGAAATCAAAGCCATAAGAATAAAGTAAAATAAAAGTAAGTCTAGTCTACACTAACCCCATTCACTAGGCACTCTCTCTCCACATCTTTCATTTCTGCAAACCATTCTTACTTTTACTATCTCCAGGCACAACTTCATACATTCCTTTTTATTCTTTAATCTAATCTTTCTCTTTTTAAGGATCTCATCAATTCTATTCTCTCACAACTTTCTCACAAGTGTCACAGTCTTCATTTCCTTTCAACACATTCACTGTTCCTTCATATATTTGTTTTGCTGTTCAGATCTCATTCAGTATTTCTGTATGACCAAAATCAACATATATCTTCAGTACAGGTCATTCTTTTTTTTTCCCCCAAGTCCCATTCATTTGTTTACTTTTTCTACATATTATACAATATCTTTTTCTTATCCTCATTTCTTGCTGTCCATTTATCTAACCCAGCCTTAACAAATTCTGGTCTTCAGTCCCAGAGTTTCCCCATTAGTAAGGCCATTGCTGATAATCCAAGAGGTCCATGTGTCTGAAGTTCCCAAGGCATGGAAATTCTTCAAGATTGCTTTGATATTTTTTTCCTACCATGCTAGTTATTACATCCTATTTTTCACACTCTGCAGATTTGATAAGCAATGCCTTCACCTCCTATTCAAGTCAATAATTAATAATATATTGAGGAGTAAAGTGAATGGGAATGTTTGCAACTCGCCTTTATCTTTATTCACCTACAATCACATACGATATTCTAAGAAATGACAACCAAAGTAGAACAGCCTTTTCTTACAAGGAATATACTTTCAAGCCACTAACATTCTTGCTCTGTTGACCAAAATCGAGCTAATAGTTAGTTGGAAAACACTTGATGGAAGCCTTACAATGTTCTCATATCATGATGAGTTTGCTAGCATTCGTCCACTGCACAGGTGGGCAATGAAGTTCTTTATTGCTGCCAATTTTTAATAATGTGTCTTAATGAAATATTTGATAATACTTGGCTGATTCTCACTCAAAACCAGCAGGGTGCTAAATCATGCATAATATTTTCCATGTCTTCTGTGATTGGGAAGTTTTATGCTGAAACTAAGCTGTCATTTAAAAAGATTGTTACTCTGTTATGACTGAACCATGTGGTGTCTCATGCAAGCTCCCCAATTTTAAAGAATCAGAGAATGTTCAGGATGGAAAAAATGTTGAAAATCATCTAGTTCAACCTCCTGAACAGTCCTACAGCATTCTGACAAGTGCCTGTCCAAATTTTCTTCAAATATCTCCAGGGAAGGAGATTTAAAAATTCCCCCCGTGAACAAGTAAACTGTGAATGTAATACCTTTGTTGAATCTTGAACTCTACTATTAAGATACCTTTTTCTGGTGTGCTTCCAAAATCCAAGTCCTTGTAATTTAATTGTTTCTTTTTCTAATTTTTTAAAACTAACATTTTATCATTCTTTCTTCTACATATGTACAAAATAATGTTCTTTCTGGATGCTGTTTTGAAGGATTTTGAAGGAAACTGGATTATACAACCATCGTCACAAGTTGACAGGCTCTTTATCAGGAGGGATGAAGAGGAAGCTATCTATTTCAATTGCTCTACTGGGAGGTTCAAAGGTTGTAATTTTGGATGAACCAACAACTGGAGTTGATCCCTGTTCTAGGAGAGGCATTTGGGAAATCATATCAAAGAACAGAAAAGGTAATACGGGCAGGTTATTGTGATTCTAGCTTTTTAGAGCAACAAGTATTACTACAATATTAACATAATAACAGGTTAAGCTTGAATGACTGCTACAAATATAGTCACAGTTATGGAACAACAAACATACATTAAAGAGAAGTTTTCAAACATTAAACTTTCTCTTTGATAAGAAGAGATGCCTGTGCAGCTGCTCTCCTGCAAAATAGCAGTAGGAAAAGCCAAGAACACCTGCAGACTTTGCCTCTTCTTGCTGCATGGCTGGTTGGGTTCTAGTAGGAGAGACATCATCACAGAAAAGGCCAGCTTAGCACCAGGAGCTCTTTGTCCTGGGTGAAAAGACCACCTACCGCCATAGATGGAGAACCAGCAGCTCATGGCTCTTGGTGACTGTGAGATTGGATGGCAGTTGAGGCTGATAAATTGACTTGTAGGTATGTGATAAAATGTGCTGGAGATCTCAAATTGGGATTTCTGATAAACAGTCTCCAGCATTCTTTTTTTTTCTTTATAGTTTATTTTATTATATAATCACACATAGACAAACATAAACTTAAACAACATATAACCACACACAAAGCATACATTAAATTTGAACAGGTATTGCTAAGTTCATCTCACTTATTGTCCAATGTAGATCAAGTCCGGTTTAAGATAAGCTATTGGATCTTTCTTCTGTCCAGCCATCCATAAAAATTGTTCCATATTTTATAATAGTCCGTTTCTTCCTTGTTTTTTATTTCCATAGTCAATTTGTCCATCTCTGCGCACATAATGATTTTTCTTAGTGTTTCTGCTTCAGTTGGAGTTTCAGTATTTTCCAGTTTTGAGCAAAAGCCATCCTTGCTGCAGTAATAATATGAATCATTAAGTAAAAAGTATCTTTCGGATATGTCCTTTTTGTAATTCCAAGTAAAAGAATTCTGGGGTGAATTGTATCTCCTCCTTGCACATTTCCTGTAGCCATTTATGAACTTGATTCCAAAATTCCTGGGCCTTTCTGCAACGCCACCACATATGATAATAAGTGCCTTTTTCCTTGTTGCATTTCCAACAAGTAGGTGAGAGTTTATTATTAATTTTAGCTAATCTTATTGGTGTCATGCCACCTATAGAATAATTTATAAAGATTTTCTTTATACGGGGTTGCTAGGGTTATTTTTTATTTCTAATCCAAATATTCATAATCATCCAAATTTATGTTATAGCCAAAGTCTCTCATCCATAGTACCATTGTTTCTTTTACAATTTCTTCTTCCAGTTTGGCCTCTAATAATACATGGTAGATTTTTTGATCATCTTTTATCCTGCCCTAGCAAAATTTCGTCCAATTCAGTCCTTGTTGTACTAATACCCAATTCCTTCTTGTCTTTTGCGTATTTAGATTGGAGTTGCAGATAGGCCCACCATTCCAAATCTATTCCTTTATCAATCAATTGTTGTCTAGTTAGTAAATGCGCCTTTCACATCTAAAAGCTCTTCGTAGGTGATAATTTTGTCATATCTTAATAAATGTGGGTGCATCAAGGCTTCTAGTGTCGATAGCCAGATTGGGGTTTGGATATACATTTGTTTCTTGATTTTAAACCAGGTGTGTAAAAGTGTCTGTCTAAGTTTGTGTTTTGCACATAGCTATATCCTTTTATATTGTCTTGTCGAGAAAGGCATGCCAACCTGACTGAAGATTATATCCTCTAATGTTAATACTCTTGTATTAGTATGATTGATCCAGTCTTTTAACCAAGTCATTATTGCAGCACTATGGTACAATTCCCAATCTGGCAAACCCAATCCGCCTCTCTCTGTGGCATCCTGTAATAATTTTAATTTTATCCTCGGTTTTCTCTTTTGCCAAATAAAACTTGATATTATCTTGTTTAACCTATCAAAAAAAGCTCTATTAAGTATTATAGGAGCGTTTTGAAAAAGGAATAGTAGTTTAGGTAAGATATTCATTTTTACCGTGGCTATCCTGCCCATAAAAGATAAATTTAAATTATTCCATCTTATTAAATCCTCCGTTATTCGTTTGATAAGAGGGTCATAGTTATCTTTCTTGAGAGCTGTATCTGGTTGATATGATAATTCCTAAGTACTTTACTTTTTCCACAATTTCAATATCCATTGTTGTAGCCAATGCTTCTTTCTGTTTAATTGTCATATTTTTCGTGATCATTTTAGTTTTATTTTTATTAATTTTAAGTCCCGCTACAAGGCCAAATTCCTCCAGTTTCTGTAACAATTTAAGTCCAGAGGTTTGTGGTTCTTCCAGAATAAAGAGCAAATCATCAGCAAATGCTTGTAATTTAAACTCTTCCTTCTTAATTTTTAATCCTTTTATATCACTTTCTTGTTGGACCGTCCTAATTAAGGCCTCCAGGGTCATGATAAACAGCAGAGGGACAGTGGGCATCCTTGTCTAGTTCCTTTCTGTATTTGAAATCTTCTCGTCAGTCCCCCATTTATTAAAATTTGAGCTTCTTGTTTTTGATAAATAGCTGTAATAACATTTATAAATTTGGGTCCTAAATTCAGAAATTTAATTTGTTGTAGAATAAACTCCCATTTCACATTATCAAATGCCTTTTGGGCATCTAGAAATAGTAGCGCAGCTTGATCAGCACTACGTTCTTCATAATACTCTAATATATCTAATGTTACCCTAATGTTATTTCTGAGATGTCTTTGTGGGAGAAAACCATTTTGATCTGCAGAGATAAATTTATTAAGTATTCTTTTAAATCTTTCGGCATAATGGTCATAAAAATTTTATAATCCACATTAAGAAGGAAATTGGTCTATAGTTACCTGGATCTGTCAAGTCAGCACCTGTTTTGGGATGATAGATATTCTGGCCTCTTGCCAAGATTGGGGCATTCGCCTTATCAAGGACTTCATTAAAAATCTTCAACAATTCTTTCCCTAAAGTTTCTTGTTGCGATTTATAAATTTCTCGGGTAGGCCATCTGGCCCGGGGCTTTATCAGTTTTTGCTTTATGATGGCCCCATATACTTCTTGGAGGGTTATGTTTTGATTTAAAAATTCTTTATCCTCATCTAAAATTTCTGTAAAATCAACTTTCTTCAAATAGTTTTGAATCTGATCTTCTGTTACATGATTAGCTTCTGTGTACAAGTCACTATAATATTTTTGAATAATGTACTTTTTTTCTTCCTCCTTAAGCATAACTTCCCTTGTTAATTTCTTAGTTTGGTGACCCACCTCTTTTCATACTGTTTCTTAAGTCTAGAGGCTAACCAGCCCTGGTTTGTTTGCATTCTCGATTGATATTGTTTCGTTTTCTTTAATTTCTGGGCAAGTTCATCCTTATCAAGTAGATTTATTTTGTGATTAACTAAATCCAATTGTAATTTAATTTGTTTATCTTGTGGTGCGACCTGCAATTTATCAACCCATTCCTTATATTCTTGTTGTAATTTTGCTCTCTGTTGTTTTTCTCCTTATTCTTCTTGGCCATATATTTAATGGACACCCCTCATTACAGCTTTAGCTGTATCCCAGTTGTTCTGTAGTGAGGTATCTTGGGGATTATTCTCTTGAAAGAAAAGTTCTAACTCACTTGTCAATAACTTATTAAATACTTCCTCTTTTAAAATAGACCTCTGAAGCATCCAATTTCTTGGTTGTTGTTTCCCTTCCCACCTTAGCCTAATCATATTATGATCCGCTAATACATTTGGTTCAATTATTATGTCTGCAATTTCTGAGTTTAATCTTTTTGTCATCCACATCATATCCAGTCTTGACCAGGACATGTGGCGATTAGAGTAGTAAGTGAATTGTTTTTTATCTAAGTTCCTTTCTCTCCAGACATCATTAATATTAAACTCTTTAGTGAGGTCTAAGAATGTTTTGGGTAACTTTTCTTCTTTTCCAGGTTAATGTTATTTCCCTTGTAATCTAGTAGTTTATCCGTGAGCGCATTAAAATCTCCTATGATAGATAACTCCTGATACTGTAATTCTCTAATTTTATTGTGTAGTTTTTGAAAGAAGGATTCCTGGGGGCCATTTGGGGCATAGATTACAACTAGTAAGCTTTTAATCTCTCTTATTTCAATTTCTACCATTAAAATCCTGCCTTCTTTATCCGAATATATTAATGAGGCTGGGATCCTCTCTTTTATATAGAGTACCACTCCTCTCTTTTTCTTTTGGTCTAAGGATGAGAACAAGTTTTTATTTTCTAATAAATGTTTTTGTTTTTGTGAAATGTGAGTCTCTTGTAAAGCAATAATGTCAGCTTTTTGTAGTTGTAAGTATTTGAAAAGCTTTTTTCGTTTTATTGGGGAATTTAAACCATTAATGTTCCGGATATGCAATCACATACGTTTACATTTTTATTGTATTCTATACTTGGTACTTCTAGTGACTCTAACGTCTTTAGGTTCTTCTGTAGGTTCCCTTTCCCATTGTCATCATCTTTATTTTCTATTATATTTACCTTTCTATTTATATCTGGGATTTCCCTTTCCTCTCTCCTCATTGATTCTCGATCTTCCTCTTCTCGTTCTCTATTCAATTGTTGATCAAAAAACATCTCTGCTTTCTCTGTCGTGTCTAGTTTATATTTCTTGTCTGCCCAAGTCCCTTCTGGGACTAGCCATCTGAAATTAATGCCTCGCTTTATAAGTTTGGTAGTTAAAAATTGATAGGGTCTTCTTAAATCCCTTATTCTCTTAGGGGTCTGTTTAAGTATTATAATTTGCTTACCAGCATACTCTACAGTATTGTCCCTAGCTCTGTGTAGAATTTCATCTCTAAGAGATTTCCTTACAAGTTTTACATGGACCTCTCTCGGTAGGTTAAGTCGTCTTGCATAGTTAGTTTGCACCCTATACAGTTCATCAATGTCCTTTATCAGATCTTCCTTTTCTATTTCCAATAAATCAGCAAATATATTAGTGATCACCACCCATAAATTTTCACCTTTGTCTTCTCTCACATTTTGTAACCTCAGATAATGGGCCGCTTTTTTGGCCTCGAGATGTATTATCGCCAATTCCAATTCCTTATTTTCCCTTTCTAACTTGTCAGTTATTTCATCTACCCTCTTCTCCTCCAGGTTTACCTTTGTTTCAATTTCTATTATTTTTCCTGGTTCTTTTCATCTCTTGCTGGAATATCTCAAATTTTTCGTCTTTTGAATTTTTCCTTCAAATCCGTTCTCACCGACCCTATCTCTTTTTCATGTCCTCATGATTCTTAATCATCATGTCTTGCATTCCTAGCATCAGAGCCTGTAAGTCTTTCGGGGGATTTGGGCGCTCTTTTGGTAGCATCTCATCAATTGCCCTTTCGCAGATGGGCTCAGCACAGTTGTAGTGGTCACTGATTGGGTGGGTGGTTTCCTGATTGCACCCGTTTTTGAAACACTAGTAGTAGTCGACATTTCTTCAAATTTACCCACAATTTTCCCCACCGGTAAGTGAAATTTAACGTCCCCCTGTGTCTTCGCTCCAGATAACTCCGTTCCCGATTTCCTCCCCTCTTCTGAAGATTGTCTAAAATAGAAATTATGGCTAAAGTGCCTTCTGTGCCTGATCAAATCCCAACAATATCATTAAATCAACAAGTATAAATGTTAATAATAGAATCAGTTGATTTCTTCCACTCAGTAAGTAATTATTCTGGTCGCCTAATAGCTTATCTAATATCTTATCTTAACATATATAGGATTTATAACTATTTCACTGCTTTACTGCTATATCAATTAATACAGTTCTGAGTTAATTATCTTATCAATTGTAATTCCCAAAAGTTTCAATATTTCAATATTTTAAATAAGTAAAGGTCTAACTACCAAGAAAAAAGAAAAAAAAAAAGGGGAGAAGGAAGAAACAGAGAGGGGAAGAAGAAGGAGGACCAAAGAGGGAAGAAAGGATATCCAAATTGATAGAAAAGCCTAAGGGGAATAAAACAGGAAGAAATATAATGTATCACTTTTCAATCCACTCTTCAATCCAGATCTTTGGTGCTCTAGCGTGACTCGTGAAGATTCTGTGCAACTTTCTCCACTTTCCTCCTTTCCTGTAACTGGTTGTCTTCCGGATCTGATACTGTAAAAATTTCCTGTATGACTTAGGGTTCCTCTATGACTCGACAGTTCTCTTGATTAGACTGGTTTCAAAGGGCTTCAAAGGTGAAATCAAATATAATCTACATTTTAGTTAATTATCTTAAGAAATTTTTGAATCTGCTCTCCTTAGGTCTTGATTTAATTAAATCGCTTCCTTTCACTTTTGTGCCAGAACGTTGATTTGTAAAGAGTTCACAGCGTCCGTTTTAGCCAACTCTGCTGCTATCCTTAAATCCGGCAAGGGAAGGGCGAATCTTTACTTCAGGAATAAATCTATTTAGGTCCAGCCGAGTATCAAAATTTTTCTTCCGACAGCCTGCAATCATATATAGCTGATCAGTTAACTAAACTTCTTCTCCTTCAATCCTTATTTTTTAACTCTCCTTCGTTTCAATTCTTCCGCTCACCATAGGTCTCCGCTCAGCCACCCATTCAAATCGAGCTAATAATTTATCTTTAGATAACTCAAAGTTGTTATTGGCGTCAAAATAGTTTTCAATAAAGTATACTTGTTGGATGTTCTTTAGGTTAAAGCTCTACCTTGTTCTGTTTGGTCACCGCTAGTGTGGTCAGCTGTCAACACGGAGGGAAGCCATTGCTGGCCTGGCTCCTCCTCCGCTCGTACTGGTTCACCCGAATCCGCCTCAGATCGCCACCTGAAACTTCTCCTTGGGGACCCCTCTCCTTCAGGAACCCTCCAAGCCCCTTCTGGACTCCGTAGAGCCCTCGACCGGGAGAATGAAGATCTGTGCTCCGCAGAAGCCTCTGCTCGCACGCCTCTCTTCCTTTGACCAGTCCCAGCATTCTTGAATTGTTCTAAAAACAGAAGAAAATTGGCTTAAACAGCCATTGTCATTATGCTGACTGGTTCTTCCCAGGAGAGAAGAAAACTGTGTCAGTGTTTATTTCATTCTTCCCATTGTTTTGAATCCTTTTCTGGCCTCTGCACCCAATGAGCTCCTGAGTTTGAGCAAGTTATTTTCACTTGGCAATTTTTCTGCTGCCACTGTATGGAAATTGTAGTGTAATTGTCCCTTTATATGTTCTTTTCAGGCAGAACGATCATCCTTTCTACACATCACTTGGATGAAGCAGAGGTCTTAAGTGACAGGATTGCATTCTTGGAACATGGAGGTCTCAAATGCTGTGGGTCCCATTCTACCTCAAGGAAACTTATGGTAGTGGATACCACCTGACACTTACTAAAGAAAAGGTTTGGTGCAGTAATTACTTTCAATATTTAATAAAAAAGGAAATGCTAATAGTAATTTCAAAATCAAAGTAACGTCTGGTGGAAAAAATGTATCTTAATGAAAATGATACTGTGTTCTTTATTGATTGATTGATTAGCCCTTGAGCCTTAGCAAAGTGAAAAGTTCCAGAAACAAATTATTACTAAAATTTGATAAAATGGCTTTAATCAATTTAATTTAATTAATCAATTTAATCAATTTATAGGTTTCAGTGACAGACAAGATAAAATCTGGAGACAGAGAATAATAATTACTTTTCATGGTATTCTGTAAATTTTTGAACAAGTTCTGAGGAGGATGTAGAATGTTCTGACATTCTCCAAGCCATCAGTAAACATTGATTTAATGATTTAAGACAGGACTGAGCTTGGCTAGTATTATTGTAAATACAATACTATGGATATAGTACAGTAATGATAAATATTGTCAGTTGATGAATTACTCTTTTAATTACTATTATTTCAAAAGTTGTTATTGGACTGTTCAAAATTTGCTTGCAATTTCCCAATAGTTTAGGAAGATTTTTAGTCATTATGTACTCCATAGTATCTAAAGAGATTTCTTCTTCTTTATATAAATTGGTATAATAATTCCAAAGGAGTCTTTGAATGTTTATGTTATCAAAGTCAATCTTATTCCCTCTTGAAGCTTGGTTATCATCTTCTTTTCTGTCTGTTTTCATAGTGTGTATACCAATCACCTCTCTGGTTTATTTGCCTGTTCAAAAAAGTTGTTTCATATATTTAGTTTTGTTTTCAATATTTGAAACAGTCAACAAAGAAATTTGTTGTTGCAATAATTTTAGTTGGTTAAGTATGTTACAATCTTCTGGTGAATTCTGGAGTTCCCTCTCCTTCAGTTTAATTTCTTGTAACACATTTTGGATTTTTCATCCATCTTTCTCTTCATTGCTGTATTGTATTGTATAAAATGTCCTCATATCACAGCCTTACAAGCATCCCAAACTTTTGTCAAATTGAGTCCCTTACCTAAATTATTGTTAAAATAGTCTTAAAGTATCTATTTACATTCTTTAACAATCTGTGTTTCTGCAAAATAGATGCATTTAATCTCCATTTAAAAGACTGAGGACCAAATTTAAGATGCAAAGTCACTGGATTATGGTCAGAAAATGTTTTGGAAGAATAATAAGAATTAATAATAATAAAAGAATAATAATAAATTAATTATAAATTAATTATAAATAATTGCTTTGTGAAGTAGATTTTTGTAATCTAAATCATATCAATTTCAGAAAATGTCTTGTCTGAAAAATGGTAATGTCTTTTGTTAGTCCATTTTTATACCTCCAAATATTGATCAAATTTAAAGTATCAGTTTGAAATAAGTTTGGGGCAGTTCCCTTGTCAGCTGATCTGTCCAATTGTGGGGTTACCTACCCCATTGTAGTCTTCAATTACACACAAATACTGAAAAGAATAAGAGAGTAAGTGTCCAGACAGATGTTTAAAAAAAGCCTGGCTTTTTCTTGGTGTGAGGTGTATAATCTCACCATAATTCATTTTACTCCCCATAATTCAATTTGCACAATTACATACGTGCCTTGATCATCAGCAAAAATAAATATGAATGTAATTGGGGTTTTATACACAAAACTACCCCATTAGTTTTTCTTTGAATTAGCAGAAATAAATTCCAGACTCACAGTGTTATTTGTTAACTACTTTTTCTCAGTCTCTTTAATATGAGTTTCTTGCAAACACATTATATCATGGTTCACTTTTTAAAATAATGAAATAACTTTTTCTCTTTTGTGGGGAATTTATTGACATTCCATGTCAGAATTTTGCAATCCATCTGTTATGAAGAGGAAGTTCCAGCTGAGGCTCCCATCTTCACGGGCTGTCCTTGATAAGCATCAGACTGCTTTTTAACTTTTGTTTCTAATCTTTATCTTTTGAAAAATAGTGTAGTTTCGATCTGTGTATTTCAAAACGTCTTGTGCTTTAAGGACTGAGTTTAGTCTATACCACTGATTTCAAAAGATAACCCCTTCCAGCTTATCTCAGTGAAAGGAAATATTATTTTGTTTCAGAAAATCTGTCAGAGAAAATATTCTTTGTGTTTCCTTAATATTGTAAATGAAATTTCTCTAAACCTCAAGCTTGGTGCCATATTACTAAGCCTTATTATCATGAGAGAAAATTAAAATGAATTGGAGGATCCACACCCTACCTCCTTTTTTTAAAAGCTTACTATCAGTGAGCAATCATGTATCTTGGCCACTCCAAAGCAATGTAAAAGCACCAAAGGTGCTTTCAAAAACAACTGGACTTTCTGAAAACCAAGAAAGTCCAGTTGCCTCTTAACATCTTTGGAAAAACCATGACCTGGAAGACTGAAGAATCCTCATAGACAACAGACTCCTGTGCTCAGGGAACTGACAAAGCACCTTTCACACCCAGGAGAAGCAATCCTTAGATCCAGAAGAAGATTGCAACACTTAAAGATACCAGCTGGTCTCAATCACCTCATAAGATATCCTAAGGAAATCATTCAGATTTAAGGAAAGATCACATGCCCACAGAAAGGCAGCAAAAAATAAGTGCCAAGCTTGCATCCTGCCTTTTGAAAGTACACCCCAAAGGACAGTGCCAGGAACCAGTAAAGCAATGTAAAAGCTTAAAACAACTTTTTCCCTTTAAGAAATTCAAGCCCCTAATAAAGCACAGCAAAGTACCAGCAAAGAAAAACAAACTCTGGAGAAGTTCAGGCAACAGTAAGTCTGGGCATACTGCCAAGAACCTTTAGCTGTTACAATGTAATAAGGCTTAACTGAGAAGCAGTTTCTGTAAGCAGGGCAATACAGATTAGGCTAGAAACAACACCAGAATATTTCCTTCCTGCCTTCCTTACAGGATTAGCCCTGTAAAGTGGAAAAAAACAAAAATATTTTTTCCAACAACCGGTTCTCTGAACTGCTCAGAAAGTTAACAAACAGTTCTCCTGAATAGGTGAGAACTGGCTGAATCTCACCACCATATGTGTGTGTGAGTGTGTGTGTGTGTGTAAAGATAATACAAAGGTAGTCCACAAAAATATTTAAAAGTACTTAAAAAATTAAAAACATTGTAAAAAAAATGCACTGTCTGACTATTTGTAATTCACAAACCAAGGCAGAATGATAATGGCAACTCAAGGCAATAAAGTTTACCATCCAGACCAGTGGTGATATTCAGCTGGTTTGCACCACATCGGGCGAACTGGTAGCAAGAATTTGGCATGGGTCGCCGAACCCATAGTAAGTTCTGGCTGGCCATGCCCCAATCCGTCACCCTCCTGCCCGATGCTCGCACCCACCCGCCTGACTTTAGCCTAAGGTATTTTTTCCCTCCTCACAATCAGCTGTGCATAGATCAGCTGTGAGTTCCTTGCTGAGGCCCAGGAAGGCAAAAATGGAGGGAGGAGCTCAGCCCCACCTCCATTTTTGCCTCCCAAACCCAGAGAAGCCTTAGGGGCATCCCAGAGGCTCCTCTGAGGCTAGGAAGCTCTGAAAAATGGGTAGGGGCAGCAAAAAAAAGCCACACTCACCCAGTCACATGGCCACGCCCACCAAGCCACGCCCACAGAACTGGTAGTAAATTTTTTGAATCCCACCACTGATCCAGACAATAAATCCCAAAATCCCAATATTATTATTATTAAATATTTGCGAACCAGCAGTAAAACTTTACAATAGTTGTAAACAACTTTTAAAGGATAATTCAGTTTTCTCTGGAGCATTCAATATATGTATATAAATCATATTCAATTCATTCATAGTTAGTAAAGGCAGTAATCCTTATAAATCCTTATAAATATGGAGAGAGAAAAAAGAAAAATATCCTTGCAAACACATCTGCACTTAATTCAGTAGATGGGGAGGAGAACACTCATGCAAACAGATCTATATCTAATTCATTTTGCAATTATGTCTATATAAATATGTTCTGTTGATGGTAAAAAGGACTGTGCAGTCAATATTGAAGAAAAGCAGTTCACTTTATGTGAAGAAAATTTTCTCAATGCTGGGATGCTGTGCTGTGTTTTGTCATCAGCAGAACAAAAAACTGACAGACCATACTACACAGCAGAACCCAGCAAAATAAACTTTGCATCCAAATAAATGTTTGATTTCCAAGATTTCTCTTCTCTTCCAGTCCAGTCTTTTCCTCCATTCACTTTTTTTTCCTTGTAGTTACAGATTTTTTTTAGGCTTTTAATTAGATTATTCAGGAGAGCCGTGCTTCTGCAGTCTGCTCTCGCTGGCTATTCTGTTCACTTCAGCTCTGTGGATAGGAATTTAAATATCCCCCAAACTTTTTGCTTTGCCAAATGTTGTGGTACAATTTAAACTTACTAGAGCACTGGTGGTTAACCTTTTCAGCATCGCAGAATCTTGCCCGCCACCTGGTCTTCCGGTTTCTAATGTTTATGTGCATCAAGATGTTGGGTGCACATGCTGCGTGCGGAACCGAGGAAGAACAGGCAACAGCTGATGTGCCGGAGAGATGTCGTGCCACTTCTGGGACATGTGGCATGGGTTTGCCATCATGGTACTAGAGTATCTTTTAAATATGCATTTAAAAGAAAGTACATGTATTTAAATATGTGCATTGTATGGCCTTTTAAAACAGAGAATTAATGGAAAACTTTATCAAAATTATCAAATATATCAAATTTGGCATGACCAGGTTTGTACATATTTTGCATATTTTAAAAGAATTTCATTGGGTATCTAATAAATGTTGGACTTTTTTGAAAACTTATATTGCCCAAAGCAAATTGCTAAAATCTTTAACTAAGGCTCTTTTCAAAGGCTCATCATGAGAAAATATAGTTTAAGGCTATCTGGTTCTTTGCTGCTATACTCCATAAGTCCTCTATAAAGCTAACTTATTTCCCATGTTGAATGTTTTGGGCCAAAGCCTATGCAAATTAGGATATCTAATCTAGAGACTTAAATTGCAAGCCAATTTCCTGCTGTCTATATCCACCAACTAGCAGATACAGTTTACTGATGTACTGAGGATACCTGAATATAGTTTTATTCAGTTGCTTCAAACTTAATTTCCTTCTCATGTATCATGTTTTATGGTATATTATGAACATTAACATTCGTTGTGTGGTGCTTTATTATCCTTATGTTTCCCTAGAGCTCAGTTCTGAATGTGAGAATGCAATACCTCGGTGACAGCCACAATACAGGCTCATCTTCCAGAAGCATATCTCAAAGAAGATATTGGTGGAGAACTTATCTATGTACTTCCTCCATTTAACAATAAAGTTTCTTCATCCTATCAGTCTCTTCTGAGAAACCTGGATAGTAATTTAAGTGATCTACATATTGGCTGCTATGGAATTTCAGATAGCACTGTAGAAGAAGTAAGCATCTAGCAGCTTTAAACAATCAGATTTATTAATATTTTATAAAATTTTATTATTTTGTTGCACTGTGAGCCAAATGTTTAAACTGGATTTGTCTCCCCCATCTATTAAGATCTTCCCTTAAGGACCTGGGATAGGCAGATGTTGTTTATGGTATTAAAAGTATTATCACAGAATGTAAGTTGTTCGAGTAAAGCTGCCTTTGCAATTGACTGGTGGTGATTTTATGAATGCTGATGGTATTCAAATGATGCTTGTTACATTTGCAGTTATTATTATTCACTGAATATTTAATTACATGTAAAGATAGGAAAATTTGTTGAGACTTCATTTTAATGTGTCTCAAATGTCTATGGAACTCATATATAATTTATATACTAAAATAGGTATTTAAAATTGCACTTAGTTTGCATCACAGGATTCAGTAATACAGTACATTAAGATAATATGCAAAACCATTTGGAAAAATATAAATGTTTAGAGTTGCACCAAATGCAAACTCTTCATATGAACTTTTTTTAAGTTGCAAACTGATCTGGATCAGGAAATGAAAAAAATAAACTTAAGATGGGGAAACAACAATGACACCAGTGGTGGGATTCAATTTTTACTATTGGTTCTGTGGGCGTGGCTTGGTGGGCGTGGAGGAAGGATACTGTAAAATCTCCAGTCAGAGATGATATTTGCTGATTCTCTGAACTACTCAAAATTTCCATGCGGTTTCTCCAGAACTGGTCAGAACCTGCTGAATACCACCTCTGGATTAACACCTTCTCTAATTGTAGGGGTTCTTTGTCTAGTAGTGTATTCTTGTCAGTCAGTATGAAAGACCATAGAAATTAATATTCTCTTCCCATTATGTCTGCATGTTGTATCAATGCAATGGCTTCTTATGAGGATGGCCATTTACAAAGTAGAAACTGTATGAATAAAAGCTATTTACAGAACTATGAACTGGCATAGATTCTGCACACAAACTGGAAACAATCAGTCTAACTTAAACATAGAGCATATGTGAAGTTGCATGTGTTTTCAGTCTTGTGTCCAAGTGAAACTTTTAATAGCAAGATCAAAATTTTTGCTTTAGGAATTGTGAAAACTGAAATTAAAATATTTGTAATATTACTGTCTTGCAGGTGTTTCTTAATTTGACCAAAGATTTTGCAAAAGATGAACAAACCGATGCAGAGTTATCTCAAGAAGGGCTCAGTTTTAATGTGGATAATGATGGCTTGTCCATGAACTCTAACAATGTCTTTGAACCAGATGGTATGAAAATAGTGTAATTTTTCACTGGCTGAAGTTTTTATCAAAGGAAAAGCTTGTAGTATCTAGAACAGTGTACAGTGAATTACAGCAAGATTTTTGCAAGATTGTGAAATATCAGGTTAACTTCACAAAAATGTAAGCTGGATTGATAATAAATTGCGGGGACAGGACAAAATCATTAAGTATGGCTGGTGATGGAGCAATTTCAGGCTACAATTAGAGATAAGATAGCTTTGTGGGAACTCCAGTATCTCTTAACCTGAAATCAAACACTGTTCATGACTAGAAATATAATGGGCAGTTATTAATTATTTAATAATTGCAATAGCTCCTTAAAGATTGTTCAGTTATTGAGACATAGGCTGAGTTTTAATTAAG